>WOAB01000684.1:0-59010 GCA_027886185.1 Rheum nobile | reverse complement strand
GAGTGAAAGGGTGTTTAAAACAATTTTAAAACAAACTCACAAAGATAAAGCATTACACTATGGCTGCATACAGATCTCAATATGTGGTGATTGACAGTTCCAATGCCTCTCCTACAGTGCGGCCTCATGGACCTGCTTCTACCACCCCTCTTCAAACTTGCAACCACCGCCAGTGCGTCGGCTGGGCCATCACCAGTCCCGACTTCCTCCTGGACCTGCTTCCAACACCCTTCTCCCACTTGCAACCACCGCTAGTGCGTCGGTTGTCCCATAACCAGCTTTGGCTTCCTCGTGGCTGTGTAGGAGATTGCCTATGCTTAGCACCTTTAGCCACGACTGGTTAGCTGTGGGCAGGGGCGGAGCTACCTTGTGCCCAATGGGGGCTATAGCCCCCTCTGAGATAAAAAAAGAGTCCAGGTATATTTAAGAAAGCCTTATAGTCTAGTGGTAAATTGTCACTTCCCAGCTTTAAGTATATCAAAGGTCTTTGTTTCGAATCTTGCCACCCACACCCCTCTTTCATTTTCTTTTTTTCTTTTTCTTTTTTTCATTTTCTTTTTTTCATTTTGTTTCTTTCATATACGGTACTACTAGTGTACCCTTTATTATTTTTAAATCAGTACTTCCTTTTATTTCTTTCTTGTATATTATAGGCCCTTACTATTCGGCGCATATGTATTTTTACCTTTTAGCGCATAAGGTCGCGCGTAACGTGAGAATAGGCTTCCCACGTTACGCGTTGGGGCAGACCCATTCAAGCTCTACACGTAACGTGTGATGCTGCTCCACACATTACGTGTGGAGTGAATCTGGCTTTAAAAGCCAGATTTCTCCCATTCTGAAATCATTCGAACTCTTTCGCAGCAGCCTAAACCCTTCTTCCTACCCGCGTAACGCGTCTCATGGATCTTCTCGTTACGAATCAACGAACTCCGCACATTACGTTCAAGATCTTTGAAAGGTTAGTTAGTAGAAATTGTTGTTTGGTTTTTTTTGTTAATTTTGAAGTGTTTTGGTTAGGGATTGTAGATCCATATTGTAGATCTATGTTGTATAGATGTTTAGGATGGTAGATCTATGTTGTGTAGAAGCTTTTGGGGTGTTGTTGATTTTTTGTTTAATTTGAAGTAATTTTTTGCATGAAATGGTGAAAATTGGTATTGAGGATTTATGTTGAATTTTGTGTGAAAATATGCAAGTGGAATTGATAGTGTTGGTAGATTTGTAAACATAGTGTGATTTTGTTGATTTTGGGTATTATTTGATGGAAAAAAAAAAATCACCGGAATTCGGAAATGTCGTCGGAGAAGACGACGGAATGTCGCCGGAGGGTCGCCGGAAAGTCGCTGGCGGCAGTTGGAATATGCAGATTCACACGTAACGTGTGAATGTGTCCCACACGTTACATCACACGTTACGTGTGGAGCTATTGACATGTACATGTGGATTTGCAGTTTCTGGCGACTCTCCGGCGACCCTCAGGCGACTCTCCGGTGACTCTCCGGCGTAGTATTTATCCATAATACAGAATATATTATTTTGATTAAAATGTGTGGATATAACCGCAGATGGAGCCTGGTGAAAGAACCGCACGCAGGAGCCGCCGCAACCTTGTCCGCGAACAGTCGTTAAGGACTAGTGAAGAGGTGAACAGGATGGAGAGAAGGGTACGGAGGAATGTATGCTACCGAGATGATGAGATTGGCGCTTATTAGACTGGAGCCGGTAGTAGTAGTGGGGTTGCGGGCATGATTCTCGCTCATAGCTTAATGGCGGTGCCTTCGTTTCCAACTGGCGGTAGGGCAGATTCTGAGCCTCAGTTGTACCCGGACTACCGAACGAGCCCGCTGCATGGTTATTCTGATACAATAGATAAGAATAACTACTATGGACGGACTTTTAGGTCCACCGGTACTACCGCCGCATGTGAGCCCCCATCAGAGCCCTTCGTATTATTATCAGGGGGCTGAGGATCAGCACAACCCTTGGGAGAACCCGTACGCTCCCTACCATCAGCCTATGGTAAGTACATTTAGTATAATATGAATTTGTGGATTTGCAGTAATTACTTCTGATTTATTTAATAAATGCAGGATCAGGCCAGTACATGGGGGAATCAGGACCAGGCCAACAATGCCTGGATGCCAAGAGATGACGCTCCGGACGTGGACGAGGAGCCTCAGGAAGCCTCTTCTTCGCGGGCAAACCGCCCCGATCAAAGAAGAATGTGAGATATGACCCTGATTGCAGGTAAGCCTTCCTGGAGGTCCGGAGAGCCCTGAACTCCTCAAGAGTTATGTCAACCACGTTGCGTACCTCCTGTACCAGCGCATTGTAAGTTGCATGAAACTATATTTCTTGTAATTCTTAAACTGTATTTGTTGTAATTGCTTAAATATGTTCATATACAGTCGGTGCCACCGTTGAGGTTCCAGCAGCGAGGCAAGCAGTTACGCTCATGGCGTATCACACCAAATGCCGAGTGGGATAACATGGCATCTGCGTCCGGGCTATGTCATCTACCGGACATCATGCACGAGCATGTGGATGGAGACGCTGATTGGTGCCTTCGTCGAGCGTTGGCAACCAGAGACCAACTCATTCCACATGCCATGGGGAGAGATGACTATAACTCTCCATGATGTGTGGATGATCCTCCAGCTGAACATACAAGGGCAAGACATAGGTCCCCAGAGAAATGGGGAGAGATGACTATAACTCTTCAATATTCTTCCTCACATGCCGCCTACATAGAAGGAATTGTGCATATGGAAACTGCTTATCTAAGGCGTTTATCAACGCCTTCTCCCGATCAGTGACCAAACATGTGGGTGCTCGTTGCACCTTGACAAACATTTTTGCAAGTTGTTCTATGGCCCACTCGTAACTCTCTTCGTCCTCATGCTCTAGAAATGCCCCGGCAATATTGTAGTTTTTCCAAACAGATGTGATGCCGACAATTTCAAGGAAAGGCAAATTATAATTGCACACATAATGAGTGCGTTATGGCATGCTAGTAATGATCACATGAACAAGTGGAGAATATAATAGATTTTTGTTTTACTAACCAGTTAGTTGCGTATGTAGAGTCCAGCAACACAATGTACGGAAATGCCTTCAGCAGCGACAACTGGTCCGGGCTTGCGAAGAAGATATATGTTATCTTGTTGGTCTCCTTATTGAATCTATGCTCCACAAAGTATCCCTTCTCATTGCACTCATAGAAGAACTGTTGCACAACTGTTCTTCCTTCCATGCCCTTCTTTTCGTATCTCATGCATGATGTTGTACACTTGCTTCATCTTAGTCAAGTTTCCAATGTACGAGGACAGGGCACACGCGGTTATTCGACAACAATGGCAGGAAAAAACAAGATCTTGTTAAGGAGAATCAAGATCTTGTAAAGCAAAATCAAGATCTTCTTAAAGATTTTGATAACATTTGTAGGTATAACCTCAAACTACTAAATAATATACATCGTAGGTGATTAATGTCGTATCTTTTGTGTAATGTTGTTCATGTACTATCAACCTTTGTAGGGAGCAAGCAAATTTAGCAAACCAGAGATATCATATGAAGCGAACGTTTACCAGAGACTATCCTAATTTCTTCAAACGCTAAAGCAATGTCATATATTTTCTCTTATTTTTCTAAGTTTATGAACAACTTGTGTTCTTTCCTGTATTGTGTGTTAAATGTGGTTGTAGTCAACCAGTGTAATGAACAATTTGTTTTTGTCTTCTAGGTTCATTATTTTGTATTGTTTTTTTATTATTAATATTAGATAAAAGTTGGGCAATGGGGGTAACCCTCTCCTAATGCCTATTTACAAATCATACACAACATTCATACACAACATTATAATATGATTCATACACAACATTGAAACACAAATAAATACTAAAAATAAACAATAATATGATACAACATCCACATCATTATAATATATTAAAATAACCACACGTAACGTGTCGATATGCTCCACATCTGGCTTTTGCTTACAACATTATAATATGATTCATACAAAACATTATAATACCCTCAACGCCAATAGAGAATTATAATATATTAAAATATCCACATGTAACGTGTGGAGCATATCAACACGTTACGTGTGGAGCCTCACCACACGTTACGTGTGGATAGGTTTCACACGTAACGTGTGGTGAGGCTCCACACGTTACGTGTGGAGCCTATGCGCTGAAAGACAGTTTTGCCTATGTGCCGAAAAGTAATCGTGATGTTATATTGTATTTTGAGCGTATATTCCATATTTTTATTAAATGATTCTCTACTGTTTTTAAATCTATTATTGAAAGAGAGATTAAATAATATATTTATTACTGTATCGTGTCATTAAAATGTAGTTACTACATAAATGAGAAGTAGTTTGTTATTTGTATGTATTAGCATTTTATAAAATTCTGAAACACTAAATTCATGATTAAGTTCTTATCCAATCCAGAGAATTCACTAAGTTTTCTGAATTTGTCTAACTGTGAGGTTGAGATTGGTCTTGATGAGTCATAAATTTATTAAGAATTAAAAAAATTATTTTGACTTTTAATATTTTATATGTTACATTAAAGTTGATTATAGCCATGTAAGATTTTAGCCACAACTGGGGCGAAATCCTGCCTCCGCCCACGGCCGTGGGTGGTGTAAACAGTTCCGCCGCCACATTTCTTTCCTTCCTTCCTACTAGCCGCTTCTTGTTGAATTTCACCTCCTGTACCCAAAAACAAGACGTCAGAAAGAAAAATGGCCCTATCTTTTACCACTACCTTTCTCCACATGGCATTAAAATGGATGATGTGTAAAATTCAACAGCTAGAAAGATGATATACCTCAGTGATGGCAGCTTCAGAAGACTTGTTGCCCATTCTAGGAAGGTAGAATTTGTAATAGTCGTCAAAAATTGATTTGGAGAGCATTGGTGCGGCGCATAAATTTCATATGAAGCGAAGCTGCAGCATGTGTCAATTTCTCAACATGTTCAAGGATTTCACAGAGCCGTCTGAGATCTTGTAGATTTTCATCCGATAGTTGATTCACAACAAAGGGGATGCAGGAGAAGTTTTATGATGTAAATCAAATGCAGCAAAATTAAGACAGGACCCTTCTGTCCATATATTGCAAAGTCCTCAATTTAGATGCCACTAAGATGTAAAGTTGATCAAGTTTACTCCTCATTTGACTCAGATCACAAAGGTAGTATGGTTCATAGTATCAGTTGTTGCCCTGAAGGAAGTACAAATCATCTGCTCAAGCAGCTGATAAGGTCGCACCGTTTCCAGATAATGAAGAACCTATATGATTGAAGGTTGCTGAATCAGTCAAAGTTTAAGGCCTACAACTCTAGGAGAACATCACAATGATAGAAGTGGTTGTTATCATAATCAAGCAATTAATCTAGAAACACTGCATCATGAGTTGCAGGATCACATTAACATTAGAGATGTATTTGACATGCAAAACATAAAGTTCCATTCTTCAGGGGACTGGTATTCTTATTTATGATTTCAGATGGTGCATATGCTTCATGTGCTAATACTATTGCTTGTCTTGTGCATGCATCTTAGTAGTATGGGACCATAAATTGTACTATTCCTGTTTTTGAAGCTTTCTTGGGGAATAAAGGGTTAGCTTGAAAGTAATCAGACAAAGTAAGTGAAAATTGTGTGCATTACAGCTTTGGCCTTGCTGATGCTGGAGATTAGGATGAGTAATATTCTGTAGTTCTCACGCAGCAAATATTGAACCTATTGAGATGGAAAGTTCTCCTTTACCTGCTTGTATTTTGTGAAAGACAAGTGTAGTCCTTTTATTGAATTACTAAATCTTTGATCAGCAGGATTTTCTTCATTTTGACAAGGTTTCGAATGGAAATGGGAAGTGTCATTTGCTCTGTTGGCTGCAAATCAATCCTCTTTTTAGATAGGTTGATCAGAAGCTCATCTTTTTATCTATATGTTGTTACATACCAACTTTGCTAATATACCAACTCTGCTAACATAAAAATGTGTCAAACTCGATAAAAGGACATATTTAAAAAAGACATTCATTGTTCACTATGCCGTTTAATCATGTACAAAGCAATAACTTCAAAGTGCAGAATCAACAGAAGATGAATGAATTAAAAACTAAAACAAAACTGCATGAACTAGCCAGAAAAGAATACCATGAGAGTTGCCTATCTATCTATGTACATACACCAAAAACTCCTTCCTTCCTTATCACAAATTCGCAAGAAGAAGTTGGTGCGATTTGAGGTATTTGATATCTTCCGGGAGGCGGGTTTGTCCAGCGTTGGGCCTTGCTTGGGCGAATTGTGTCAATACCCGACTCTTCTTGTCAAGGACGGTTGAGATCTTAGGCGAGAAGAAGTGTTTTGCAGCTGTGGCTGATGAGGAAGATGGGAATTTTGCAGCGAAATCGCACCGAAGAGGCGACTTTGATCTTAATTCCATGTTATGGGAATTTCGCATTGGAATTCGCACCCCAAGTGGCAACTTTGCGTTGGTGGACGTTCCCATCTCAGCCGCCGGCGGTGAGTCCAACGGAGACATGAACCTGGAGCTAACCTCCCGCACCCTCGATCGGCGTTGTGGCTATGGAGTCGGCGCCACTGTTAGAGATCCAATTGGGCTCAGTTGGATAAGATCCGAATTTCTCAATCGAATCAAAACCTAAAATTCGAGACTTGGCCTTGAGTAATTTGTAGTATCGAAAGAGGGAGGAGAGAAGTGAGTTCTTGTATTTTCTTTTTTCTTTATTGATTTTGAACTACTTTGAATGATAAAGATCTGTAAAGATTTTTTTATTCTTTTTTCTAATATTATATTTTTTAAGGTTTCTTATTTCTTTATTTTTTGAGAAATAAAAACATTTTCCAACTTTTTATAATTAAAAAAAAAAGTAAATAGAAATTACATGAATACCAAATTAGATATGCTTGTGAAAACCAAAAACAACAAGCCTAAATTTGCTAAATTTAACATATAAATGAGTATTTTTGCAAAAAGGCCTTAATTTGATAGGTTAATCTAATAGGTTAATTTTATTTTCATGGATACATACTTTTTATTTTTGGATGATGTTTGTTTTGAATTTTCTTGGATTATACTAGGTTTCTTGGGTAGATAAGGATATATCACGCTGATCTGTTCGATATTCATTAGAGGTTGATTGATAACCCTGCTGATTTATTTGATATGATTTAAATTCATATGAAGGTTGGAGAGTATAAAGAAGTCCGATGGCTAAGGAAACACAGTCGTGCAATCGGGCGTTATTCATATAATTGAGTGTGATATTCATATTATCGAGTAGAGATATTCATGTTTTAAATAGTGATATTCATGTCTTTAAGAAATCAAATATTCACATATTAAACAAAAATATTCCTACAAACAAGGATGATATTCAAGAAACAATGACAAAAGCAACCAGAACGAATTTACTTATCTTGTAATTAGATGTGGTTTAACCTGTTAGGATGAAATCTGTGTCATCATATCATTCCCATTTTAATTTTTCAAACAATAATAATATTCTTTTATTAGTAATTACCCACCCTAATTTTAATCTCATGTTTTACTTCCCATACATCACAGCAGATTTAACTGTCCATTTACTCAAATCTGACGCTCTCTATTTGTCATTCCGTTCTACCACAATATTCATTTTTACCTGAACTCGTCTATATATATATATGAAGTTAGGCTCTGGTGAAACGAATCATTACGGTGAAACGTGAGGTGCAACTTGAGCCATCCAATTAGAGACGAAGGCTATGACGGAAGGTTAATCCTAGCCAGTGTTCTAAAAATCTCCGCCTAGGGCCGCCTAGGCGTTAGGCGGTCACCCCTCGCCTAGGGCCGCGTAGGCGAGAAGAAACTTCCTATGTTGTGGAAGCAGTAATAACTTAGGAGATGACGGGTATATAAAATATAGTTTTGAGTTATGTTTTGTAAAATAAGGCCCATAATAAAATATCAAACTTCATCCCAACATAGTTTTATAAACATTAATGGATTTGAGAGAACGTAATAAAATAATCATATGGATTAGACATTAATTTTTAATCCGCTTAAGCCCCCGCCTAGCCACCTAGGCGCTAGCCCCCCCCCTACCGCTCAGCTCCCGCATAGCGACTTTTAGAACATTGATCCTAGCACACATACACCCACACTCTATAACCCCCATGGTCGAGGGTGGACCATTGATTGTTGACCAGTCAACGTCGTTCGATCAAAGGATAACCAATTTTTTTTCACGCCAACTTTTTTCGAGTCAACTTGTTTTCTCCAATCCGGTTGTTTCCCCTTTTAAGTTAATTAAAAGAAACATAAAATTAAACACTACCTCATTTAAGTTGAACTTTAGTTGATAAGATAGTCCAAAATTCATGCAAATGAAAAAATATTCAAACCAAAACTAAAGTTTTTTTTTTTTTGCCGGAGCCGGGTGTCGGGCCACCGAAGTGAGCCCACTAATCCCGTCCCCCCTCTGCCAGGCCCACGTTGCCAGGCCCACGTTAGAGCCCAACCGTAGGTGCCCCCCCAGCTCAGGGACGTTAAATTTGCGGGCGCGTGCATCTAAATGGCGCCACCACGTTTCGATCCCGGGTGGAAGGACCACACCCATGAGCTACTCCCCGTGGCAACCACTCGACTACGCCCGTGGGGGCAAACCAAAACTAAAGTTGTTCAAACATTAAACTACTCAAATTGTTCACACATAACCACAAAATATTCAAATTTCAGAAATATATTGTTGAATAATAATACATTATAATTAAACAATAGTTCAATAAACTTGAACTTTATAATATAATTGAAACCCAAGACAACGAACTCTCATCTTAGACGATAAATTTTTCATGAACCAACACTTTACATGGGTATCATTCTGATTTTTTGTTTTATTTAGGAACATAGTTTAAGACTTTTTTGTGGGAGGTGTTTCAGGAATATTACTTCTATTTAATTTTAATATACATTCAAGTAGAGAAGTACACTGGTTGTGGTCACTCTTAGTCATCATAATGTCGTTTCTATCCTGCACTCTTGCAGTGACAAGTTAAAAATGGCGGTGTTCGCTTGTTTTTTTTTTTTTTAATGAGGAAAGAATTAGACGGGACCTAGCAACGGTACAAGGTCCGGCCTAGAGCATCCTTGTGGATGAGAACAAGGAGTTCTAGATTGGAATTCAAGGCAAATCTCGAAGGTGAGAAGTTGAGTTTAGCAATTTGGTCAGCAGAACGGTTTACCTCCCGAAAAACGTGCATCATGAGGACTTTCTAAAAAGAACGGAGATCGATAAGAATATCAGCGATGATCATTTCAATTTCCCAAGGGCAAGTCCAAATGCCTAAAATAGAGTTAATAAAGCATATGTTATCTTCTTCGATTTCAATTTTGTTGAGGTTTAGTGATATGGCTTTTTTAATACTGTTTTTTAAAGCCATAGTCTCATGCGGTGTTCGCTTGTGACTGTAGCATTGAGGCTCTTTTTTTTATATAATGTAAAAATTAGACTGAAAACAACAGAAGGAACGATTTCTCAGTCTATACTCTATAGCATCCTTGCGGATGAGAACTACAAGTTCTGAATTATATCTAAATCTTCCAAGGGACTTCGTTGCGCCAACTTTGCAATGTAGTCCGCAACAGCGTTAGTTTCTCGAAAGACGTGATAAATCTGCACTAAAGAAAATAGTTGTAATACACAAAGGATATCATAAATTAAATTTTCAATATCCCAAGGACAGTGCCAGATTTTGTTCAGAATATTTATAATTGTAAGGTTATCGCATTCAATTTGGATGTTTTTAAAGCCTAATTCATAAGCTTTAAACAAAGCATTCCTGAACGCAATAGTTTATGTTTTTAGTGGGGTTGATAATTCGCACTTTTCACCAAATATACATAAGGGTTCTCATTTGCTATTTCGGATGATATATCCATAACTAGATTCTCCATTAGTCTTAGTGGATCCAACCGTATTTATTTTTATGATGGTATCTGGTGGTTTTTTCCACTTCTTCTTTGGTTGTCTTCTATTTGTAATGATTTTTTTATTTGATTTGTACTCAAACAGTCTGGGTTCCATTTCTTTATTTGTTTCCAATTATGAATTTGGTTTTGGATGTAAATTGGTACATCCTTAATAGGGTCTAGGTCATTGTTTGTCCTTTCAAAACTTTGTTGGTTTCGGTAACCAAATTCTCCACCAGGAAATAAGTAGTTCTAAAAACTGTAAATTATCAGTTTTGTTTGATTTCCTCAATTAGTTCATATGTTTTTTTATTTCCAATGTTAAGTGATTTGATCATCCCAAGAGTATGGAGATTAATTTTTTCAATGGTTTTCATAGTATGGTTACAGAGGAATAAGATATGATTAGTATCTTCAATTTGTGCCATGCAGCGAATACAACCTAGAGGAATTGAAACTCCTTTTTCAGCTAGTCTTGCTTTTGATGGGAGTCCATTTTTTATGATTTTCCAAAGAAATTTTTTAACCTTAGGGTAAGTGTCCAGTTTCCATATCTAAGAGGAATCATGTGTTGTATATCGTTTATTTTCATTAATCATGTTCATGGCAGATTTTGTATAAAACCACCCGTTTTTACTAGCTTCCCAGTGTATCCTATCCTCAATGTTATTAATTGGGATTTGTATGGATGTGATTTGTTTAGCTATGTCGCATGGTACATGTTGTGTAATCTTTTCTTTGTTCCATGTCTTGTCTGACAAAATGAAATCTGCAACCAAGGCATCAATGTTCTGAATTTGTTGTGTGTTGGTTATGTTGTTTAAGGGACTTTTTGATAACCAATTATCAGTCCAAAATTTTATTCTTCTCCCATTTCCTACTTGCCAGATGAGTCCCTTTTTGAAATCATCCAAGATTTCAATCATTTTGGACCACTGCCAAGAGCATATGCCTCTTTTATCATAGTGTAGAAGGTGTTGTATTTTTAGATATTTTTCATTAATAATTTTAACCCAACAATTATAAGATTCTGCCAGGATTTTCCATAGTAATTTGAATTGTAATACTTTGTTCATGTCTTTTGATTTTCGTAGTCCTAGGCCTCCTTGTTGTGTAGGTTTGCAAATTTGTTCTCATCCTATAAGGGGTTTATATGCTGGATCTTTGTTCCAGAAAAAGGTTCTGTTTAATTTGTCAAGTTCATTATGAGTATTTGTATGAAACATAAAGCTTTGCATTATGTAGTTTGGTCTAGAAGCAAGATTGGTCTTAATCAATGTTGTTCTTCCTGCCTGGGATAGAGAGTTAGCTTTCCCTTTTGTTAACTATTTTTGTGTGCTTGTTAAAAGGTCAGCAAAGATATTTGAGTTAACTCTACCATTGATAACATGGCATCCCAAATATTTTTCAAGTGAGGTCATGTTTGTGATTGTAAGAATTCTTTGGATTAACAATTTTGGTGTGCTTGTAACTTTCTTGGTTACTTGAAAGGCTGATTTATTAAAATTAACTTTTTGTCCAGATATTTTGCAGTAATTATCAGCAATATCCTTAATTTCCTTACCATTTTCTAGAGTTGCTTTTGAGAAAATCATAATGTCATCCGCAAATGCCAAAAAAGGGATCTGTGTTCCTTGCTACAAATTTGGAAACCAATTGGTTTTCGCGGTCTAGTAGTTGCTTCTTGTAGTTTTCGGGCTAGGATTTCCGATCCTAAAAGAAATAGAAACGGAGATAGGGGTCTCCCTATCGTAGTCCTCTAGTTGGTGTAAAGATCTCCGTCGGCCCATTATTAACAAGAACCGAGAATGAGACCATTGTAATGCATTCTTTGATCCAGTTAATGATTTTTTTGTGAAAGTCAAACTTTTCTATACTTTTAAGAATGAAATTCCATTCAATTCTATCATAAGCTTTTTCCATATCTAGTTTAATGGCTATAAAACCTTCCTTTCCTTGTTTTGCTTTGAAAGAGTGAAATATTTCATGTGCAATTAAAATATTGTCTTGTATAGCTCTATTTGTAATAAAAGCTCCTTGTAATGGGTGAATTAGTTTTTCCATAGTTTTTTTAATGTTAATGTCAAAATTTTTGAGATAATTTTATAAATTATAGAGCACGGACTTGTAGGCCTATATTGGTTTGTTAAATTAGGGTTATCACATTTTAGGATCAGAGATATGAATGTATGGTTAATTTGTTTGAGTAATTTTCCAGAAAGAAAAAAGCTTTTCACTGCTTGAGAAACCGAAGGGCCCACAATATCCCAATATTTTTGGTAAAATTTTGCTGCCATTCCATCTAGTCCAGGTGATTTATCTGAACCAATATCAAAAACAACCTTTTTAATTTCTTTGTTTGAGACATTCCTAATTAGGTTTTCATTATCTTCAGAGGTGATTTCATCTTGAATTAAATCAAGATTTTTCCATAATAGACCTTCGTTCATTTCTTCACTTTTAAATCTTTTAATGAAATCATTTATGATTTCATTTCTAATATTTTCTTCTCCAATTATATTAGTTCCTTCTTGTGTTATAATTTGTTTTATAATTTTTCTATTTCTTCGGCCACTAGCTATTTTATGAAAATAGCTAGCATTTGTATCCACGAATTTAATATGAATAACTTTTGCTCTTTGGTTCCAGAAATTCTTTTGGAAACTAAGGAGTTTTTCCTTTTTTTCAATAAGCCTTATTTGTTTTTGTATTAGATTATTGTTAGCATTTGTGCAAATTTCAATTTGGATGTCAGACTGTTGTTTTTCTAAATTGTGTAGTTGGGTAAAAACATTACCAAAAGTGTTTTTATTCCAACTTTTTGCTTGTTTTATTAATAGCTTTGTTTTGGAAATGAGATCGAACATCCTTGATCCATGATAATTTGTCCTCCAGGCTTGTTTAACAACATTCCTGAAATCATTTCTTGTCATCCATATTTTTTCGAATTTAAAGGGTTGATTTTTGAAATTAGTTGCAGAAGTAAGATCAATTGAAATAGGACAATGATCAGAGTTAGTAAAAGCATAATTTTTGGTACATATGTCAGGATACCGTTGTAGAATTTGGTGGTGAACAGAACTCTATCCAATTTTTCATAGATGTTATTTATTTCGGTTTTGTTATTTCGCCAAGTAAAAGCATTCCCTGTAAAAGGGATATCCATTAATTTGCATTCATCTTTGAAGTATTTTAATCTAGTGAATTTTGTCAGTGGTGGGTTAAGCCACCCATTTTTTCAGTATGGTCTTGAATCTCATTAAGATCCCCCATAACTATACAAGGATAAGCACTATTTTTGATAAAGCGTATAATGATATCCCAGAATTCATTTTTGCCCGCTTCATTGGGTGGTGCATACGTAAGAATAAGCAGGGTTGTAATGTTTGTACAAAGATTTTTGTATTTAATGCTCATAAATCGTGAGTTTATTTGGTCAACTTCAAGGATTTCATTCGTGAGTTGATAAGATTTTCACATAACACAGATACCGCCAGAAAAACCATTTGCCGGTATGCAGTAAAAATTGTCAAACCCTGCTTTTTTCCATAATTTTTCACTTGGCTCTTTGTTCGTTCTTGTTTCAAATAAAGCAAGTAGTTGAAAATCCTTTCAATCTTGCAAAATGATTCAATATCCATCCAAAAAAAAATCCCAATCCCTCGACAGTTTCAAGTTGTAATCTTCATAAAAAACCAAATTTTGTATTGCCCCTTGTCCGCAGACTGTGAGAGGACTTAAAACTAGTTTGTCTTTGTTGAGGCTTGTTCCACATACATACAATCTGTGGTTTAAATAATTTGTTATCATTGTGATAGAGTATTGTCAGCCTTGTGGTTTGTCTTTGTTGAGGCACTGTATCTAATTTTTCCTTGGATTGATTTGTCATAAATAGCTTCTTGTTCACTTGTTCAGAATAGTTTAGTAAATGACTGGAGTGAATGAGTATGCAAAGACTATAGTTGTTCAGTTTCCAATCTGCCCATTTTTTGGTATGTTTTCCTTGTTGCTGGTGTATCCAAAAAGGATTTCAGATGCATGAGGCCAGTATATGACAAGTCTTGTTCCAGTAAGCATCACTTTTGAAGGAGCAGACATGAGGTTGCATAATCCATGTCCAAACCCGGTTGCATACAAAGGTGATGTAAATGTTTTCAGTTGTCTCAGTTTCAAATAATAAAATGTTCATAACCAGATTTATAGCACAGTTGGTCAAATAGTTTAATATCCAGTAAAGAATGTTCATGGGATAGGTTGTCATATATTGTGTGATTTACGTAGGTTCATAGTTCCATGGTGTATTGGTTTGGAAACCAACTCCATATTTAAATTACTGATTGTTCAAAAAATCCCGAGATTTCATCCCAGTTCCCTGGTGTATTGGTTTGGTGTAACCAGACAGATAAACAACAAACCAGAGATTCATGTTCACAACAGAGATCTCATCCCAGTTCATGGGGCAGTTCAGATGCAAGATAGTGCAATAACATTTTATAATAGGATATAACAGACGGTAGCTGTCAACACCCAAGTACACCATAAACTCAAAGCACTCAAAATCATAAATCCAACAGTCAATAAAAGATCCTAGAGACCAAATGGAAGAGTTCGAAGTGTTCAGAATGTGGTGTAACAGATTCAAACAGATAAGATTACAGTTAAAGGGGTAGATAACATGAGAAACAACAAGTAAAGCATAATGAAAAAGAGAAAAGGATAGAAAACACCTGGAAAGCAGAGAACAAAGTCTCCCAGGAGAACATGGGTTGAGCTGTAGAATGCATCAGTTCCAGGTTCTCACAACAAACACAAGAAATTGGACATCAGTGCAATACCAAAACTCCTCCTTCAATCGGTGCTGAAAGAGCAAATCCCACATAGGGAAGAGGAGGTTGTGAATGAGGAGGCGCAATCGTTGGCAAGTCCCACCAAAAGTTCTTCCACCAGACGCCAAGAAAAAGGAAATTAGGCCACCGCAGCTTCTTTTCTTCCAATGGCGATGGACATATCCACTCCAGCAGATCTGTAGCACACGGACTACCAAAAGGCGGAGCAACCGCGTCCAAGATCTCCCAGATCTGGAGGATTTGAGCATTTGACCACACCCTGTCATCTCTCGAGCGACAGATACAAGAGTATGTCCGATCTTGTCGTCGAACACGAGCTTGTCGTCGGTCTGCGCATTGCGCCGCCCCTTGTTGGTCGGACTCTCCGGCAGACTCGGATCCCAAATCAGCATCCGGGAGCAACCTCTGAGGACACACAGAGAGAAGAGCATGGGCGGCAAGATCCATAGATGTAGTAGCGGGAGCCGGAAACAACCGCACTCTTTTCCGACACGAGGAAAGAAGAGATTTCCCCTACAACCCGCCCAAGAATTCGATTCCCTCACCGAGAACCCAAGACAAGCAACGAGTTGGAGAAGATCAGTTGTGTTTTGGACAAATTGATCAAGGAGATCGCAATGAAGGTTGATATCGGGGAGAGGGGTGAAGCGTCTGAACTTGATGAGCGGCGGTGACCGGGAAAAAAATAGGGTTTCAGGGGACGGATTGGGTTTCAGGAAAAGGAGCGTTTTAGGTTTCATTTATTTTTATGGTCACCCTAGCATTGAGGCTCTTGTATCACTAGATCATTTTTAATTATTTCAATGCTCTTGTATCACTAGATCCTTTTTAATTATTTCCTCGATCATAATTGATAAAGTTCAAAAAAGTGACATGATAGTGACACTTTAGAAATTATATAGTTTGTACTTCATGTATCATTCTTAGGTTTCCTATTTTTGGGTTAATTTTATGTTGACAATTATTTTTGTGTGCATAGCTTTGTTTACAGATCCTCACTAGAAGACAAAGAAATTAAAAGGACTGTTGGTTGCCACCTGCTGCACAAGCTCAGCTGTAGCTAGGTCTGTCTAGTTGGTTTTATAAAATCTCACTTCTTTGTTAAAGTTTATTGAAATTTACTTTGGCTAATTGATTGATCATTTACCGACTATTTGTTAAGGCTAGTGAATCATGTCTTATTGCGTGTTGCATATGACCTTGGAGAACCAAACTATACTATTATTGTGTTATGCTTGTGAGTTTCTAAATTTCATTGTGTTTTTTTTTGTGACAAGCTGATAATTGTAATGATGGGGTGATCTCTTACCTAGAGTTGGATACGGTTCATGAACCGTCGGTTCAAGGGAATCTTGAACCGAAACCTGAATCGGCAAATCCTCGAAACCGGCGGTCCGGTTCAGGTTTGGACGGTTTTTCACCGGTTCGAAATTCGGTTTCGGTTCGGTTCGGACCGGGTTAAAAAATAAGGCTTGAATTTAATTATTAGAACGTTTTTAATTTGTTTATGATTTTTGTAGCTTTTTTACAAATTTAAAGGGTATTGTAGTATTATATGATTTAGGTTAGGGTTTATAGTGTAGGGTTAAGGGTTTGTATTTTAAAATTTTGTAGAGTTTATGGTTAGGTTTTTATATTTAATTATTTGAACGTTTTTTAATGTGCTTATGATTTTTGTAGCTTTTTTAAGATTTAAAGAGTAATGTATGATTTAGGACTCTAGGTTAGGGTTTATAGTTTAGGGCTAAGGGTTTGTAGAGTTTATGGTTTATGATTATGTTTTTTTATATTTAATTATTTGAACGTTTTTTAATGTGTTTATGATTTTTGTAGTTTTTTTAAGATTTAAAGGGTATTGTAGGATTTAGGACTCTAGGTTAGGGTTTAGAGATTAGGGTTAAGGATTTGTATTTTAAGGTTTTGTAGAGTTTATGGTTAGGTTTTTTTATATTTAATTATTTGAACGTTTTTTAATGTGTATGATTTTTGTTACTTTTTTTAAGATTTAAAGGGTAATGTAGGATTTAAGACTCTAGGTTAGGGTTTATAGTTTAGGGTTAAGGGTTTGTATTTTAAGGTTTTGTAGAGTTTATGGTTAGTTTTTTTTTATATTTAATTATTTGAACCTTTTTTAACGTGTTTATGATTTTTGTAGCTTTTTTACGATTTAAAGGGTAATGTAGGATTTATGACTCTAGGTTAGGGTTTATAGTTTAGGGTTAAGGGTTTGTATTTTAAGGTTTTATAGAGTTTATGGTTAGTTTTTTTTATATTTAATTATTTGAACATTTTTTAATGTGTTTATGATTTTTGTAGCTTTTTAAGATTTAAAGGGTAATGTAGGATTTAGGACTCTAGGTTAGGGTTTATAGTTTAGGGTTAAGGGTTTGTGTTGTAAGGTTTTGTAGAGTTTATGGTTTATGGTTAGGTTTTTTTATATTTAATTATTTGAACGTTTTAAATATGTTTATGATTTTTGTAGCTTTTTTAAGATTTAAAGGGTAATGTAGGATTTAGGACTATAGGTTAGGGTTTATAGTTTAGGGTTAAGGGTTTGTATTTTAAGGTTTTGTATAGTTTATGGTTTAGGTTTTTTTTATATTTGATTATTTGAATGTTTTTTAATGTGTTTATGATTTTTGTAGCTTTTTTAAGATTTAAAGAGTAATGTAACATTATATGATTTAGGTTAGAGTTTATAGTTTTAAGGTTAATGGTTTGTATTTTAAGGTTTTGTAGAGTATGGTTTATGGTTTAGGTTTTTTTATATTTAATTATTTAAACGCTTTTTAATGTGTTTATGATTTTTGTAAGATTTAAAGGGTAATGTTACTAATGTAGGATGTAGGACTTTAGGGTTTATAGTTGTAGGGGGGTTTAGGTTTTTGGGATTTTAATGGATATTTTTTTTTTTGGATTGAACCGCCGGTTTATGAACCGAGTTGATAAATCAATTCATGAATCGAAGGTTAAACCGCCGGCCAACCACCAGTTCGCCGGTTCAACCAAGCCTTGAACCGGAACCTGAACCGGTCGGGACCTTGAACCGTCGGTCCGGTTCCGTTCTGGTCCGGTTTAGGGTTTGACCCACTCCGGTCCGGTTCAGGATTGTCCAACTCTATATGGAATCACGAAAAATATTTTTTTAATAAAAAAAACAACTAGACAACGGTTAAAATAAAGAGCCGTTGTGGTTTTTTTCTTTTTGTTTCAAATACTTGCGATACACCTCAGTTATTTTAAAAACCGCGGTCTGACATGTTCACCGCAGTTACTCATAAACACGATCCGACCTCTTTACTACGTTAAGAACAACCACACTACAAAAAACGAGGTCTCCTTCAATAAATAACCGTGGTTCGTTCCCCCTTTTTGTACTACTAGTGACGTATAATAAGAAATGCACATATGGTATATTCCCTCTTGTTTTCATTTTGTTTCTCCATTCCTTTTTTTAAATTATTTAAGTGCATGCAAATGTGCATTAATTACATTTCAACCCAAATATTATTAATTTAACCAAAAATAGATATGGATTAGGCTACAAATGTACATTATAAATGCACACATAGGTTATATGTGCATTTGGGTTATGTTATATGTGAATTTTTAACTATATGTGCAATTGGAGTTATTGTGAACACTACAAATGCACATTGTGAGCACTCCAAATGCACATAATTAAATACAAAATCACATATAGTTGAACCAAGACCTTTACATTCAATCAACTTATGTTTGTGTTAAAAAAACTTAATATGATACATTCTAAATGCACATGGTGTACAATCCAAATGCACATAGTGTACACTCCAAATGTACAAAGTGTATATTACAAAAGCACATTTAAGTTATATGTGCATTTGGGTTATGGTATATGTGCATTTTAGGGTTTAGTGTTTAGGGTGTGTAATTGTATATAACTAGATGTGCATTTGAGTTATACTAGATTTGCATTTTAACTACATGTGCATTTGGTCATAACGTGGTGTGCATTTGGTTATAACGGGATTTAGGGCTTAGGATGCTAGGGTTTAGGATGTGCAATTGTATATATCTACATGTGCATTTAGGTTATTCTAGATGTGCACTTTAACTACTTGTGCATTTCGGCTTAAGAATGCACATACAACATTCTTAATAGCTTAAATAGCCTGAACCACTTCTAGATGTGCACTTTAACTAGATGTGCACTTTAACTACTTGTGCATTTCGGCTTAAGAATGCACATACGTGCAGGTGGATATAATTGGAGGTGCATTTTTGTATAACAATAACAATATGTCACTAGTACAAAATACACGTTTTAGATCGGGCGTTTTTTGTGATATAGCCCGGATATAACTGAAATAGGTTCGGGCTTTAGAGTGATGTGATAATAGCTTAAATAGCCTGAACCACTTCAACACGTCCGGGCTGAAAAAACTTAAATATATTACGATCCAATACATTTTATATTCGGGCGTGTGAAATGATATATGGGCTAAAAAGTGTACTTTATATCCCGGACCTTAAGATCCGGGCTAAAAAGTTCCTTTATTTTGTTAAAAAAACTCGACTTTTTAGCCCGGATCTTGAAATGTCCCGGCTAAAAAGTCCATTAATTTTAAAAAAATGCATTACCACCGGATCCTTTCTAGAAGTTTAGAAAGCGTAATTATGAAAAAATAAACGGTTTTTTCGCCTGGTACCCCCGAGGTATTGCGAAATTCGCGAGGTGCCTCAAAGTTTTACCCATTTCGCGCGGTACCCTCGAGTTTTTTTCCGCCAAATACCCTTCTGTCAACTCAATAACAATAACAGAAACCGTTTATAAAAAAACAAACCCAAAAAACCACATCTCGAATTCTTCCTCTCGTCTTCTTCGAAGTTACAATTTGCCTCTCGTCTCCTGCACATCTCCGGTAGCCATTCCCATTCTGCCAACCCTCGACCCGACGGCCCTTCTTCCGCCCTCGACCTGGCTCGCCGCTCGCCTCCACGACGATGAGGCCTTCCTTTCGAGCCACGACGACAAGCCGGACTCGCCTCCGATCTGGGCTCGATTAAGATCGATCTGAAGAGCGGCAACCTGATCAACACTTGGATCGAGTTCGACGGACCCAGTAGAAGCTTCAACGTCTCTGTTTCGAACTCAAATCTCATGCCCAAACATCCTCTTCTCTCACTCGATCTCTCCCTTGAACAGTGCGTAAACGATTTCATGTTTGTTGGGTTTTCTGGGTCTACACAAGGGAGCAGAAAAGCTCATAACATTGAATGGTGGAGCTTCAACACATCATTTGAAGGAGCTTCGCCGCCACCAACTTCCACTCTGACTATTACGACATCTGATTCAGCCCACTCCGTTCCACCTGTTGGAACTCATTTTTAAATGTGGCACCGGTAACTTTTCCGAGCACAATTCCGATGGGCTCCGACCAATGTCAACACCGGAAAATGGAAGCATTAGCTTCGTCTATGCGAGCACATTCTCGTAATGTACTCATACGATAAAAATGAAGTCCGTTTGAATGAGAAATGGAGGCCCAAATTTGGTTGCATGCAATGCATAACTTGGAAAAATGTTGGGGTAAAATTGTGTCCCACATTGGAAGTTTGGAGATAAAATCACTAGTATATATACTAGAAAAATGGATCCAAGGTTGTGGCCTTGGGTCACCACCCATGTATAATGGAGAGAGGACCTAGCTCATCAAGACCACACGCGCACCGAGCCGAACCGAGTCGCATCGGGTCGGGTCGGACCGGTGAGCTGAGCTTCTCTGCGCTTGGGGTTGGATCGGATTGGGCCTCGGGCCCAATACGTAGCTTGGCCTGGACTCGGTCCTCCTTCCTTTTCTCCTCCACTCTGTTGAAGAGCCCAATACGTAGAGCAGCTCAGAGCCCAATACACAGAATTGAACGTGGTTGCAGAGGCAAGACAAATCTCTATCCTTAAGACCACACGCGCACCGAGCCGAACCGAGTCGCGTCGGGTCGGGTCGGACCGGTGAGCTGAGCTTCTCTGCGCTTGGGGTTGGATCGGATTGGGCCTCGGGCCCAATACGTAGCTTGGCCTGGACTCGGTCCTCCTTCCTTTTCTCCTCCACTCTGTTGAAGAGCCCAATATGTAGAGCAGCTCAGAGCCCAATACACAGAATTGAACGTGGTTGCAGAGGCAAGACAGATCTCTATCCTTAATTCTAAAATCGCTCCGTATTACGACGGTTTTGTAGTGATCTGAATCCCAGAATACAACTGCAAATACTCTTCTTAATTGCGCAACCAAAGACCAGAAGTCGACGAACCAATTTTGTGTTGTACTTTCAGACTCGATTGAAAAAGAGAAAGCGAAAGATGCTTTCAATAGAGATTGTTGTTGTTCTGATGCCTTCGAATGAGTTGCAGAGCTGCTCTTTTAAAGAGCCTCTAGAGTCCACTAACGAAGTGGAGAAGTATTTGTTGCTCTTCAACAGAGTGGAGGAGAAAAGGAAGGAGGACCGAGTCCAGCGCAACAGCATGTGCTTTCACATCAGAATACAGATCCATATGCCCTAGCCAGCGTTGAGGCCTGGACTCATGGGGATTTTCTGTGCAAAGGTTGGATTCAAAGTCGCCTGATAGATCCACCGTACAATGTGTACAGCAAGATCAAGACCTCCAAGGAACTCTGGATTGCCTTGGAGAGGAACTACAAGTCTGAGGATGCAGGCTCCAAGAAGTTCGCAGTGGCGAAGTTTCTGGACTTCAAAATGGTGGACTCTAAGCCCATTATGGAGCAAGTTGAAGAGCTGCAGCTTCTCACGCATGAGATCATTGCTGAAGGAATGTCGATCTGTGAGACGTTCCAGGTGAATGCATTCATTGAGAAACTCCCTCCAAGCTGGAAGGAGTTCAAGAGCTACCTCAAGCATAAGCGAAAGGCGATGACCGTCGAGGACTTGATTGTCAGGCTGCAGATTGAGTCAACCAACCGCAAAGCAGATGGGGTTCAGCCTGTTGAACATAAGACTAACTTGGCTGAACACAAGGACAAAGGGAAGAAACGAAAGTTCCAACCCCAAAGCTCCAACAACTTCAAGAAGCAACCAGCTAAGAAGTTCAGTGGGAAATGCCACAAGTGTGGTAAAATGGGTCACAAGGCTGACGAATGTCGAAGCAAGGCTGATCCGCGCAAGGACAAGGGGAAATCCCAAGTCAACATGACTGAAGGCAGGCTCTCGGATGCAGATCTGTGTGCTGTTGTGTCTGAAGTCAACATGGTTGGAAGCAACCCAAGGGAATTGTGGTACGATACAGGTGCTACCAGACATATTTGCTCTGACAGGGGAATGTTCACCACTTATCAGCAGAGCAAGAGCGACGAGCATCTGTTTATGGGGAACTCGTCCACATCCAAGGTCGAAGGTCATGGCAAAGTGGTGTTAAAGCTGACGTCCGAGAAGGAGATGACTCTCAACAATGTCATGCATGTGCCAGAAATAAGGAAGAATCTGATCTCCGGGACTTTGTTGAGTAAGAACGGCTTCGCGGTGAAGTTCGTGTTTGACAAGCTAGTTCTCTCTAAGAATGGGGTCTATTTGGGCAAGGGGTATGTAAAGGATGGACTGGTCAAATTGAATGTAATGACAATCATCCCAAAATCTATTGTATCCAATGTTTCAATGAATAAGAATAATCCTATTGCTTATGTTGTTGAGTCTTTTAATATTTGGCATGAACGATTAAGGCATGTGAATTACAAGTCTATACAAAGACTAATTAACATGAACCTGATTCCAAAATGCAAATCAAGTAAAGACAAATGTGAAGTATGCGTACAGGCCAAACTCACAAAAACGCCATCTCCACATGTAGAGAGAACAACCGAACCTCTAGGTTTAATACACACAGATCTGTGTGATTTAAAATTTGTGCAAACTAGAGGCGGTAAAAAGTATTTCATGACCTTTATCGATGACTGCACAAAATACTGTTATGTATACTTGCTAAGAAGCAAGGACGAGGCCTTGGAAAAAATCAAGGAATACAAGTTGGAAGTTGAAAACCAACTTAGTAAAACCATAAAAATAATCCAAAGTGATAAAGGAGGCGAGTATGATGAACCTTTCAACGCGTTCTGTAGAGAACACGGGATTATTCATCAAACAACTGCTCCCTACTCACCAGAATCTAACGGAGTTGCGGAACGAAAGAACCGAACTCTGAAAGAGATGATGAATGCAATGTTGCAGGAATCTGGGTTACCCCAGAACATGTGGGCGGAAGCGCTGCTTACCACCAATTATATCCTCAACAAGATACCGCATAAGGTTACTGGCAAGACGCCATACGAACTTTGGAAAGGTAACGTACCATCGTACAAATACCTCAAAGTGTGGGGGTGCCTAGCAAAAGTGGCAGTACCACCTCCAGAGGCTCTTTAAAAGAGCAGCTCTGCAACTCATTCAAGGCATCAGAACAACAACAATCTCCACTGAAAGCGTCTTTCTCTTTTTCAATCGAGTCTGAGAGTACAACACAGAATTGGTTCGTCGACTTCTGGTTTTTGGTTGCGCAATTCAGAAGAGTATTTGCAGTTGTATCCTGGGATTCGGATCGCTACAGAACCGTCGCAATACGGAGCGATTTTAGAATTAAGGATAGAGATCCGTCTCGCCTCTGCAACCACGTTCAATCCGATCACTGTTTGATATTGTTTCGTCTGTTTAATTTACAGTTTTGTGCGCTTCATTTTACAGTTTATTACTTATGTTCGATTCTGAGAATAATGTTCCTACACCACCGGCGTCGGAACAGGGGAAGAGTATCACTATCAAGTCTTCATCTTCTTCAAAGCAGGGCAAGGGTGCAGTTGCAGGGGTTGCAACAACAGGGGCGTTCTGTTTTGCTATATTTGCAGGAGCCCTAATTTGGGTATACTCAAAAAGTTCTTAATTTGAAAAAAAGATCAAAGTCATTAGCATCGGATGTGATCAAAATGCCAAGGGAATTCAGCTACAAGGAGATGAAATCCGCCACAAAAAGCTTCGATCGATCCAAAATCACCGGCCACGGCGCGTACGGGACAGTCTACAAAGGAGTTCTTGCAGAAACAGGGGAGGGCTCGTCGTCGTGTCGTTTCGCCTCCATCCGGGCTTGTCATCGTTAGCCAAGGCGATTTTCGATTTTTTTTTTATTTTTTTTCACGGTTTCTGTTAGTGAGTTGACAGAAGGGCATTTGGCGAAAAAAAAACAAAACTCGGGGGTACCGCGCGAAATGAGTAAAACTTTGGAGCACCTCGCGAATTTCACCGTAACTCAGGAATACCAGGCGAAAAAACAAAAAAATAAATGAAGATAACATATACTCTTCAGTGCTTAACCACAAGATTAATAATTGTATAAGACCATGTTTATAGATGAACACATTAAGTAATATACTAGTGTTAATATAGAAGAGTCATATGTTAACTCTAATGCCTAACTCACACCAATATGTAGAAAAATCCTAAACTCTTGCAATGATCCTTCGCTCCCAAATAGTTAAGTAGACAACAACAGAAGGGAAAAATGCCAAGAAAGCCAAAAAAACACACATCTGAAAGAGAAAAGTTCGGCAAAAAGCTAGCAAAATGAGTCTCAAGTTTCACAGTTGTAGATCAAACTAAATTAGTGTGATGTCTAGCCCCAAGCTCAGATGCAAACCACTTACCTAACTATTTGTTAGTCATCAGAAAGTCTAACAATTGTCCATGGATCATAAGCGTTAAAGTCCAACCGAACCAAAAGTGTTTTTCCATGTGCAACTGAACAAACCTTTTTGCCATGTGCAAAAATGACTTCTATAATAGCTTTATAGAATAGGGACATTCAGATACAAAATAACTCAAACAGAACCAAAAGTTTCAAATGACATAACGTTTAACTTCACAATAAGAAATATTTTATAGAAGTCATTATATATTAATATTGGCAAATCCATAAATCTAGCTCAGAAGTAAATGATTAACCATGTTTATCCATGAAAACTAATTATATAAATATGCAAGGCAGTACACCAGGCAACCTACATGCAGTGCACACCAAAAGATATATATTTTGCAAGGAGTTTCATCATGTGCATACTATAGATTCCATTTATACAAGAATCAAAACAACAAACAGGCCATGCCTATTAGTTACTTTGAAGAGAATATGATTTGAGTTGGTTTCAAGACAGAAATTCCCAGAAGTGTTAAGTCTAAATCTAAGTAGCATAAACACAACGAAGTGGCAAATCCATTAACATAAGACAGTATAATTATACTAGGACAGTATAAATTATCTATATTGAGAAAACCAAATAAATGTCAGTAAAAAGTAACCTGAATCATATAAGCAACAAGATAATGTTGCAAGTCACAATACCAAAATCATTTTTTCCATGTGCAAAAATGAATTCTATATTACCAAACTTGGAATACCCAAAACCTGGTTTTCCTTTAATTGATGTCTCTATGTTGGGCCTCCCCATGTTCTTTCTTGTATCTTCTTGCAGCCACTAAAAAGTCCTCAACTGTCATGGATCTGTATTGAATAACTCAATTAGTAACAATTAAAGATACCTGAACTATTTTATCAGAGACAAATCTTAGACCATTTCACACACCTGTACTCCTTGTAGATATCTGGTGATGTGAGAAGGAGCTCGACATCTCCAATACTCATATTACCAACAACTTTTCTACCTTCTCCATCTAGAACCCGGATTCCACCCACTCCATTGATCCTCATGAGCTTAAATGCTTGCAACACCGGTTCATTCTCGTAGACCTGACACAAGAATCACAATATCAAAATTGAACTAGCTGACAGACATGTTTAATCCGAATCATTTGAGCTTTTTAACCCATCATATATGTACCTCAATCATGTGGTTTTTGCACGTATTTGGAAGATCAAGTTCAAATAGTTTTTTGTTGCCCCACGTTTTAAACCAAGGAAGCTCGGCACATTTAGCCAACATGTGAATAACAGCTGACTGTGTGACAATGTTATCGATTTTTGCATCACCAGGCTCCACAACGGGAACACTGCTCATTTTATATTTTGACCGGAGTAGCAAAACCGTCAACATGGAGTTCGATTTCTGCAGTGCAAGGAAATGAGCCTGAAATGTCTCGTACCTACATACCGAAAAAGGATAAGAACAGACTAACGAACATTCATTTTTCTGAATGTCAAATCTACCAGGAAAAATCGCCAGATATCACCCGCAGTTGCTCTTGAACTTAAACTTGATATTTTTGCAAGTCGAGTTCCAGCACCTGCTGTTACAGCTGTCGGGCTATGAGCCGCTGTTGGACTATTTGCTGATGTAGGACTACCATTCTTGTTCTCATCATTCTCTGCAGCTAGTGCTGCACCTAGATAATCATCTACTTCGGCCTATGAAATAAACGAGAGCTTTCAGTTTATCTATGAGAAGATATCAACACATTAATTCTGACATTGTATAGAGTTATGATTTGCTAACTCTAGCCCTTGGATGAGCTAATAAGGCTTGATAGTTCAGAATTGTCAAGCATCCCCAATTATAAACATGCCATGTAATCAATGAAATGAGCCAAATTCACAATTTCTGAAATGTGCAGATAAGAGAGTTGAACTTGGTTGCAGTATTCAGGATCACAAAATCACACAACAAACGAATTCTTGCTTTTGATAAGCTTGATTTCTGACCTGTTGCAGGATCCAAACAGCAATTCCAGCAAACTCGACAACCCCAATATATCTATCAACCCAAGCCTCCCAAATTGTTGCTCGAACATCTGCATCTGAGGGTTCCGTCTCCCCTTCACTTCCAACAAGCTTGGAAAAGAAAACAAATCCAATCAATGTTGAACATGAATGTTGGATATATTGTATATGCAAATAAGAAGTTAACGCACTAGACCTTGTGGATGT
This sequence comes from Rheum nobile, assembly GCA_027886185.1. NCBI lineage: Eukaryota > Viridiplantae > Streptophyta > Magnoliopsida > Caryophyllales > Polygonaceae > Rheum > Rheum nobile. The sequence continues at coordinate 32,252 of WOAB01000684.1, read as the reverse complement.
AAATGCAAGTAACTTCTCATACTAAGCACCTACATTTCAAGCCTTCCAACTTACAATTAACATCTGCAACCAATCTAGTTAGATGATTACTCTTTTGATAGTTCATAAGCTCAAATGTCAAATTTACTTCTCAGTTCTCCAATTATGTTGATAATTTTATTATTACATGCTTTATCACGCACGTGTTAAATTTTACATGTGAAGAAGTGAAGAACCAAGAACTTTATTCAGTAAATTTGAATTGAACAAAATAAGAGACAAAAATTTATCATCAAGAGCAATCCAAAATAAGTCGCAATCTTCTCTTGATGTACGACTGGTGGAGGTGATGCGAAACAATCTAGTCTAGCAACAATCTATAAAAGACCTTATCGGCAACTCCATTTCTTGTCTTCCATCTAGTCTAGCAACAATCTATAAAAGACCTTATCTTGCATCGATACTTGCTTTGATTTAATCATCATAGGACAATATTGCATGCTTGATTGGCTTGAGACGGTTATTGCATACGAGTTCACTTCCTTGCCTTGACCTCTCTCACGGATTGCCTAAACTAGTTACCGGGAGATTTTGACACATTGAGCTGTGTTGGGCTGCATTTTGTGCTTCTTGTTGTTGCTTCCTTTTGTTGTTGTTAACCTCTTGCTATGTCTTATCATGATGAGGATTACGAGGACCAGGCGGCTGAATTGTTGGCAACGAAAGAACGCCTTGACAGGTCCGAGGCTGAGCGCCTTGATATGGCTGAACGGCTGTCCACTACGGAGAGGCAACTAGCTCACTTGACACGCCTTTTGGAAGCCCAATTTCCAGCTGTGAGAGCCCCTCAATCCCTTGTGACGGGGTAGCCATTGGACCCTAATGTCGGACACCAAGTGTCTACTCACAACCGGTATGACAAGGGTAATAACATTGCTTCTTCTTCTCATCAACCCAATGGTCATACGACCACCACCCATAGGATGCATTCCGTCATTGAGAGACCTCCAAGGGATGATTTTGATGACCGATGGCAACCGAGGTCTCACTCTAGGGACATAGAAGACAATGGTCACGACTCCGACCATGATCTTACGCCAAGAGGCGACCACCACTCTCCAGGGCATCTTGATGCAGGTGTTTCCCACCATGAGAGGCTCAGGTATGATTACTCTAACCCTGCACTTGGTTCCCATAGAAGTCGCTTGGCTCGCGACAACACTAGACGCCCTGCGGTGAACCCAGAGGGGCGGCAGATGCCGGCTGGACAAGCATCGTTTAGGCCATACAATCCGATGGCTTTTGGTGAATATGATGAGGAGGATATGCACTTAGCTGGCCACGCAAACCCAGGTAACTACCACCCTCCTCTTGCTGAGCCTATCGAAAACCAAGTTCATCCGGAGGGGTGGATTCCTCCTTACATTCCTACTCATTTGCCTTATGTTAATGCTAATGCCTATGATGAGTATGAGAATATGCAGCCTAGGCATAGGAGAGGTCACAATGCAGGCCGTGGGAATGCATATGGCAATCAAGGTGACCGCGGCTATGAGGAGAGACGCCAAGTTCAACCCAATCATAACTCTAGACGCGACATCAAGGTAAAAATTGAAACCTTTGTTGGTGCATATAATGCGGTTGTCTTTTTGGAGATCACCACTTTACACTTCCAAGGAGCCGCAAGTTCATGGTGGCATAGAGACGTGGCGAATAGAGCTCGCATGGGACGTGAGCCTATTAGACAATGGCACCAACTTGTCTTCGTCATGACTCAAAAGTATGTGCCTCTGGAGTATAAGAACGAGATGAGGTTGCAGATAGCCCTAGCTCGCCAAGGAGCTCAAACACCTCTTGAGTTCTTCTCGCAACTAGAGGACTTGTATTTCAAGGCGGGATGAGTGTGACTCCGGCAACAGTTCGGACCAAATTTATGCATGGTCTCCATGTTGATTTGAGGGAAGAAGTCGACGTGTTGCCAATCCGTGACTTGACTGCACTTGCACATGCCGCTCAAAAGATCAATCAAAAACTTGTGTGAAAGAAAGTCTATCCTTGGCTCTCGGCTTCATCCTCACGAAGGTATGATTCTAAACCTAGTCCTAAGTTTTCTACTAATACCGATGCTAGTGTGCAGCCTAGGATACAAGCCCCTTCTTATAGCCGGCCTACACGCCCCACCGAGGCTCCTAAGCCGACTGCAGCCCCATCTCAACCACCTCATGGTACTCGTCAAGAGAAGACAAGCGATAGAGTGTGCTATAAGTGTGGAGGGCGCGGTCATATCATGCGGGATTGTCCAAATCCTAGGAAGGTATTGTTCTCTCAAGCTACGGGGTATGAATCTTTTGACGATGACGAAGGCATTGAGGTGACTCCGCAGCCTTCTTATGATGACTATGATGACGAGGAGCCGTACACTTGCGGTCCCCCGGACTTGAATGAAGGTACGCCTCTTTCCCTTGTAGCTCGTCGTGCTTTAACGGTTAAGGATGCTTTTATAGGGGATCAAAGAGATAATTTATTTCACACAAGGTGCCTTGTGGGTACCTCGTCATTAAGTGTGATAGTGGATAGTGGATCTTGCTGCAACATCTTGAATGAGAAGGTGGTTTGGCTCTTGAACTTGCCTACTTCGCCACATCCTCAACCTTATAGCCTCCAATGGATTTCGGAAGGTAACGGTGATGTGGTAACAAGGCAATGCCACATCACATTCTCTATTGGTGCTTATGTTGATACCGTTACTTGTGATGTTGTGATTATGGATGCTACTCACCTCCTTCTAGGTCGTCCTTGGCAATTTGACAAGAAGGCGGTGCATGCCGGTTTCCTTAACACTTACACTTTCCACAACAAGGGGCGTAGGGTGACTCTTCTGCCCATGACGCCACAAGAAATCATCCATGATCAAGTAGAAAGAGACCGCATCAAAGCCTTGTAGAAGGCCAAGGAGGCAGCTAAGCACACGGCCCAAACCGAGATCAAACATACTACTAGTGCCAAGACGTCGTCCAAAGAGGGGCACCCTTCTGGGTCCGGACCAGCCACTTTGCAGGTTGTTTCCACACCCCCTGAGACACCTTTGAGCAAAGTTTTCACCGGAGGAAGGGCTGGAAAACCGCAGATTCCGATGCAGCAAACCGGGAGCAACGACAATGCACCGAAGCCTCCTAGGGCATCAGGTTTGGACAGGCATTCCTCTAACTTTGCAGGCCATTTTTTGCAGGAACAAAATAGAGGAAATCAGCAAGCTAATGGTCCAGGAATTGCCGGATTTGGAGCTCCAATGCCCAGGGAACCTGCTTCTCCAATTCAGGGTCGTTGTGAGCGGCGCTTGCTCATGGCACGTTCGAGGGATCTCACTCGAATCGTTCAGGGACGTTCTCCTTGCTTCTTGTTGATACCTACTGCGTGTCTATCTATTTTAAAGAATGTAGATGATCTACCCTCTTCCATTACTTGTCTTTTGCAGGAGTTCGCAGATGTTATGCCCGATGAGCTCCCCGAAGGCCTCCCTCCTCTTCGAGGGATCGAGCATCAGATTGACTTAGTTCCTGGAGCTTCTTTGCCTAACCGAGCAGCATATAGGGCAAGCCCGGAGGAGACTAAGGAGCTCCAACGCCAAGTCTCCGAGCTCTTAGGGAAGGGCTATGTGCGAGAAAGCTTAAGTCCGTGTGCGGTGCCGGTGATTTTGGTGCCAAAGAAGGAGGGCACATGGAGAATGTGCATGGACTGCAGAGCCATCAATCAAATAACAGTGAAGTACCGTCATCCAATTCCTCGCCTCGACGACATGCTCGATGAGCTTCATGGAGCCATTCTCTTTTCCAAGATCGATCTTAGGAGCGGCTACCATCAAATCCTCATGAAAGAAGGCGATGAGTGGAAGACGGCCTTCAAAACAAAGTATGGTCTCTATCAATGGTTAGTGATGCCTTTTGGTCTTACAAATGCACCTTCTACTTTTATGAGATTAATGAACCATGTGCTTAGACCTTTCTTAGGAAAGTTTGTCGTGGTTTATTTTGATGATATTTTGGTGTATAGCCGTTCATTGCATGACCATGTTGACCATCTTAGACAGGTTTTTGAGTGTCTTAGGAATGAGCAATTGTATGCTAACCTCTCTAAATGTGTATTTTGCTCGGATAGTACTGTTTTCCTTGGCTTTGTTGTGTCTAAGGATGGATTACATGTGGACCAAGAGAAGGTCCGGGCTATTAGAGAGTGGCCGACCCCTACTACGGCCACCATGGTTTGGTCTTTCTTGGGGTTGGCTGTTTTTTATAGGCGATTTGTGCGGGATTTTAGCACAATAGCCGCACCCCTTCATGAGCTCACAAAGAAGGGAGCCACCATTACTTGGGAGCCGACGCATGAGAGAGCCTTCATGACCCTTAAGGACCGCCTATGTCATGCTCCTTTGCTGCAGTTGCCGGACTTCAACAAGACTTTTGAGGTTGAATGCGACGCCTCCAACTTCGGGATAGGTGGAGTTCTTCTTCAAGAATGACGCCCCATTGCTTATTTCAGCGAGAAGTTGTCCGGCGCCACCCTTAACTATCCTACTTATGATAAAGAGCTTTATGCTCTTATTCGGGTGTTGAAAACGTGGGAACATTATTTGTGGCCTAAGGAGTTCGTCATCCATACGGACCATGAGGCGTTGGCTTATCTCAAGCACCAGTCTACCCTTGGACGTCGGCATGCTAGGTGGGTAGAGTTCATGGAGACCTTCCCATATGGGTGCTTCATAAGAAAGGTAAGGAGAATGTGGTAGCCGACGCCCTTTCTCGCAGGTATGTTCTTTTGTCTTCCTTTGATGCTAAAGTCTTTGGTTTTTCTTTGATTAAGGAATTGTATTTGCATGATACTTTCTTTAAATCTATTTATGAGACTTGCGCATCTCAAGGGACCTTAGATACCTATTTTCTTGACCAAGGGTACCTCTACAAGGGTGGGAAGTTATGCATTCCATCTTCTTCTATTAGGGGTCTCCTAGTTAAGGATGCACATGAGAGTAGGGCACATTTCGGGATAGCCAAAATCGTAGCAGCCCTTAAGGAACACTTTTATTGGCCACACATGACTAGACAAGTGACTAAGTTTTGCAATGCTTGTGTTACTTGCCATAGAGCCAAGTCTAGGTCGAGCCCCTCACTCTACACCCCCTTACCTATACCGCGGGCACCTTGGGAGGATATTTCCATGGACTTTGTGATGGGATTGCCTAGGTCTAACAAGGGGAGGGACTCTATTTTCGTAGTGGTTGACCGATTCTCCAAGATGGCTCATTTTATACCATGTAAGATGACTACCAATGCTTCAGATTGTGCTTCTTTATTCTTTCAGCATGTGGTTCGCTTACATGGTATTCCACGTATTATTGTTAGTGATAGAGACGTGAAATTTGTTAGCCATTTTTGGAAGAACTTTGTGGGTAAGTTAGGTACCAATCTCCTATTCTCTACTAGCTACCACCCCCAAACAGATGGCCAAACGGAGGTGACCAATAAGACCTTAGGGACTTTGCTTAGATCCATGCTTAGAGCCAACCCGCGCCGCTGGGAGGACTTACTACCTTTTGTTGAGTTCTCTTATAACATGTCTGTCCATTCTGCCATGAAGATGTCCCCTTTTGAGGTGGTGTATGGCCGAAACCCTTTGTCTCCTTTGGACTTGGTGCCGCATCCTTTGAAGGACGGTGATCATGTTCGTGGAGCTGCTCGAGCCGGGATGATTCAGGAGCTGCATGTTAGGACTAAGGAGCAGCTGGAGAGGAGGGCTAGGTAGCTGGAGCAGAAGGCCAACAAAGGTCGGCGCCGTATCACTTTTGCGCCAGGGGACCTTGTTTGGTTGCACTTGAGGAAGGAGCGGTTCCCGTCTTGGAGGCGCTCTAAGCTAGACCCTAGAGGAGATGGCCCTTTCAAGGTCTTGTAAGCTTATTGTCCTAATGCCTACAAGTTGGAGCTTCCAAGTGACTATGGTGTGCACTCGACTTTCAACGTCGCTGACTTGTCCCCCTACACTCCACCAGGCCTTGACATTGACGAATCGGGGACGATTCGAGACCAAGAAGGGGAGAGTGATGCAATACTGCCCTTGACATTGACGGAGGCCCAGGAGGAAGACATGTTGAGCGTTCGTTCTAACGGACCGATCACGAGGGGTCGTGCCAAAGCCATTGCTCAAGCTACTTCGATCATTGTCGCCAAGGCCTTTGCAAGGAATGGAGCGTCCTCAACTTCCACATCCGCCTCCATGACTTTATCATTGTCAACATTGCAGGAAGAGACTTCATAGACTTAGACTTTCATCTTTGATTCGTGTTTGTTTTATGTTTTAGCGTACTTTCCTTTTTCAGCAACTTTTAGCATTTTAGAAACGTACTTTTATTAGTAAGTTAGGTTAGAAGGAAGGCAGCCATCTTCCTTATGTGTGGCTGCAACTTGCTCGTTGTTTTCTTACGTTGAATTTGAAGCAAGGCTATGTCGTGAGCTTGATCTCCGCCCCCTTGTGTCAACGTCAACAATCTTGTTCGATTCATCCAAGAAATTCACGCACTTGTTCATGCCAATCTCCATCATCACTTGTTCGTTTCTTCCTTGTTGCTACAAGGCCGAAACCCTAATCCACCAAAATAAACCAGTTCGTTCTCTACACCTCTATCTGCGACACTTCAGGAGAATTGCCATAACCTTCTGCTCACTCAATATTTTGGTCTAAAATTTTGAGGAGGCAAACTAGACTCGTAGATCTAACTCCTCGCATTGGAATCATTGCCTTTGGATTCTTGAACAGGGTGAACGAATTTTTACAAGTCGGACCAACGCCCAGGAATTCTCCTTGCCCGACGAGGCCGAATTCTTGAATTATCATTAATTGGCCAGTTCGTACATCACCTCCACCAATCGTACATCAAGAGAAGATTGTTTCGCAACACTTCCTGCCTAGATCTGAATCAAGCGAAGCCATTCAAAGGGGTTTTTGCATCACAACCACTATCAATTCAAATCACCAGTGTACAATTTATGCAAACCCCGACATCATGAATCCAGATCTCGAAAATTTAAAGGTCAAATTCCGACCGTTTGAGTTTGGATATCGATTGCTTCAGTTTAATCCGTTGCCTTCTACAAGAATCTCTTATAGACAATTGTTATCAGGTGTAAAAATGTGATGATATGGAAAGACGATACTACTGCTATTATTAAAGAGGTTAATATATAGATTACAACCAAAACCCTATCTACATAATATTTTACTGCATCCCGTGCAGTTTTGCCCTTAGGCTAGTTCTAGTATGCATCTTGTGCCATTATGCCCTTATTTTAGTATGAAATTTAGCAACCTGTGCTATTTTGATCTCTGAGCAACTTGTGCTTTATGTTTCCTTGACAGCCCGTGTCGTTAGTGCATAACCGATGCCTTGGTTGTGATAGCTTGTGTCCTTGCGGCCCGGAAGCTGATATAATAAGGATGACAGCTCGTGCCCATGTGGTCCGTAGGCTAATAGAATAAGATGGCGGCTCGGGCCCCTACGGCCTTAGAATAAGATGGCAGCTCGTATCCCTGTGGCCTGTAGGCTAATAGAATGAGGATGGCAAGTCGTGCCCCTATTGCCCATAGGCTGATTGTCTCAAACAATATTTAATATGTTTCAAATAATATGGTGCTTTATCATGAATTTAAGAGACAAAGCTAAAAACTTAGCTGGTGAGTGCGTTGACCATTGTCGTTGTCAAATCAGTTGATGAAAACTTAGGTTGTCCCAGACCTTAATTCCAAGGTCACGATTATTAGCCTTTCATAGCTAGCGCTTGGATGCTCCTTCTAAGGAATTGACCATATTTGTCGATGGACCCCGTATCGCACTTTAATTAATGTTTTCTCTCATTCCGAGCATATACCCGACATGGCATAGTACACGTAATGATCATAAAATAAGAATTACTTTAAATCCTTCCTTCATAAAAAATAATCGACTCAATTTAACTTGAATAAGTTTAGGGTCGAAATTTACCGATGGAGTTTGATGCGACTTGGATGGGTGGATTCTATTCTGTCCTGCAGAGCTTCAAAGTAATGGAAGTTCTACGCTTTTGATCAATCTCTTGACCTTCCCAAACTTGGAATCCAGCCTTTTGATCGATCTCACGCTTGCAGTGGTAACCAAATAACAGTGACACGAGATTCTGACTTCTACTCATTGCAAGGAGAGAGGGGAAGGCTTCTCACTACTGGAACCCTCCTGTTCTTCTTCCAAGGAAGCGCCATAATTTTCTCTAAGGGGAAGAACCTTCTTCCATAATTTGTAAAGGTTTAATCAACACTACTTATTCCATCTTCATCACACTCCTCATCTTCAACGTTTGTATATATCACCACCAAGCCCTGTTCGGCCCAAAACAAATTCCCTTTCGATCCATTTAATCCAAAATCTGACCACACCATTGTTTTTCTCATGCTCAAGTTAGTTGAACTTGACTCTTGAATCATCTCAAACTATCTCCGAACGACATCGAGGCACTTCCAAACCTGCCCATGTTGTGCACAGACAGTCGGGGAACCGCGTCGCTTTGAAGCATTTTTCTGATGCTGGTGGAGGATCCCAGTCGCCGCGACCAATCGTCGGAGAAACCTTGCGGTGTCACAATCCCAATGACGCCAACCTCGCTCCATATGGTCGTCGTTTGAGCCGCCGACAAACCACCCAAATTAGACTCTTGCCAATAGCCAATTTTAACTTAAGAGAATATTTGCTCCCATCAAACTGTAGATCTGAAACAATAGGAAATTCGACCCCCTTGACTGACATAGCATGTGAAGTGTCAAACCCTGGGAACATGATTGAAGCTCTATGTGGTCCACAGTAATCCATCTTGGAAAATGCATAATTGAAGCACTGGAGGGTGGAGAAGGGATCGCAAACCCTGGGAGCATGGCAACCTTTGAAGTCCCGCCGCTTGATGGCGGTGTGCATCCTTTGATTTTTGAGCAGCTTATGCTGAATATCTCCGTGGAAGCCTGTGCCACCTTTGCCTTTGAGTAGCTCATGCTACATCATACGAGTGAGCTGGCGTGATAGCTAGTGCACTTTCTAATCTATAAGAAGCTTGTGCTCCGTGTTTCTTTAGTAGCATGTGCCACTTTTGTCTTAAAGCAGCTCATGCTCACATGTTTTGGGCTCGGTCGAACGAAGTCTACAAAATCAACATCAATAGCGCGGAAACAGATAGTACCTCATTGACGATACTAAATATCAACAAAATTGACAATATTCGCCAAAAACAGAGTTAGTGGCAGCCTGTGCCCCTATGACATACAAGCTTGTTGCTTCAAACATCATGTGTCATGCTCTCAATATATTCATAGAGAAATCAAATTGATAATAAAATGGTCTCACTTAGTGTAAGTATGAATAACAAAAGAGAATGTTGCATCAAACATCATGTGTCGTACTTCGTCGTTGCTCTGTTGCTTTCGTAAGTCTTTTGCTTCATTCCTGTTGATTTTCGTAGTTTCTAGGGTTTATTGTTGTAGATTTTTGTTTGTTCATTTCGTTTTCAATTGTTTGTATATGTTGTTGTATATGTTATGATTTTCCTAATTGTTTTGGTATATGTTGTGATTTTCCTCGTAATTAAGTAATTATTTGTGATTGTATACAACTATCACGAAATAACGTTTTTATGAGATTTATCTTTTACAGTAGTATTAGTGTGGTGAGAATGTTATTTGCATGTGTCATTACAATATTAGTCGTGTGATGACACTGCTTTACATGTTTTGATTACACATGTGTGCTGACAGTGTTTTTCATTTTGATAATTTGATGACAATGTGTTTGATGTTTGACTACTTATCAATATGTGTGATGACAGTAGTAGTAGTAGTGTTGTGACATTGTTATTCAAGTGTGATTACACACTAGTTTGTGTGATGACAGTAGCAGTAGTGTGGTGACAGTGTTTTTAATTGTGATTACAACACTAGTTTGTGTGATGACAATAGCAGTAAAATGATGACAGTGTTTTTTAAGTGTTTACACATTAGTATGTGTGATTTGCATTGTTTTGATACAACTGTCATAATATTTTTGTTGATGACAGTTTTCTATTGTCATCAACAATACACTGCCATCACCAATTGACTACTCATTAATGTGTGATGACAGTAGTAGTAGTGGGGTAACAATGTTTATGAGGTTTGACTACTCATTATTATCTGTAATGACAGTAGTAGTAGTGTGGTGACAATGTTTATGAGGTTTGACTACTCATTATTATTTGTGATGACAGTAGTAGTAATGTGATAATAGTGTTATTCAAGTGTGATTACACACTAGTTTGTGTGATGACAATAGCAGTTAAATGGTGACAGTGTTTCTTAAGTGTTTACACTTTAGTATGTGTGATTTGTAGTAGTAATAATGTGATGACAGTAGGGCTGTTCAAAATCGGTCCGGACCGGAAATGACCGGACCGGACCGGTGAAAATACGGTCCGGTCTCCGGTCCAGATAATTTCCTTAATCCGGTTCCGGTCCGGTCCAGTCTGGTCCAAACCCGGAAAAAATCGGTCCGGACCGGTGAACTGGATTTTTTTTATATTTATTTATTTATTTTTAATTTATATGTTTTTATATATTTTTTGGAGAGTTATATGTATTTTTTTATAGATATTTTTCTTAATTTAATAACTTAGGAGTATATATATTTTTTAGATATTTTTTTTACATATTTTTTTATAGATTTTAAATAAGAATTTATTTTTTTTTTAAAAATAAAATCCGGTCTAAACCGGTCCAGGACCGGACCGAATAGGTCCGATCCGGTCCGGTCTCCGGTTTGGACTTTTAGAAAAATCCGGTCCATCGGACCGGATGAACACCCCTAGATGACAGTATTTTGCAAGTGTTTATGTTCTTGTTTACTTATTAATATTGATGACAATATTTATGTAATGATATTTTTAATGACAATGTTTATGTTATTGTTTGCTTGTTAATTTGATGACAATGTTTATGAGGTTTGACTACTCATTAACATGTGTGATGACAATAGGAGTAGTGTGGTGACAGTGTTATTCAAGTGTGATTACACACTAATTTGTGTGATGACAACTTATATTTTCTTTTTATCTGTTGACAGGGAATGGATGCAAGCCAATGTAGATTTATTGTTCGAGAAGAGCTTCATGCTCCATGCAAATGCAACTATTTCACGCGTATGGAAGTCATTACAAAAATTGAGGACATTTTGCCCGCGTTTGATATATGCTTCTCTGTGATGGCCCTCTTGGCACTATTTTTACATGGGGAGATAGTTTGAAGTTCTGTGCTCAGTTGGTCCATTACTTTCTTCTCCATGAGGTAGAAACTAAAAAGACCCATGAAATGTGGTTTAACATTGACGGTAACATTAACCGCTTCTCCATCGCTGATTTTGTTACCGTCACTGGGTTGAATTGTGGTGAAATGTCAGATTATGAGCTTCCTGATGCTGACATGGAGGAGTACCTTGGGTCAGATCCATGTTCAATAAATGATCAGATTGCTCGATTTGCCATTAAGACTAATCGTGAGAAGAAGATGAATCTTGCACATTTGCTCGTTGTTGAGACTGTTTTGTTGCCTCAACGCCATATTACTATCATAGATGAGTACTTCAAGCTCTCAACTATTTTGGAGCAGTTTTCTAGATACCCTTGGGGTAGGGTAGCGTATTTGCTGACCCTAGAGTACTTTAGGAAGGTTAGTAGGGCAGTTCGTGACCAAAAGAGCGTAGCAAAGTTTGATGAAAGGATTGGTTACAATTTGTATGGGTTTCCTATTGCTTTCCAGGTACAATTTTATGTTATTTTTACGTGGTTTCTGTCTTGTTTATATTTACTGTTCTATTAATTATTTATATTTCGTTGATGACAGGTATGGATTTTAGAGTTATTCCCACAACTTCGCCATGTTGTGGGTTGTGCGAGTTCTGTTAGTAAAAACATTATGTACTGTACACGGTGGTATAGTTCAAATCCGAAGAATGTGTGATATCATTCCATTTGTATCTTCATCAAAGAAAATAAATTGGTATGCTTTTTTTTGTTTCTCAATTAAGATATGATTGTTCACCGTTTCTAACTGTCAACAAATATTGATTAAGTTATTATGTGTGACAGTTTATAACTCTCACCTAATTACCTTCATGTTTTTATTGATGACAATTTGTAACTGTCATTAAGTCATTCAATGACAGTTTTAAATTGTCACCAATGCATTTTTGATGTTAGTTTTTTATTGTCATCAATTATTATTGATGACAATTGATAAGTATCAATAAGTTATGGGTTGTCATCAATTATTATTGATGACAACTTGTAAGTATGAAGAAGTTTTGGATTGTCATCAATTATTATTGATGACAACTGGTAAGTATCTAGAAGATATTGATTGTCATCAATAATACTGGTAAGTATCAAGAGTTTATTGCTTGTCATGAATTAGTGAGAGTTTATTGCTTTCATATAAATGCCATCAAAGTTTTATTAAGTATCAAGAAGTTATAAACTGTCATCAATTGGTGACATTTTATTACTTTCATGTAACTGTCATCAAAATGTTTTCTTATCTTTATGTAACTGTCATCAATCTTGGTCGATGATAGTTGTTGGTGACAATTGTCACGTGTCTCAAAGATAAAAATAATGATATTTTTATTCTTATTGTTTTCATTTTATTTGACGTGTTTGCGATTTGTAAATATCCTCCATAAGGAGAGCATGAAAGGTTTCGCAGCTTGTGTTTCAAAGATGAAAGTGAAGATGCCTTTTACGATGAGTTGTCTGAACGCATGATTTCTCTTTCAAAGGAGCAGCAGGGGAAAGAAGATGATGTTGTTGTTGATGGTGTTGTGGCTTCAAGAAAAAAAGAGCAACAAGTTGGCTCAAAGAGGAAGAAAGTTGTTGTTGCTGAGATTAAGTGTGCTCCAAGAACAAGGGCTCGTAAGGGTGAGGTCAATAAGGTTGTCCAGAAGAAGGATACAAAGGTGTACCAAAGGCGGCCAACCGCTAAGGGCGTTGTGAAACAAGTACCAAAAGACAAAGAAGCTTTAAAGGTTGTGAAGGATGTACCAAAAGACAAAGAAGCTTCAAAGGTTGTGAAGGATGTCATCGACAATGATAAGGCGTTGGTTGTGTACAATAAAAATGATGATGTTTCGTCAATGGTTGATAAAATCATTGAGGATTTGCATAAGTCATTTGAGGCTGAAAAACAGGCGGAGGTTGTGTTTGAGAAGGATGGTGATGTGGTTGATTCTGACAGTGAAAAAACTATCAGCGCTGATATGGATATTCCTACAAAAGGAAACGAGGCTGGAGGTGAGTTTGAAGTTGGGAATGCGAATGTGAATAATATGCCAGAATTGTCCAAGGGAGCATATGACGAGCCACATTAGGCAAATGAGATAAAGAAGCAATTAGTTGCTATCTTTGGTATTATTAAAGAGCTTGAGTGTAAGGTTGATAATATTTGTTTGCAAATGTGTGGTTTCTCCAAGAGGTTGTATGACATCGAGAGTGTGATCAAAGCTAGGTATTCATCTCCATTGAATGATGACAATAAATATAAGGAGTTTGAGGAAGGTTTACATCGTGGTGGCATCAGTGATTCTTAAACAGACATTGGAAATGAGATGAATGATGTTGATGAACCACTTGTTTCCAATTTGAATGTTTTGGAGAAAGCTTATGTGTTGATGTATGTCATCGAGAAGGAAGTTGTTGACAATATAGAGGATACGTCTCATAATGATGAAACCCCTGAAGCAGCTGACACTGATGTCCTAGATGGCAAAGCTGCACAAGAAGCATTTGAGGTGGAAGATGATGTTTTGAATAATGATTCAAAAGAGGAGGTATATGAGGAACATGGTGCTAATGCTGATATGACTGAAGCTGTAGAAGAAGTAAATGTGGAGGCAAATGAGGCAGATGGTGGTAATGCCAATGTGAAGGAAGCTATAGAAGGAGTAATTGCTGGCTGTTTGAATCCTGAAGTTAAAGATACTTCAGTTGATGACAATATTGTTCAAGCAAAATTAGGAGAGGAAGAAGTTGAGCCTATTGTCCTGAATGATGACACTTTTGACTCCCAAGGAGAAATAGTTATAGGAGGATTGAGCAAAAATGAAGAAGCATATGATGACAATGAAAAGCTAAGGAAGTCCACAAGGGAGACAACAATCAATGCTCATTTGACCTCACCATTTACCGCTGGGAAGAAGAAACAAGTGTTGCCTCCAAGACCTGCTTATTCCTTCTACGAGTATGATGACCGTAGAGAGTTCTATGATTGGTTTCATAGCAGGTATGTTGATATTGTATTTTTCCTTGCCACTTTAACTTTTTGTTGACAGTTTTTTACTTGATGACAGTGTTATATTCTTTGCTTTATTTATAGTTTTGTTTTAGTATCATGTTAATAGTTGGTGACAATTTGAACTTTCATAACTTTCTTTATTATCTCGGATTTTTTTTGTCTCTTATTGTAAACTGATGACATTATTTTGCAAGTGTGATGACAATTTTATCTTTTATTGACAGTTTGACATCTCGATGACATTTTTATTTTACATTCATAACTTTCTTCCTTCTTTTGCTTTTTTGTCCTTAGTGTAATGTGATGACAGTTTTTGGCAAGTGTGATGACAATTTTATATTTTGTTGACAGTTTAACATCTCGATGACTTCTTATTTTACATTCATAACTTTCTAGCTTTCATTGGTTTTTTTGTCTCCTATTCTAATGTGATGACAGTGTTTTGCAAGTGTGATGACAATTTGATATTTTGTTGGCAGTTTAACATCTTGATGACTTTTTAATTTACATTCATAACTTTCTAGCTTCCTTTGCTATTTTTTTGTCTTTTAGTGTTATGTGATGACATTGTTTTGCAAGTGTGATGACAGTTTGATCTTTTGTTGACAGTTTAACATCTTGATGAATTTTTTAATTTGCATTCATTACTTTATGGTTTCTTTGGCTTTATTGTTGTTGTTATAGTAGTGGTGACAGTTGGTGATGATTTGAACTTGCTACTTCTTTGTTTTTGTACAATTTCAATTGTATATATTTGAATGATGACAATTTTATCATGTTTTTTTTTTACTTTATTTTGAATGCTGCTGACAATTTTTTTTTTATTGTTTTAGTGATACCAAGGCTACTGTCCCCGGTTGTGATATTCCTCTGGACAAGGAATTCTTTAGAAAACTTGTGTACAATAATAATTGGCTTGACGATGTCGTAAGTATTTATTTTTTGCTTTTCTAAAACATATTTTTAATTTCTGAATCTGATTGCAATTTTTATTATGTAATCCGACATATTTCAGAAGCTTTATATCATATGAGGAAGCGTGTTGCCCAAGAACCTGAAGCTTTCAAGGGAATAACCCTTATGGATTGGATTTGGTTTAGTAAATTCAATGATGCCATGCTACAACACTTTAAAGATGGCGGTGATGAATATTTAAACTCCCACCTTGAGTATTTCGCTGGTATGTATCCTAAACAATACGGAAAGTCATGGTTTGATGGTGTTAGCAAGGTATACAACCCGTTTAACTTTCTTGAGAAGCATTGGGTGGGTTTAGAGATTGATTTGGCTAAACATCATGTGAGGGTGCTGGACTCAAACATCAATGTAGTCAGTGATGCCAAGGTTGCAGAATTATTACGACCTTTATGTGCCATGCTCCCTATTTTGATGAAGAAATCAAACCAATTTTCACACCTTGGGTCATTTGATGAGGATTTTACCGTGAGTAGAGATGGAACTATTCCCCAAGATACTCTAGGGTAAAGTTTTTATCTTATCTTTTCATTTTGTATTACATGTTTTCTGATTTTTTTGTTTATGGTTATTATTGATATGAATTGTGGATGCAATTGACATACATTTTGTCCTTACATTTTTTTTGATTTATTTTGACAGAGGAAATTGTGGAGTTTATACCATCAAATATATTGAAGCTTTTGCATTTGGTGGTAATCTCGATGTTTTGGATGATCAGCGTATCAAAGCGCATAGAAAAAAAATGAGCATTGACTTGTTCAAGCGTATTTGGATTTTCAAGCCATTGACTCCTACAAAGAAGAAGGAATAATTTGTAACTGTGATTGTGTCTTTGGGATTCTATGTTATGTAAAACATTTAGTCGATTACCTTTTTGTGTTGATGTTACTGTTGAACAAATTATCGTTTATGTGTAAACCTTTGGATCATTGTGACCGTGTTTTTACATTTTGATGACAGTTTGTACAGTTGATTTGTAATGATATTATGCTGATGACAGTTTAACTATTTTTCATGTGAATACAATCTTTTAAGTTTTTATTACAACAGTGTAATTGTGTTTTTGCGTATGTTTGATGTTAATGTCAACTTTTGTAATAGTTTACAACTCTTTTATAATGCTGATGACACTTTGTACAATTTGATGACAATATATCACTTTAATAACACTGGTACATGAAACATTCAAAACTGTCACCCAAACATTTGTCTTATGAATGACAGTTTGCTTGATGGCAGTTTGCCTTTTGTCATCAACTTGTAGTTTTGTTTTTTTCATGTTTTGATAACTGTCAACAAAATTCATTTTCTTTTTGTTAGTGTGATCATTTTCTAATTTACATTCATAACTTTCTAGCTTCTTTTGCTTTTTTGTCCTTAGTGTAATGTGATGACAGTTTTTGGCAAGTGTGATGTCAATTTTATATTTTGTCAACAACATTCATTTTCTCGATGACTTTTTTTAATTTACATTCATAACTTTCTACCTTCTTTTGCTTTTTGTCCTTAGTGTAATGTGATGACAGTTTTGGGCAAGTGTGATGACAGTTTTATATTTTGTTGACAGTTTAACATCTCGATGACTTCTTATTGTGATCATTTTGATAAATGTCAACAACATTCATTTTCTTTTTGTTAGTGTGGTCATTTTCTAATTGTTAAATGTCATCAATATTTTGTTTGATGACACAATCTTTCTTTGTTGATGACAGTGTTATTAATGTTAATAAGCTACTCTAAACTGTGTATGACTGTTTGATCACTGTCATCGTTACTTCCATGTGTTCTATTTATTAGATGACAATTTGATAACCAATATACAAAAACATATGTACATCTATCATGATTACATTGGTCTTGATTCCATTATAACTTTCAACAACAGTTTAAATTGATGATGACAAAATATGAATTGTGTTTCTGTTGACACTGTTATTATAGTCTGGATGACGAGAATTAATATATATGACACTTCCTTGTCTATGAGAATTAATATATATGAAATCATATCAAAAGTGATGCAAGCATTTGTCCATTGTAAAGTTAAATGAAACATCAAACATAAATAATACTTTTTTGTTTGTAAAAAGCATAGGGAAAGTATTTAATAAGTATTATGTATTGTTTCACTCTACTAAGTTGAAAGCTATTCCACTTGCAATACATCACAGCTTGTGCTTGCTGAGTTGTGTTTGCATGAAGTCTTATTGTGTCCTATTTGTCCACAATTGCTGCACTTGATTGGCTTCCTAAATAATTTCTTGCGGGCAGTATTTGTGAATTCACCTATGGAAGGCAACCTCCTTTTTCTTGGCCTTCCAGTCTTCCTCCTCACAAATGGTGGACAACATTCTATGTCAAGTACATCCTCAGGGATAATATAGTTTGATTCTCTAGGCACCAAATATATAGTTTCTTTGTATGTTGTATACCAGGACTGGTATTGATAGTACTTGCTAACAAAATAAGTTATCTTCCACTTTTTCTTTTGAATTGCAGCAATTGCATGTGCACATGGCATGTGATCGACATCAAACACTTTGCAGCTATATTTTTTTGTCTGTAAATTAACAACACCGTAGAAGTTGCCACCACGTACTTGAAACTGAACTGTGTTTAGAATTTTTACCTCATATCTCTTTGACAACGTATATCTCTCCTCTAGTATTTTTGCCACATTTGGTGGTAATTTGTTCACACATTTTTCTGTGTTTTCCCGCCGCTCATTAAACCATTTGGATAGCAAATCTCTGATGTACTCTAGGAGGGCAATAATCTGGTACGACCGAGCCTATTTAAGTACTGCACTTAATGTTTTTGAATTATTTGTAGTCATAATATTGTATCTGTCTCGCTTGCAATGTGCTCTAGACCATTTCTCAAAATTTGCTTCGCGTAGGTACCTTCCTGTCTTTGCATTGATGTTTTAAATTTTTTGAAAATTTTCCTCAAATTCCCTCATGGTGTAACTGTCAGCAACCTTTGTAAACAACCAGTGTACCCCACGCTCCTTGAACCTTGCTTTCAAATTTTGCTTTAGGTGTCGTGTACATATCACATGTTTTGCAGTAGTGTACACAAACTCCACAGCTTTGCCGATGCTCAAGTGTGTATCAGAGACAAATACTAACTCTGTTGAAGAAGGGATGCCATTGTGTAATTGCTAGAAAAACCATGTCCAAGAGTTGTCATTCTTAGAGTCCACCACAGCGTAAGCAATAGGGTAAATCTGTTGGTTCCCGTCTTGTGCTGTTGCAATCAAGAGATGCCCCATACTTTCCATATAGGTGTGTTCCATCTACCATGATGACCTTCAAAATTAAGTGTAATGGAAATTCAGTTTATTTATGTGTATGCTGTCATCTAATGAATTGTTTGTGACAGCAAACTGCCATCAAACAATATATATACGATGACAGTGAACAACTGTCACAATATTTTTGTTGATGACAATTATTTACTGCCATAACCAATACATTGTCATCAATCAATGCAATTGGTTACTGGCAGTTTTCTACTGACATCACCAATGAATTGGTTGATGCCAGTTGTAATTGGTTGATGACAGTTACCTAGTGACATCACCAATGAATTGGTTGATGCTAGTTTACAACTGTCATCAACCAATGCAAGTATGGTGACAGTATTTTACTGTCACGATACTTGCATTCGTTGATGACAGTTAACTACTATCATCACTAATACATTGTTTGTGACAATTATATACTAACATAATTTATTTGTTCATACAACTGTCATCACTAATATATTTTTTGATGACAGTTATCTACTAACATCGCCAATACACTGCCATCACCAATGCAAGTATTGTGACAGTGTTATACTATCACCATAGATGCATTTGTTGATGACAGTTATCTACTGACATTACCAATGAATTGGTTGATGCTAGTTTAAAACTGTCATCAACCAATGCCAGTATGGTGATAGTATAACACCGTCATCAACCAATCAATTGGTTGATGTTATCTATTGACATCACTAATGAATTGGTTGATGCCAGTTTACATCTGTCATCAACCAATGCAAGTATGGTGACAGTGAAATTGGTTGATGACATTTATCTACTGCTATCACCAATGATTTGCTTATGACATTAAGAATCTACCACTATATATTGTTTGATGGCAATTGAAAACTTCCATCAACCAATGCAGTTGTTGTGACAGTTTCTCACTGTCACCATAGATGCATTGGTTGAACTGCAATCATCATTGATATTTTGGTTTGTACCTTTCGCATTACTTGAAACCCTCCAATCGATGCTCGAATTGAAATAAACACATACTTGAAACGATTATTACTTTGAATCTCAAGGCATGTGTATGTCCCATTGTTGACCTGTATTTTCATGTGACAAGCATTCAATAATTTTGTTCCGGTGTTCCTCTTATCAAGTTTTGTACCCATTCTTGTGCTTTCCAAGCTTTCCAGTAGCTTACATCCTGATAGAACTCACATCTCATATCATTGCGAATCATTTTAGGGTTTGGTCCCTTTTTGACACCTTCATACCTATGTTCAACACAAGAGATGTAAATTGAGAATTTATTTTACAAAATATGCAGTATATCATATGCTTCTAAGTTTTTAATGTTACCTTGTCTTTATCCTCTCTCCCACCATCTTGTATGTAGGCTTACATTGGTTTGCGCATCTGACGTCAAAGGAGCAAGTATGTTCTTCTCTAAATCTTCTTATCTCGAAGAATTCAGTTCTCTTCAATAAAGTAGCTCGTATTATCCACTTGCACTCAACATCTACACATAGGACTTTATATAGACGAGGTTTTGATTTCCTTACTCTGAATCCAAAGTTGTCACGCATTGCCATGTTCTTCACCGCATCCTTTAGCTCTTGTTTTGACCCAAAAATCTGCCCTACGTGAAGAAAATCATTAGTTACTTCAGTATAAATTATTTCATCTTTCTCTGATCTTTGCACAATTTCTAGGCTACTTTTGTCACCATTTTCAACACTGTTAATGTTTCCTTGAAAATTATAATCAGATTGCAGAGAGAGTAGACTGTTGCGTGCACTATCACGAGTGTGTTGACTCCCACTCATCTTCTTAGTTGATGACACGTACAATGGTAAAGTCCATGAAACTCGAGGTGCCTCAGTAATATCTAGGAAATACCTAAAATCATCCTCTGTGTCAACCATGTATGGATTTCTGAGTTTCTGGAATGGATTCAAATGTGTGAGTGTAATTTCAGCTGGTGTTGAATCGATTTGAAATCTCTCAATAATCAGTTGCTTGACAGCTTGCAGCTGCATACTGCCATCAAATAAGATTTCCTTTGAGATCATGTTTCCAACATATGCATAAAATCCATCTTTGATCTTCCACTCCCCTCCATAGCATACAGTTAGAATTTTGAGTTCCATCTGCACAACACCAAAAAGTTGTCAATTGAAGTAGCAAATAAGAATTTATTCATCATACTGTCAACTTAATGGCTAATGTGATGCATAAATTTATTGTCATCAACCAATGCAGTTGATCAGCTCTACTTTGTAGTGTTTAACTAGGAGTTGTTACCGGAGTTTTAGGTACCGTTTGGATGGGTTTAAGACACAATTGTGGAGAATGGAGTTGAGGAGAAGGAATGTTGATTTGGTGGTTTCAAGAGCTTAAATAAAGACTTAAGAAGATGGAGGCGAAGCCACAAGAGAGGACCGAAGAAGAAGCTGAAGAAGAGCAACAGAAGGATTTCTGCGGGCGCGGAAGTCACCGCCGCGGTCGCGGAATAATGCAAGAGACAGCAAGCTATAGGAAGTTTTCCGCGGTTGCGGATAGTATTCATACGCGCGGATCATTATAGAAGTTTACACATTTTCGTTTCGTCAGAGTTTACTTTATTTTATTTTTTTTCTTATATTTTATTTTATTTCCGATTAGTTTCCTTTTTATATTTTATTTCTCATATTTTTAGTACTAGGGTTTGCTAGGTTTTTCAGATTAGTTAAGTAGCAGCCTTTTGATAATTCATTATAGAAGTTTACACATTATCGTTCAGTTTTCCCTTAGAGTTTTTGTGCTTTGAAGACTATGAAGAACTAAGCAACCTTTGCTTAGTCCGACGATTGACGCCTTCGTTTGTATTTGGTTGTGAGATTATAATTCTATTTCTTTTCCTTTGAAATTATTGATTTTCTTGTGCTTAATCTCATTGATTCTGGCTGATTTGACTGGCCTTATCATCTAGTTGATATTAGTAATTATCTATTGCTAGGGTTTGGTTATTTCTGTTTGAAATATCTAATTCAGAGTAGCAACTGCGATATTCTAAGAACTGTTTGTACTGGTTTATTGTAGAGAGAATTAATTGCATGCATAGTAAGACTGTTTGTTGCACTTGCAAGTATCTATTGAAATTCCTGTGCTTATTGCTGCCATTGAATTGAATCTGGAGGTTTTTCTGGTTATTTGATAGTTAGTATTCTCATGATCTGTTTGTCCTGTTTATAACTTAAGAAAAGGAATAGGAACATTCATTGGTAGGAATTAGAGATAATCAATGATCAACCAATCAAACCGAATGGTGGATATTTGTCTGGCTAAATTACTTCTCATCCATAGATTACACCTTTTGCTTTGATTTACTTTGTTACTTATTTACAAACCAAAACCCCCCTTTGTTACCATTGGCATACAACCTTTTGCACTTAGAAATCTTGCTTACCTCCCTATGGGATTCGACCCTTGCTTGCCTACTATACTTAGTTAGGTTTTTAAGGATTACTTTGATAGGCATCACGACTTTAGCCTCGTCAAATTTGGCACCGTTGCCGGGGAGGCAAGTTTTAATTTTTCTTTGTGTGTGTTTGTGTGCCAACTCTTGTGTGGACCTATCTTATGGTCCACACCCGTGCTACTGACTCTCCACTTTTAGATTTTGATACAGAGATCGAACGAACATTGTCTAGAAACCGTCTAGCAGCCCATACGCAAATCGAGATGGCTGAAGAAGCACCAACTTTGAGGCAGTTGACTGCCCCGAGTCTAGAGCAGCAGCCACTAGCTATGCAGTTCCAGAGCTGGCGGATGGCGTGAATTTTGAGCTCAAATCTGGGTTGAACTATTTACTACCCCACTTCCATGGGATGAGTGGAGAAGACCCCAACAAGCATTTGTCTGAATTCCACGCTGTCTGCAACAGTATGAAGCCCACGAATATTACTGAGCACTAGATCAAGCCGAGGGCCTTTCCTTTCTCTCTGAAGGATTCGGCCAATGATTGGTTCTACTATTTGGCCCCAAGAAGCATAGACACATGGGCTAAAATGAAGAAAGCCTTCCTGGAGAAGTACTTTCCTACGATGAAGCTCAATAGCTTGAAGAGGAACATTAGCAACATTGAGCAACATGCTACTGAGACGTTGTATGAGTACTACGAGCGGTTCAAGAGGTTGATCTGAAGCTATCCCTACCATGGGTATTTTGACCAAGACCTCGTACTTTATTTGTATGGTGGGCTTCTTGATGATGAGAGAAGAATGGTGAACGCAGCCTGTGGTGGAAATATTCTAAACAAGACGCCGGCGGCAGCTTTTGAGATATTCTTTGAGCTATCTGAGGGCTCAAGACAGTTTAGCAAGAGAGCGAGCGCTCACACAGTCAAGGCTGCAGACTCTCAGCCATCGTCTTTACTACTTTCTGAGATGGATGAGATGAAGGAGATGATGAGGAGATTTATGACGAAGGGAAACCTACAACAAGTCAAGTCTTGTGGGATATGCTATGACACGATGTACCCTACTGATGCATGTCCCACGCTGCAGGAACCCACTGCTGAAGTGAATGCTATTGGAGGTTTCGGCCCTCCTAGACCGAGATATGACCCGTACTCCAACACTTACAATCCAAGGTGGAGATATTACCCCAATTTGAGATACGGGAACCAGCAGAATCCTCCTTAGGGTCGTGATGATCAAGAGTTTCACCAGAGGCCGCCATAGTTCTTACAGCAACAACAACAATTTCAGCGGCCTGTGGGGTCAACAATAACAATTTAGAGCTCCTTATGACCCTAGACCCCAAGGCCAAAGCTCAAGTTCATCTATGTCTAGTGATGACATGATCAAGTCTCTCGCTCAGAGCGTATCGATGTTGGCAAACAATGTGGTCCAACAATATAGTGCTCTCGCTCAGAGCGTATCGACGTTGGCAAACACTATGGCCCAACAAAATCAAGAGATGAAGTCTAGTATTCAGAACCTGGAGAAGCAAGTGGGGCAAATTTCTCTCGCAGTGAGCAAACTAGAAGCTCGGGATTCGGGGAAACTACCATCTCAAACGGTAGCAAACCCGAGGGAGAATGTATGTGCGATGACGCTGAGGAGCGGAACACAAATGGAGGAAGTTCAAAGGCAACCGAAAGAATTCCGCGACCACGAAGAGGGCAGCCGCGACCGCGGAATTATACCTGAAGGCGGTGATTTTTCCGAGAATTTTCCGCGACCGCGGAAAAGTTTCTAGAGGAGACGAACAACCAGAAGACGAAGAAAATTCGAAGGACGAAGAGCGCGACGATCCGCGACCGCAGAATAATTTCCGCGACCGCGGATTTCTACCGAAAGCCCCAGAATTGCCAGACGAAGTTTTGCGACCGCGGCAAGTTATCCGCGACCGCGGATTTGTTTCTGGACGCGAAGAAATTTTCGAAGACAATATGCGACCGCGGGACCCAATCCGCGACCGCGGCTTCCCTGATGACGTCAAAGACGATTATGTTCGTCCGAATTTCCCTCCGCTCAGTTCACTGAAGCCACCCACTCGCACCCTTTCCCGAGGCCCTGAAGGATACTAGAAGGCTGGAGAACGACATGGAAAATTTTGAAACCTTCAGTAATTGCGAGGTAAACATTCCTTTGATCAAACTAGTTAAGAGCATCCCTCGTTATGCAAAATTTTGAAGGAATTGTGCAAGATTAAGAGGAAGAAAGCAGTGAAAGAGAAAAAGAAGGTCCAAGTAAGTGAGAATGCCTCCGCCATGCTGCAAAAGCGGCTGCCAAAGAAGTGTAGTGACCCAGGCATGTTCAGTATTCCCTGCAAGATAGGTGACACCACGTTCGATAAAGCCATGCTGGATTTGGGTACATCTATCAATGTACTGCCTCTCTCGCTTTACGAGTCGTTAGAGCTTGGACTATTACAGAAGACAAGGACGGTGATCCAATTGGCGGATATGTTGATGTGACCATGCCACATCAAGGTCAAGACACCGAGGACACCCTAGGCGCCGCCGAGGACTTGGACGCCGAGGAGCACACCGTGGGCACTATGGAGGCCCAAGAGCTGGATCAAGGCACGGAGCTTATGGATGCAACACTTGGAGCTGGATATGACCAAGACATGCATGGGAGGGCCAAAGCTAAACCAAAGGAAGGCATTGACCAAGACAAGGCCAAGACATCGGCCGCGCCGGGCGCAAGCAACTCCAAGGCCAACACTCAAGATGACAAGGCAATTCCCGGCACCATCACGAGGTCTAGGGCTAGGAAGCTCCTCCAAGACCTCCATAAGGGGTTGACATGCCAAGCTGCCCTAAGCCACGCCGAGCCTAGCCTAGTCCTTTGCATTCATCAAGGCGCCGGCGAGCACGGCGCTAGCGGCAAGTGAACTTTCAAGAGGGGCGCCGAGCCACTTGGGCCACTTTGTTCGGCACTCAAACCACCATGGGCTGGCCCACCTACCCCACCATCATAGGCACAAACCTTGGCCGAGAGAATCTTAAACGTGCCTGAAGACATTTGCTTTGGAAGTTATTAAGTTACCGTATTTGGACATTTTCGGTATTAAAATTTGGGTTTAATTTTGTGCAAGACTCTTGACGTTTCCTTAGGCATTCTAGCCTTTTTTGTAAGCCTTTATATTGGTACTTTGAAGGCTGAAAAGCTCACGAAAGAATTCAACTTTGCTTTGCCAAAATCTCTCTTGCTTCTCTAGTCTCTCTTTCGTCAAAATAGTCTAAGTGTGTCGAGTGAGTACATCTCTCACACTTCCTCTTCCCTTTCATTTCTGCAAGCAATTCTTCTTCCCTCTATAAGAAGACATTGAGTGCCATCTATCCCCCACAACTCTGCCGTCAAACCATCCTTGCGCCTCCGCCACGCCACCGTCCATCCGAGAAACCCTAATTGGCGTTTCCACTCCGGCGACGAGCAAAACTTGCACCGCGGCCTCCCGATCCTTTGAATCTAACATTTGGTATCAGAGCACGTAAGTTTTGCTCAAATTCCTCTTTTAAATTCAAGGTCCGAAGTCCTACAAGTTCTTTGTTTTCGTGCCGTTGCATGTGTAGTTGGAATTTTGTGTCCGAATCTTGTTCTTGCTTTGTTCTTGAATTTTTTCTTGATTGTGTCGTGTGTCTTGCATCTAGGATAGATCTATACAATCTGAATGCCCTATAAGAAGTGACGTTTTTAGGAGTTGAAGATTTACAACCTTCAAATTAGGAATTATTTTGTGCTTTGAATGCATTTAATGTTTGCTGAAATTTGAAAAGTGTAACCTTCAACCTCTTAAAGCCCATTTAGTCGTGCATTTAGTATAGGATCTTGAGTCTTTTGCTTTCCTTATTTGGCACATATACAATCCGAGTTTAATTGCTTACGTTAATTGCAAACCGAGCCTTCTTGTGGAGGAACGAATCCGAAGTGCGTACGCTTTTGTTACTCGAATTGCATTGCAAGTTTCTTGTTCTCGTTTCTGCATTCCATACATCAAAAAAAAAAAAGAGAAGCATTTTAGAAAAACTCGGCTTGATATTGTACAAAAGAGCAAGCCAAATCAAAATCAAAAGAAAGAAAGAAAGAGAAGAAGTCGTGCACTATCTTTGTGTTTGTAAGTGAAGTTGTAATTCCTTTTGCTCGAGCTAACATTAGTAAGTGGTAATAGGAAACAAGTACTTACAAGAATTGTTTGAGTTGTGAATTAACTTAAGCTTTTGACAAGGATTGTGGTGCACTTTATTTTCAATTTTTGTGAGTCATTTTGCATATAGGAGCCACCCTAACCCAAGAACTTGTTGGATTCCAAGTCCTAATTTAAAATTAGGCAAATTTGGCAATCTTACTTGTTACGTACCTTGTTGGGATTTCTTTGGGTTTGTGGGCTGTCGTGTGTTTGTTTTTGTGAAGGTTGGAAATGGTGAATCCCAAAGACAAGCAAGCAGCCAATGAGGACCCCAAGGAGGTCTCGTCAATCACTATGGAGGCATTCCTCCAAGCCATCCAAGCTTCTCAAGAGAAATCCGATGAGCGCGCCCGACAACACTTGAGCGCCATGAGGGAGGAGCAAGATGCCTTCATGCGCGCCATGGAGGAGAAATGGAGCACCATGCAGGGCGTCTCATCCGTCCAAGGCCAAGGAGGGACCTTGTCGCAAGCAAGTGCCGGTACCTCCTCCGTGCTAGGCCTTGCGCCGCCGGGTGATCAACTCTCGGTGCCTTTGATTACGGGGCCGTTGTCAACTCCGGGGGTGACCAATCATGCCTTGACCGAGGGCTTCCAAGGGCATGCACATCACATGAGCACTACAAGGGAAGAATATGCTTCTTCTAATTTCTCATTACCTTTTGCTCCTACTACTATGCCTTTTAGATCTAACCATGCAGATTCCGGATTAAGGCTTGGAGAGCAATCAATAATGCAGCCCCATGACGTCCCTAGGTCTCAAGGACCCTTACTCCATCCCCTAAGGAGTGCACCAAACCGAGGCGGAGCATTCCAAGGCCAAGGGCAAGGCGGTTACATGCCTTATGAAGCTCGCGGCGCCGGCGGCAATGGCAACCAATATCCGGCCAACTTGGAGCAACCACGGCCACATGGAGTTAAATTGGAGGTACAAAGTTTTGGTTTAAATTGTGAGCCCGAGGTATATATTGATTGGGAACAGAAAACCGACCAAATATTCCAATACTATAACTACTCGGAAGCTCAACGAGTAGCTATAGCTACGATCAAGTTTGAGGGATTCGCCTATCAATGGTGGCTTGGGGACAAAGAGGAACGAGAGTTCCATGGACACCCCCAAGTGACCACATGGCAAGAGCTCAAACGGGCTCTAAGAGATAGGTTTGTTCCGGATGACTATGCCGAGCGAGTTCATGAGAGATTGGAACAACTTGAGCAAGGGAATAAAACCCTGGATGAGTTCTATACGGAGCTAAGGACCTTGGTCTTTAGGTCCGGGCTTAGAGTTCCCGAAGGGTATCTTATTTCCAAGTTCATTAACCATCTCAATAATGAACTCAAAGCGGTCGTGAGTAAGCAACATTTTCCTCGTGGGACGCCTATGGAGGAAGTGCTTCATTATACTAATCGTATGTATAAAGCATTATCTTCTAGACGCCCCAAGGGAATAGCTCACGCCCTTGGCAAGGTCCCAAAGGAGCACCACCTCCACCTAGACACTTCGAACCGACTAGGGGTGATAATCCTAGTCACCCTAGACGAGAGTTCCCTAGTAGAGTCCAACCCCAACGAAAGGAGGGCGAGGGCCGAGCAAGGGATATCCAGTGTTACAAGTGTCTAGGAAGAGGGCACTATGCCCGGGATTGCACCTCAAAAAGACAACTTCTACTTAATACTCTAGGAGAATATGAATCCGAGGATTAGTATGAAGAAGAGGTTGTTGAGAATGAGGAGGCCGAGGAAGAGATACAAGTTGTTGCAGCCCATGGGGACTGTTTTGTGGCTAAGAAAGTGCTTATAGCCTCGGAGGGATCAAGTGTGCCTAGCCAACGAGAGACCATCTTCCATACTAGGTGCACTATTAACGGCAAAGTATGTAGTATGATAATTGATGGGGGGTCATGTTGCAATATCATTGACCATGAAGTAGTGTCTAGGTTCAACCTACGCACTACTCCTCACCCACAACCCTACACACTTTGTTGGTTGAATTCCGATACCCCTCTAAAGGTTAAGGAACAAGGCATAATCAAGTTCTCCATTGGTGGCTATGAGGATGAGGTTTTGTGTGACGTGTTGCCTATGACTGCATGCCACCTTCTTTTGGGAAGGCCATGGCAGTATGATAGGGGCGTCATACATCAAGGGGTGAGCAATGAGTATTCCTTCCATTTGCGTGGGAAAAGGATTACTCTCCATCCCTTAGCTCCTCATGAAATCATGGCTGACCATGTGGCTAGGGAACAACGCAAGGCCCAAGCTAGGGAGCATGCCAAAGGTAAGAAAATGGCGATTGGGGGCAAAGGGAATGCCGCTAGTCATATGCTCTTAGCTAGGTCTAAGGATGTTGTTCAAAGCGTTCAAGAGTGGAGAGTCATGTCTTTTGTTCATTCGTAAGGACATGCTCCTCAACTTGGGTGATCTTGAGGGACTCCCGCAGCCCATCACTCGCCTTTTGTTAGAGTTCGATGATCTCTTTCAAGAGGAAGTGCCTAAGGGGTTGCCTCCGATAAGAGGTATTGAACATCAAATTGACTTCATACCGGGGGCAACACTTCCTAATAGGGCTGCATACCGCGCTAATCCCGCGGAGACAAAGGAGTTGCAATGTCAAGTCCAAGAATTGCTTGACAAGGGCTATGTGAAGGAGAGCCTTAGCCCTTGTGCAGTTCCGGTCATCTTGGTACCAAAGAAGGACGGTACTTGGCGGATGTGTGTTGATTGTCGAGCGATCAATAACATAACCATTAAGTACCGCCATCCCATACCAAGATTGGACGACATGCTTGACGAATTGCATGGAGCGAGTGTGTTTTCCAAGGTTGATCTTAAGAGTGGTTATCACCAAATTCCCATGAAAGAAGGCGACGAATGGAAAACCGCTTTTAAGACCAAGCAAGGATTATATGAGTGGTTGGTGATGCCTTTTGGACTCACCAACGCTCCTAGCACATTCATGAGGCTCATGAACCATGTTCTAAGGCGCTTCATTGGCAAGTTTGTGGTTGTGTACTTCGATGACATCTTAGTATATAGCCATAATCTTGATGAGCACGTGGATCACCTTAGACAAGTTCTTGAGGTCCTTAGGAAGGAGAAGCTATATGCCAACTTCAAGAAGTGCCACTTTTTCTCGGATCATGTGGTATTTCTTGGATTTATGGTATGTAAGGAGGGCTTGAGAGTTGATGAGGAGAAGGTGAAAGCTATTCATGAATGGCCAACACCTACTACTATGACTCAAGTCCGAAGCTTCTTAGGCTTGGCTGGCTTTTACCGCCGCTTTGTGAGGGACTTTAGCACCTTGGCTGCGCCCCTCACGGAGCTTACCAAGAAAGGTGTGGCGTTCTCATGGGACGTCGCACAAGAGGCGGCCTTTGCTAGCCTCAAAGCCAAGCTCACACAAGCACCACTCTTATCATTGCCTAACTTTGATAAAATCTTTGAGATAGAGTGTGATGCTTCGGGAATAGGCCTTGGAGGTGTCCTCATGCAAGAGGGCAAACCCATTGCCTATTTTAGTGAGAAACTTGGGGGTACCGAGCTCAAATACCCCACCTATGACAAAGAACTTCTCGCTTTAGTACGTGTGCTAAGGGTTTGGCAACACTACTTATTGCCTAAAGAATTTGTCATACACTCCGACCATGAGGCATTGAAATACTTGAAGGGCCAAAGCAAGCTCAACAAGAGGCATGCCAAGTGGGTGGAGTTCATTGAGTCTTTCCCTACGTGATAAAACACAAAAAGGGAAAGGACAATGTGGTGGCGGATGCCCTCTCAAGGAGGTACACTCTTTTGACCATATTAGATGCAAAGTTGCTTGGTTTCACTTTCATGAAAGACTTATATGCTCTTGATTCTGATTTCTGTGCTATAGTAGATGCATGTAAGTCTAAGGGAAGTGAGGGTCAATTCTACTTGCATGATGGATTTGTTCAAAGGTCATAGGTTGTGCATTCCTAAGGGCTCCATTCGAGCTATATTTGTGCAAGAAGCACATGGGGGTGGGTTGATGGGGCACTTTGGTGTCCTTAAGACCTTACATGTGCTTAGAGAGCACTTCTTTTGGTCTAAGATGCTAAGAGCGGTTGAGAAGCTTTGTGCTTCTTGTACTACTTGTATGCGTGCTAAGGCCAAATGCAACCCCATGGTCTCTACTCTCCATTGCCAATCCCTAAACTACCTTGGGAAGACATTTCCATGGACTTTGTTTTGGGGTTGCCACGGTCTAAGAGAGGGAGAGACTCCATCTTTGTAGTAGTAGATAGGTTCTCCAAAATGGCACATTTCATTGCATGCCATAAGACCGATGATGCATCTCATGTTGCTAACCTTTTCTTTGATCATGTTGTGAGATTGCATGGAGTTCCTAGGTCCATTGTGTCGGACCGAGATGTTAAGTTCCTAAGCTACTTTTGGAAAACTCTTTGGGCTAAGCTTGGAACTAAACTTCTCTTCTCTACTACTTGCCACCCTCAAACGGATGGCCAAACCGAGGTGGTTAACCGTACTCTTGGTTTC
This sequence comes from Rheum nobile, assembly GCA_027886185.1. NCBI lineage: Eukaryota > Viridiplantae > Streptophyta > Magnoliopsida > Caryophyllales > Polygonaceae > Rheum > Rheum nobile. The sequence goes on along the minus strand of WOAB01000684.1, from coordinate 1,451 downwards.
TTGCTTAGAACTATCTTGAGGTCTAACTTGCGCAGATGGGAGGATAGCTTGTCCTTCATTGAATTCGCCTACAATAGGACGGTCCATTCGGCAACAAGGAAGACACCCTTTGAAGTGGTTTATGGGCGCAATCCCACAACACCACTAGAGCTCCTACCCTATGCTATCAAAGAGCGAGAGAGCAACGAAGGTGCGGATGAAGCTGCAAGGATTAAGAAGTTGCATGAAGACACAAGGTTGCAACTTGAGAGGAGAACCGACCAATATAAGAAGCATGTGGACAAGGGGCGAAAGGAAGTATATTTTGAACCGGGTGATCTAGTATGGCTACACCTAAGGAAGGAGCGCTTCCCATTGCTCCGCAACTCCAAACTCAAGCCAAGAGGCGATGGACCCTTTCAAGTGCTTGAGAGGATCAATGACAACGCCTACAAGCTTGATCTTCCTCCTAACTTTGGTGTACATGATGTTTTCATGTTTCTGATTTGATGCCTTATTGTGTGCAGGATGAAGATGACCAAGAAGAGCTGGATTCGGGTCGAATCCCTTTCAAGAGAGGGAGGATGATGTGACCATGCCACATCAAGGTCAAGACACCGATGACACCTTAGGCGCCACCGAGGACTTGGACGCCGAGGAGCACACCGTGGGCACTATGGAGGCCCAAGAGCTGGATCAAGGCACGGAGCTTATGGATGCAACACTTGGAGCTGGAGATGACCAAGAATGCATGGGAGGGCCAAAGCTAAACCAAAGGAAGACATTGACCAAGACAAGGCCAAGACATCGCCGCGTCGGGCGCAAGCAACTCCAAGGCCAACACTCAAGATGACAAGGCAATTCCGGCACCATCATGAGGTCTAGGGCTAGGAAGCTCCTCCAAGACCTCCACAAGGGGTTGACATGCCAAGCTTCCCTAAGCCACGCCGAGCCTAGCCTAGTCCTTTGCATTCATCAAGGCGCCAGCGAGCACGGCGCTAGCGGCAAAGTGAACTTTCAGAGGGGCGCCGAGCCACTTGGGCCACTTTGTTCGGCACTCAAACACCATGGGCTGGCCCACCTACCCACCATCATAGGCCCAAGCCTTGGCCGAGGAGAATCTTAAACGTGCCTGAAGACATTTGCTTTTGAAGTTATTAAGTTACCGTATTTGGACATTTTCGGTATTAAAAGTAGGGTTTAATTTTGTGCAAGACTCTCGACGTTTCCTTAGGCATTCTTGCCTTTTTTGTAAGCCTTTATATTGGTACTTTGAAGGCTGAAAAGCTCATGAAGAATTATCAACTTTGCTTGCCAAAATCTATCTTGCTTCTCTAGTCTCTCTTTCGTCAAAATAGTCTAAGTGTGTCGAGTGAGTACATCTCTCACACTTCCTCTTCCTTTCATTTCTGCAAGCAATTTTTCTTCCCTCTATAAGAGACATTGAGTGCCATCTATCCCCCACAACTCAC
>WOAB01000683.1:0-146548 GCA_027886185.1 Rheum nobile | reverse complement strand
AAAACAAATTCCCTTTCGATCCATTTAATCCAAATCTGACCACCCATCGTTTTTCTCATGCTCAAGTTAGTTGAACTTGGATCTTGAATCATCTCAAACTATCTCCGAACGACATCGAGGCACTTCCAAACCTGCCCATGTTGTGCACAGACAGTCGGGGAACCCGCATCGCTTTGAAGCATTTTTCTGATGCCGGTGGAGGATCCCAGTCGCCGCGACCAATCGTCGGGAAGAAACCTTGCGGTGTCACAATCCCAATGACGCCAACCTCGCTCCATATGGTCGTCGTTTGAGCCGCCGACAAACCACCCAATTAGACTCTTGCCAAAAGCCAATTTTAACTTAAGAGAATATTTGCTCCCATCAAACTGTAGATCTGAAACAATAGGAAATTCGACCCCCTTGACTGACATAGCATGTGAAGTGTCAAACCCTGGGAACATGATTGAAGCTCTATGTGGTCCACAGTAATCCATCTTGAAAATGCATAATTGAAGCACTGGAGGGTGGAGAAGGATCACAAACCCTGGGAGCATGGCAACCTTTGAAGTCCCGCCACTTGATGGTGGTGTGCATCCTTTGATTTGTGAGCAGCTTATGCTCAATATCTCTGTGGAAGCCTGTGCCACCTTTGCCTTGAGTAGCTCATGCTACATCATACGAGTGAGCTGGCGTGATAGCTAGTGCACTTTCTAATCTATAAGCAGCTTGGCTCCGTGTTTCTTTAGTAGCATGTGCCACTTTTGTCTTAAAGCAGCTCATGCTCACATGTTTTGGGCTCGGTCGAACCAAGTCTACAAAATCAACATCAATAGCACGAAAACAAATAGTACCTCATTGACGATACTAAATATCAACAAAATTGACAATATTCGCCAAAAACAGAGTTAGTGGCAGCCTGTGCCCCTATGACATACAGCTTGTTGCTTCAAACATCATGTGTCATGCTCTCAATATATTCATAGAGAAATCAAATTGATAATAAAATGGTCTCACTTAGTGTAAGTATGAATAACAAAAGAGAATGTTGCATCAAACATCATGTGTCGTACTTCGTCGTTGCTCTGTTGCTTTCGTAAGTCTTTTGCTTCATTCCTGTTGATTTTCGTAGTTTCTAGGGTTTATTGTTGTAGATTTTTGTTTGTTCGTTTCGTTTTCAATTGTTTGTATATGTTGTTGTAGATGTTATGATTTTCCTGATTGTTTTGGTATATGTTGTGATTTTCCTCGTAATTAAGTAATTATTTGTGATTGTATACAACTATCACGAAATAACGTTTTATGAGATTTATCATTTACAGTAGTATTAGTGTGGTGAGAATGTTATTTGCATGTGTCATTACAATATTAGTCGTGTGATGACACTTCTTTACATGTTTTGATTACACATGTGTGCTGACAGTGTTTTTCATTTTGATAATTTGATGACAATGTGTTTGATGTTTGACTACTTATCAATATGTGTGATGACAGTAGTAGTAGTAGTGTTGTGACAATGTTATTCAAGTGTGATTACACACTAGTTTGTGTGATGACAGTAGCAGTAGTGTGGTGACAGTGTTTTTAATTGTGATTACAACACTAGTTGTGTGATGACAATAGCAGTAAAATGATGACAGTGTTTTTTAAGTGTTTACGCATTAGTATGTGTGATTTGCATTGTTTTGATACAACTGTCATAATATTTTTGTTGATGACAGTTTCTACTGTCATCAACAATACACTGCCATCACCAATTGACTACTCATTAATGTGTGATAACAGTAGTAGTAGTGGGGTAACAATGTTTATGAGGTTTGACTACTCATTATTATCTGTAATGACAGTAGTAGTAGTAGTGTGGTGACAATGTTTATGAGGTTTGACTACTCATTATTATTGTGATGACAGTAGTAGTAATGTGATAATAGTGTTATTCAAGTGTGATTACACACTAGTTTGTGTGATGACAATAGCAGTTAAATGGTGATAGTGTTTCTTAAGTGTTACACTTTAGTATGTGTGATTTGTAGTAGTAATAATGTGATGACAGTAGGGCTGTTCAAAATCGGTCCGGACCGGAAATGACCGGACCGGACCGGTGAAATACGGTCCGATCTCCGGTCCAGATAATTTCCTTAATCCGGTTCCGGTCCGGTCCAGTCTGGTCCAAACCCGGAAAAACGATCCGGACCGGTGAACTGGATTTTTTTTATATTTATTTATTTATTTTTAATTTATATGTTTTTATATATTTTTTGGAGATTTATATGTATTTTTATAGATATTTTTCTTAATTTAATAACTTAGGAGTATATATATTTTTTAGATATTTTTTTTTGATATTTTTTTATAGATTTTAAATAAGAATTTAATTTTTTTTAAAAATAAAATCCGGTCTAAACCAATCCAGGACCGGACCGAATATGTCAGGTCCGATCCGGTCCGGTCTCCGGTTTGGACTTTTAGAAAATCCGGTCCATCGGACCGGATGAACACCCCTAGATGACAGTATTTTGCAAGTGTTTATGTTCTTGTTTACTTATTAATATGATGACAATATTTATGTAATGATATTTTTAATGACAATGTTTATGTATTGTTTGCTTGTTAATTTGATGACAATGTTTATGAGGTTTGACTACTCATTAACATGTGTGATGACAATAGGAGTAGTGTGGTGACAGTGTTATTCAAGTGTGATTACACACTAATTTGTGTGATGACAACTTATATTTTCTTTTATCTGTTGACAGGGCATGGATGCAAGCCAATGTAGGTTTATTGTTCGAGAAGAGCTTCATGCTCCATGCAAATGCAACTATTTCACGCGTATGGAAGTCATTACAAAAATTGAGGACATTTTGCCCGCGTTTGATATATGCTTCTCTGTGATGGCCCTCTTGGCACTATTTTTACATGGGGAGATAGTTTGAAGTTCTGTGCTCAGTTGGTCCATTACTTTCGTCTCCATGAGGTAGAAACTGAAAAGACCCATGAAATGTGGTTTAACATTGACGGTAACATTAGCCGCTTCTCCATCGCTGATTTTGTTACCGTCACTGGGTTGAATTGTGGTGAAATGTCACATTATGAGCTTCCTGATGCTGACATGGAGGAGTACCTTGGGTCAGATCCATGTTCAATAAATGATCAGATTGCTCGATTTGCCATTAAGACTAATCGTGAGAAGAAGATGAATCTTGCACATTTGCTCGTTGTTGAGACTGTTTTGTTGCCTCAACGCCATATTACTATCATAGATGAGTACTTCAAGCTCTCAACTGTTTTGGAGCAGTTTTCTAGATACCCTTGGGGTAGGGTAGCGTATTTTCTGACCCTAGAGTACCTTAGGAAGGTTAGTAGGGCAGTTCGTGACCAAAAGAGCGTAGCAAAGTTTGATGAAAGGATTGGTTACAATTTGTATGGGTTTCCTATTGCTTTCCAGGTACAATTTTATGTTATTTTTACGTGGTTTCTGTCTTGTTTATATTTACTGTTCTATTAATTATTTATATTTCGTTGATGACAGGTATGGATTTTAGAGTTATTCCCACAACTTCGCCATGTTGTGGGTTGTGCGAGTTCTGTTAGTAAAAACATTATGTACTGTACACGGTGGTATAGTTCAAATCCGAAGAATGTGTGATATCATTCCATTTGTATCTTCATCAAAGAAAATAATTTGGTATGCTTTTTTTTGTTTCTCAATTAAGATATGATTGTTCACCGTTTCTAACTGTCAACAAATATTGATTAAGTTATTATGTGTGACAGTTTATAACTCTCACCTAATTACCTTCATGTTTTTATTGATGACAATTTGTAACTGTCATTAAGTCATTCAATGACAGTTTTAAATTGTCACCAATGCATTTTTGATGTTAATTTTTTATTGTCATCAATTATTATTGATGACAATTGATAAGTATCAATAAGTTATGGGTTGTCATCAATTATTATTGATGACAACTTGTAAGTATGAAGAAGTTTTGGATTGTCATCAATTATTATTGATGACAACTGGTAAGTATCTAGAAGATATTGATTGTCATCAATAATACTGGTAAGTATCAAGAGTTTATTGCTTGTCATGAATTAGTGAGAGTTTATTGCTTTCATGTAAATGCCATCAAAGTTTTATTAAGTATCAAGAAGTTATAAACTGTCATCAATTGGTGACATTTTATTACTTTCATGTAATTGTCATCAAAATGTTTTTTAGCTATTTTTGATGATAGTTTTCTTATCTTTATGTAACTGTCATCAATCTTGGTCGATGATAGTTGTTGGTGACAATCGTCACGTGTCTCAAAGATAAAAATGATGATATTTTATTCTTATTGTTTTCATTTTATTTGACGTGTTTGCGGATTTGTAAATATCCTCCATAAGGAGAGCATGAAAGGTTTCGCAGCTTGTGTTTCAAAGATGAAAGTGAAGATGCCTTTTACGATGAGTTGTCTGAACGCATGATTTCTCTTTCAAAGGAGCAGCATGGGAAAGAAGATGATGTTGTTGTTGATGGTGTTGTGGCTTCAAGAAAAAAGAGCAACAAGTTGGCTCAAAGAGGAAGAAAGTTGTTGTTGCTGAGATTAAGTGTGCTCCAAGAACAAGGGCTCGTAAGGGTGAGGTCAATAAGGTTGTCCAGAAGAAGGATACAAAGGTGTACCAAAGGCGGCCAACCGCTAAGGGCGTTGTGAAACAAGTACCAAAAGACAAAGAAGCTTTAAAGGTTGTGAAGGATGTACCAAAAGACAAAGAAGCTTCAAAGGTTGTGAAGGATGTCATCGACAATGATAAGGCGTTGGTTGTGTACAATAAAAATGATGATGTTTCGTCAATGGTTGATAAAATCATTGAGGATTTGCATAAGTCATTTGAGGCTGAAAAACAGGCGGAGGTTGTGTTTGAGAAGGATGGTGATGTGGTTGATTCTGACAATGAAAAAACTATCAGCGCTGATATGGATATTCCTACAAAGGAAACGAGGTTGGAGGTGAGTTTGAAGTTGGGAATGCGAATGTGAATAATATGCCAGAATTGTCCAAGGGAGCAAATGACGAGCCACATTGGGCAAATGAGATAAAGAAGCAATTAGTTGCTATCTTTGGTATTATTAAAGAGCTTGAGTGTAAGGTTGATAATATTTGTTTGCAAATGTGTGGTTTCTCCAAGAGGTTGTATGACATCGAGAGTGTGATCAAAGCTAGGTATTCATCTCCATTGAATGATGACAATAAATATAAGGAGTTTGAGGAAGGTTTACATCGTGGTGGCATCGGTGATTCTTAAACAGACATTGGAAATGAGATGAATGATGTTGATGAACCACTTGTTTCCAATTTGAATGTTTTGGAGAAAGCTTGTGTGTTGATGTATGTCATCGAGAAGGAAGTTGTTGACAGTATAGAGGATACGTCTCATAATGATGAAACCCCTGAAGCAGCTGACACTGATGTCCTAGATGGCAAAGCTGCACAAGAAGCATTTGAGGTGAAAGATGCTATTTTGAATAATGATTCAAAAGAGGAGGTATATGAGGCACATGGTGCTAATGCTGATATGACTGAAGCTGTAGAAGAAGTAAATGTGGAGGCAAATGAGGCAGATGGTGGTAATGCCAATGTGAAGGAAGCTATAGAAGGAGTAATTGCTGGCTGTTTGAATCCTGAAGTTAAAGATACTTCAGTTGATGACAATATTGTTCAAGCAAAATTAGGAGAGGAAGAAGTTGAGCCTATTGTCCTGAATGATGACACTTTTGACTCCCAAGGAGAAATAGTTATAGGAGGATTGAGCAAAATGAAGAAGCATATGATGACAATGAAAAGCTAAGGAAGTCCACAAGGGAGACAACAATCAGTGCTCATATGACCTCACCATTTACCGATGGGAAGAAGAAACAAGTGTTGCCTCCAAGACCTGCTTATTCCTTCTACGAGTATGATGACCGTAGAGAGTTCTATGATTGGTTTCATAGCAGGTATGTTGATATTGTATTTTTCCTTGCCACTTTTACTTTTTGTTGACAGTTTTTTACTTGATGACAATGTTACATTCTTTGCTTTATTTATAGTTTTGTTTTAGTATCATGTTAATAGTTGGTGACAATTTGAACTTTCATAACTTTCTTTATTATCTCGGATTTTTTTTGTCTCTTATTGTAAACTGATGACATTATTTTGCAAGTGTGATGACAATTTTATCTTTTATTGACAGTTTGACATCTCGATGACATTTTTATTTTACATTCATAACTTTCTTCCTTCTTTTGCTTTTTTGTCCTTAGTGTAATGTGATGACAATTTTTGGCAAGTGTGATGACAATTTTATATTTTGTTGACAGTTTAACATCTCGATGACTTCTTATTTTACATTCATAACTTTCTAGCTTTCATTGGTTTTTTTGTCTCCTATTCTAATGTGATGACAGTGTTTTGCAAGTGTGATGACAATTTGATATTTTGTTGACAGTTTAACATCTTGATGACTTTTTAATTTACATTCATAACTTTCTAGCTTCCTTTGCTTTTTTTTTGTCTTTTAGTGTTATGTGATGACATTGTTTTGCAAGTGTGATGACGGTTTGATCTTTTGTTGACAGTTTAACATCTTGATGATTTTTTTAATTTGCATTCATTACTTTCTGGTTTCTTTGGCTTTATTGTTGTTGTTATAGTAGTGGTGACAGTTGGTGATGATTTGAACTTGCTACTTCTTTGTTTTTGTACAATTTCAATTGTATATATTTGAATGATGACAATTTTATCATGTTTTTTTTTTTACTTTATTTTGAATGCTGCTGACACTTTTTTTTATTGTTTTAGTGATACCAAGGCTACTGTCCCCGGTTGTGATATTCCTCTGGACAAGGAATTCTTTAGAAAACTTGTGTACAATAATAATTGGCTTGACGATGTCGTAAGTATTTATTTTTTGCTTTTCTAAAACATATTTTTAATTTCCGAATCTGATTGCAATTTTTATTATGTAATCCGACATATTTCAGAAGCTTTATATCATATGAGGAAGCGTGTTGCCCAAGAACCTGAAGCTTTTAAGGGAATAACCCTTATGGATTGGATTTGGTTTAGTAAATTCAATGATGCCATGCTACAACACTTTAAAGATGACGGTGATGAATATTTAAACTCCCACCTTGAGTATTTCGCTAGTATGTATCCTAAACAATACGGAAAGTCATGGTTTGATGGTGTTAGCAAGGTATACAACCCGTTTAACTTTCTTGAGAAGCATTGGGTGGGTTTAGAGATTGATTTGGCTAAACATCATGTGAGGGTGCTGGACTCAAACATCAATGTAGTCAGTGATGCCAAGGTTGCAGAATTATTACGACCTTTATGTGCCATGCTCCCTATTTTGATGAAGAAATCAAACCAATTTTCACACCTTGGGTCATTTGATGAGGATTTTACCGTGAGTAGAGATGGAACTATTCCCCAAGATACTTTAGGGTAAAGTTTTTATCTTATCTTTTCATTTTGTATTACATGTTTTCTGATTTTTTGTTTATGGTTATTATTGATATGAATTGTGGATGCAATTGACATACATTTTGTCCTTACATTTTTTCTGATTTATTTTGACAGAGGAAATTGTGGAGTTTATACCATCAAATATATTGAAGCTTTTGCATTTGGTGGTAATCTCGATGTTTTGGATGATCAGCGTATCAAAGCGCATAGAAAAAAAATGAGCATTGACTTGTTCAAGCGTACTTGGATTTTCAAGCCATTGCCTCCTACAAAGAAGAATGAATAATTTGTAACTGTGATTGTGTCTTTGGGATTCTATGTTATGTAAAACATTTAGTCGATTAGCTTTTTGTGTTGATGTTACTGTTGAACAAATTATCGTTTATGTGTAAACCTTTGGATCATTGTGACCGTGTTTTTACATTTTGATGACAGTTTGTACAGTTGATTTGTAATGATATTATGCTGATGACAGTTTAACTGTTTTTCATGTGAATACAATCTTTTAAGTTTTTATTGCAACAGTGTAATTGTGTTTTTGCGTATGTTTGATGTTAATGTCAACTTTTGTAATAGTTTACAACTCTTTTATAATGCTGATGACACTTTGTACAATTTGATGACAATATATCACTTTAATAACACTGGTACATGAAACATTCAAAACTGTCACCAAAACATTTGTCTTATGAATGACAGTTTGCTTGATGGCAGTTTGTTTTTTGTCATCAACTTGCAGTTTTTTTTTTCATGTTTTGATAAATGTTAACAAAATTCATTTTCTTTTTGTTAGTGTGATCATTTTCTAATTTACATTCATAACTTTCTAGCTTCTTTTGCTTTTTTGTCCTTAGTGTAATGTGATGACAGTTTTTGGCAAGTGTGATGTCAATTTTATATTTTGTCAACAACATTCATTTTCTCGATGACTTTTTTAATTTACATTCATAACTTTCTACCTTCTTTTGCTTTTTGTCCTTAGTGTAATGTGATGACAGTTTTGGGCAAGTGTGATGACAGTTTTATATTTTGTTGACAGTTTAACATCTCGATGACTTCTTATTGTGATCATTTTGATAAATGTCAACAACATTCATTTTCTTTTTGTTAGTGTGGTCATTTTCTAATTGTTAAATGTCATCAATATTTTGTTTGATGACACAATCTTTCTTTGTTGATGACATGTTATTAATGTTAACAAGCTACTCTAAACTGTGTATGACTGTTTGATCACTGTCATCGTTACTTCCATGTGTTCTATTTATTAGATGACAATTTGATAACCAATATACAAAAACATATGTAGATCTATCATGATTACATTGTTCTTAATTCCATTATAACTTTCAATAACAGTTTAAATTGATGATGACAAAATATGAATTTTGTTTCTGTTGACACTGTTATTATAGTCTGGATGACGAGAATTAATATATATGACACTTCCTTGTCTATGAGAATTAATATATATGAAATCATATCAAAAGTGATGCAAGCATTTGTCCATTGTAAAGTTAAATGAAACATCAAACATAAATAATACTTTTTTGTTTGTAAAAAGCATAGGGAAAGTATTTAATAAGTATTATGTATTGTTTCACTCTACTAAGTTGAAAGCTATTCCACTTGCAATACATCACAGCTTGTGCTTGCTGAGTTGTGTTTGCATGAAGTCTTATTGTGTCCTATTTGTCCACAATTGCTGCACTTGATTGGCTTCCTATATAATTTCTTGCGGGCAGTATTTGTGAATTCACCTATGGAAGGCAACCTCCTTTTTCTTGGCCTTCCAGTCTTCCTCCTCACAAATGGTGGACAACATTCTATGTCAAGTACATCCTCAGGGATAATGTAGTTTGATTCTCTAGGCACCAAATATATAGTTTCTTTGTATGTTGTATACCAGGACTGGTATTGATAGTACTTGCTAACAAAATAAGTTATCTTCCACTTTTTCTTTTGAATTGCAGCAATTGCATGTGCAAATGGCATGTGATCGACATCAAACACTTTGCAGCTATATTTTTTTGTCTGTAAATTAACAACACCGTAGAAGTTGCCACCACGTACTTGAAACTGAACTGTGTTTAGAATTTTTACCTCATATCTCTTTGACAGCGTATATCTCTCCTCTAGTATTTTTGCCACATTTGGTGGTAATTTGTTCACACATTTTTCTGTGTTTTCCCGCCGCTCATTAAACCATTTGGATAGCAAATCTCTGATGTACTCTAGGAGGGCAATAATGTGGTACGACCGAGCCTATTTAAGTACTGCATTTAATGTTTTTGAATTATTTGTAGTCATAATATTGTATCTGTCTCGCTTGCAATGTGCTCTAGACCATTTCTCAAAATTTGCTTCGCGTAGGTACCTTCTTGTCTCTGCATTGATGTTTTAAATTTTTTGAAAATTTTCCTCAAATTCCCTCATGGTGTAACTGTCAGCAACATTTGTAAACAACCAGTGTACCCCACGCTCCTTGAACCTTGCTTTCAAATTTTTCTTTAGGTGTCGTGTACATATCACATGTTTTGCAGTAGTGTACACAAACTCCACAGCTTTGCCGATGCTCAAGTGTGTATCAGAGACAAATACTAACTCTGTTGAAGAAGGGATGCCATTGTGTAATTGCTAGAAAAACCATGTCCAAGAGTTGTCATTCTTAGAGTCCACCACAGCGTAAGCAATAGGGTAAATCTGTTGGTTCCCGTCTTGTGCTGTTGCAATCAAGAGATGCCCTATACTTTCCATGTAGGTGTGTTCCATCTACCATGATGACCTTCAAAATTAAGTGTAATGGAAATTCAGTTTATTTATGTGTATGTTGTCATCTAATGAATTGTTTATGACAGCAAACTGCCATCAAACAATATATATACGGTGACAGTGAACAACTGTCACAATATTTTTGTTGATGACAGTTATTTACTGCCATAACCAATACATTGTCATCAATCAATGCAATTGGTTACTGGCAGTTTTCTACTGACATCACCAATGAATTGGTTGATGCCAGTTGTAATTGGTTGATGACAGTTACCTAGTGACATCACCAATGAATTGGTTGATGCTAGTTTACAACTGTCATCAACCAATGCAAGTATGGTGACAGTATTTTACTGTCACGATACTTGCATTCGTTGATGACAGTTAACTACTATCATCACTAATGCATTGTTTGTGACAATTATATACTAACATAATTTATTTGTTCATACAACTGTCATCACTAATATATTTTTTGATGACAGTTATCTACTAACATCACCAATACACTGCCATCACCAATGCAAGTATTATGACAGTGTTATACTATCACCATAGATGCATTTGTTGATGACAGTTATCTACTAACATTACCAATGAATTGGTTGATGCTAGTTTACAACTGTCATCAACCAATGCCAGTATGGTGACAGTATAACACCGTCATCAACCAATCAATTGGTTGATGTTATCTATTGACATCACCAATGAATTGGTTGATGCCAGTTTATATCTGTCATCAACCAATGCAAGTATGGTGACAGTGAAATTGGTTGATGACATTTATCTACTGCTATCACCAATGATTTGCTTATGACATTAAGAATCTACCACTATATATTGTTTGATGGCAATTGAAAACTGCCATCAACCAATGCAGTTGTTGTGACAGTTTCTCACTGTCACTATAGATGCATTGGTTGAACTGCAATCATCATTGATATTTTGGTTTGTACCTTTCGCATTACTTGAAACCCTCTAATCGATGCTCGAATTGAAATAAACACATACTTGAAACGATTATTACTTTGAATCTCAAGGCATGTGTATGTCCCATTGTTGACCTGTATTTTCGTGTGACAAGCATTCAATAATTTTGTTCCGGTGTTCCTCTTATCAAGTTTTGTACCCATTCTTGTGCTTTCCAAGCTTTCCAGTAGCTTACATCCTGATAGAACTCACATCTCATATCGTTGCGAATCATTTTAGGGTTTGGTCCCTTTTTGACACCTTCATACCTATGTTCAACACAAGAGATGTAAATTCAGAATTTATTTTACAAAATATGCAGTATATCATATGCTTCTAAGTTTTTAATGTTACCTTGTCTTTATCCTCTCTCCTACCATCTTGTATGTAGGCTTACATTGGTTTGCGCATCTGACGTCAAAGGAGCAAGTATGTTCTTCTCTAAATCTTCTTATCTCGAAGAATTCAGTTCTCTTCAATAAAGTAGCTCATATTATCCACTTGCACTCAACATCTACACATAGGACTTTATATAGACGAGGTTTTGATTTCCTTACTCTGAATCCAAAGTTGTCACGCATTGCCATGTTCTTCACCGCATCCTTTAGCTCTTGTTTTGACCCAAAAATCTGCCCTACGTGAAGAAAATCATTAGTTACTTCAGTATGAATTATTTCATCTTTCTCTGATCTTTGCACAATTTCTAGGTTGCTTCTGTCACCATTTTCAACACTGTCAATATTTCCTTGAAAATTATAATCAGATTGCAGAGAGAGTAGATTGTTGCGTGCACTATCACGAGTGTGTTGACTCCCACTCATCTTCTTAGTTGATGACACGTACAATGGTAAAGTCCATGAAACTCGAGGTTCCTCAGTAATATCTAGGAAATACCTGAAATCATCCTCTGTGTCAACCATGTATGGATTTCTGAGTTTCTGGAATGGATTCAAATGTGTGAGTGTAATTTCAGCTGGTGTTGAATCGATTTGAAATCTCTCAATAATCAGTTGCTTGACAGCTTGCAGCTGCATACTGCCATCAAATAAGATTGCCTTTGAGATCATGTTTCCAACATATGCATAAAATCCATCTTTGATCTTCCACTCCCCTCCATAGCATACAGTTAGAATTTTGAGTTCCATCTGCACACAACACCAAAAAGTTGTCAATTGAAGTAGCAAATAAGAATTTATTCATCATACTGTCAACTTAATGGCTAATGTGATGCATAAATTTATTGTCATCAACCAATGCAGTTGATCAGCTCTACTTTGTAGTGTTTAACTAGGAGTTGTTACCGGAGTTTTAGGTACCGTTTGGATGGGTTTAAGACACAATTGTGGAGAACAGAGTTGAGGAGAAGGAATGTTGATTTGGTGGTTTCAAGAGCTTAAATAAAGACTTCAGAAGATGGAGGCGAAGCCACAAGAGAGGACCGAAGAAGAAGCTGAAGAAGAGCAACAGAAGGATTTCCGCGGGCGCGGAAGTCACCGCCGCGGTCGCGGAATAATGCAAGAGACAGCGAGCTATAGGAAGTTTTCCGCGGTCGCGGATTTCTTGCCGCGGTTGCGGATAGTATTCATACGCGCGGATCATTATAGAAGTTTACACATTTTCGTTTCGTCAGAGTTTACTTTATTTTATTTTTTTTCTTATATTTTCTTTTATTTTCGATTAGTTTCCTTTTTATATTTTATTTCTCATCTTTTTAGTAATAGGGTTTGCTAGGTTTTTCAGATTAGTTAAGTAGCAGCCTTTTGATAATTCATTATAGAAGTTTACACATTATCGTTCAGTTTTCCCTTAGAGTTTTTGTGCTTTGAAGACTATGAAGAACTAAGCAACCTTTGCTTAGTCCGACGATTGACGCCTTCGTTTGTATTTGGTTGTGAGATTATAATTCTATTTCTTTTCCTTTGAATGTATTGATTTTCTTGTGCTTAATCCCATTGATTCTGGCTGATTTGACTGGCCTTATCATCTAGTTGATATTAGTAATTATCTATTGCTAGGGTTTGGTTATTTCTGTTTGAAATATCTAATTCAGAGTAGCAACTGCGATATTCTAAGAACTGTTTGTACTGGTTTATTGTAGAGAGAATTGTTTGCATGCATAGTAAGACTGTTTGTTGCACTTGCAAGTATCTATTGAAATTCCTGTGCTTATTGCTGCCATTGAATTGAATCCGGAGGTTTTTCCGGTTATTTGATAGTTAGTATTCTCGGGATCTGTTTGTCCTGTTTATAACTTAAGAAAAGGAATAGGAACATTCATTGGTAGGAATTAGAGATAATCAATGATCAACCAATCAAACCGAATGGTGGATATTTGTCTGGCTAAATTACTTCTCATCCATAGATTAAACCTTTTGCTTTGATTTACTTTGTTACTTATTTACAAACCAAAACCCCCCTTTGTTACCATTGGCATACAACCTTTTGCACTTAGAAATCTTGCTTACCTCCCTATGGGATTCGACCCTTGCTTGCCTACTATACTTAGTTAGGTTTTTAAGGATTACTTTGATAGGCATCACGACTTTAGCCTCGTCAAATTTGGCGCCGTTGCCGGGGAGGCAAGTTTTAATTTTTCTTTGTGTGTGTTTGTGTGCCAACTCTTGTGTGGACCTATCTTATGGTCCACACCCGTGCTACTGACTCTCCACTTTTAGATTTTGATACAGAGATCGAACGAACATTGTCTAGAAACCGTCTAGCAGCCCATACGCAAATCGAGATGGCTGAAGAAGCACCAACTTTGAGGCAGTTGACTGCCCCGAGTCTAGAGCAGCAACCACTAGCTGTGCAGTTCCAGAGCTGGCGGATGGCGTGAATTTTGAGCTCAAATCTGGGTTGAACTATTTACTACCCCACTTCCATGGGATGAGTGGAGAAGACCCCAACAAGCATTTGTCTGAATTCCACGCTGTCTGTAGCAGTATGAAGCCCAAGAATATTACTGAGCACTAGATCAAGCCGAGGGCCTTTCCTTTCTCTCTGAAGGATTCGGCCAATGATTGGTTCTACTATTTGGCCCCAGGAAGCATAGACACATGGGCTAAAATGAAGAAAGCCTTCCTGGAGAAGTACTTTCCTGCGACGAAGCTCAATAGCTTGAAGAGGAACATTAGCAACATTGAGCAACATGCTACTGAGACGTTGTATGAGTACTACGAGCGGTTCAAGAGGTTGATCTGAAGCTGTCCCTACCATGGGTATTTTGACCAAGACCTCGTACTTTATTTGTATGGTGGGCTTCTTGATGATGAGAGAAGAATGGTGAACGCAGCCTGTGGTGGAAATATTCTAAACAAGACGCCGGCTACAACTTGTGAGATATTCTTTGAGCTATCTGAGGGCTCAAGACAGTTTAGCAAGAGAGCGAGCGCTCACACAGTCAAGGCTGCAGACTCTCATCCATCGTCTTCACTACTTTCTGAGATGGCTGAGATGAAGGAGATGATGAGGAGATTTATGACGAAGGGAAACCTACAACAAGTCAAGTCTTGTGGGATATGCTATGACACGATGCACCCTACTGATGCATGTCCCACGCTGCAGGAACGCACTGCTGAAGTGAATGCTATTGGAGGTTTCGGCCCTCCTAGACCGAGATATGACCCGTACTCCAACACTTACAATCCAAGGTGGAGAGATCACCCCAATTTGAGATACGAGAACCAGCAGAATCCTCCTTAGGGTCGTGATGATCAAGAGTTTCACCAGAGGCCGCCATAGTTCTTACAACAACAACAACAATTTCAGCAGCCTGGGGGTCAACAACAACAATTCAGAGCTCCTTATGACCCTAGACCCCAAGGCCAAAGCTCAAGTTCATCTATGTCTAGTGATGACATGATCAAGTCTCTCGCTCAGAGCGTATCGACGTTGGCAAACAATGTGGTCCAACAATATAGTGCTCTCGCTCAGAGCGTATCGACGTTGGCAAACACTATGGCCCAACAAAATCAAGAGATGAAGTCTAGTATTCAGAACCTGGAGAAGCAAGTGGGGCAAATTTCTCTCGCAGTGAGCAAACTAGAAGCTCGGGATTCGGGGAAACTACCATCTCAAACGGTAGCAAACCCGAGGGAGAATATATGTGCGATGACGCTGAGGAGAGGAACACAAATGGAGGAAGTTCAAAGGCAACCGAAAGAATTCCGCGACCGCAAAGAGGGCAGCCACGACCGCGGAATTATACCTAAAGGTGGTGATTTTTCCGCGACCGCGGAAAAGTTTCTAGAGGAGACGAACAACCAGAAGACGAAGAAAATTCGAAGGACGAAGAGCGCGACGATCCGCGACCGCAGAATAATTTCCGCGACCACGGATTTCTACCGAAAGCCCCAGAATTGCCAGACGAAGTTTTGCGACAGCGGCAAGTTATCCGCGATCGCAGATTTGTTTCTGGACGCGAAGAAATTTTCGAAGACAGTACGCGACCGCGGGACCCAATCCGCGACCGCGGCTTCCCTGATGACGTCAAAGACGATTACGTTCGTCCGAATTTCCCTCCGCTCAGTTCACTGAAGCCACCCACCTGCACCCTTTCCCGAGGCCCTGAAGGATACTAGAAGGCTGGAGAACGACAAGGAAATTTTTGAAACCTTCAGTAATTGCGAGGTAAACATTCCTTTGATCAAACTAGTTAAGAGCATCCCTCGTTATGCAAAATTTTTGAAGGAATTGTGCAAGATTAAGAGGAAGAAAGCAGTGAAAGAGAAAAAGAAGGTCCAAGTAAGTGAGAATGTCTCCGCCATGCTGCAAAAGTGGCTGCCAAAGAAGTGTAGTGACCTAGGCATGTTCAGTATTCCCTGCAAGATAGGTGACACCACGTTCGATAAAGCCATGCTGGATTTGGGTGCATCTATCAATGTACTGCCTCTCTCGCTTTACGAATCGTTAGAGCTTGGACCATTACAAAAGACAAGGACGGTGATCCAATTGGCGGATATGTTGATGTGACCATGCCACATCAAGGTCAAGATACCGAGGACACCCTAGGCGCCGCCGAGGACTTGGACACCGAGGAGCACACCGTGGTCACTATGGAGGCCCAAGAGCTGGATCAAGGCACAGAGCTTATGGATGCAACACTTGGAGCTGGATATGACCAAGACATGCATGGGAGGGCCAAAGCTAAACCAAAGGAAGACATTGACCAAGACAAGGCCAAGACATCGGCCGCGCCGGGCACAAGCAACTCCAAGGCCAACACTCAAGATGACAAGGCAATTCCCGACACCATCACGAGGTCTAGGGCTAGGAAGCTCCTCCAAGACCTCCACAAGGGGTTGAAATGCCAAGCTTCCCTAAGCCACGCCGAGCCTAGCCTAGTCCTTTGCATTCATCAAGGCACCGGCGAGCACGGCGCTAGCGGCAAGTGAACTTTCAAGAGGGGCGCCGAGCCACTTGGGCCACTTTGTTCGGCACTCAAACCACCATGGGCTGGCCCACCTAACCCACCATCATAGGCCCAAGCCTTGGCCGAGAGAATCTTAAACGTGCCTGAAGACATTTGCTTTTGAAGTTATTAAATTACCGTATTTGGACATTTTCGGTATTAAAATTAGGGTTTAATTTTGTGCAAGACTCTTGACGTTTCCTTAGGCATTCTTGCCTTTTTTGTAAGCCTTTATATTGGTACTTTGAAGGCTGAAAATCTCACGAAAGAATTATCAACTTTGCTTTGCCAAAATCTCTCTTGCTTCTCTAGTCTCTCTTTCGTCAAAATAGTCTAAGTGTGTCGAGTGAGTACATCTCTCACACTTCCTCTTCCCTTTCATTTCTGAAATAAATTCTTCTTCCCTCTATAAGAAGACATTGAGTGACATCTATCCCCCACAACTCCGCCGTCAAACCATCCTTGCGCCTCCGCCACGCCACCGTCCATCCGAGAAACCCTAATTGGCGTTTCCACTCCAGCGACGAGCAAAACTTGCACCGCGGCCTCCCGATCCTTTGAATCTAACATTTGGTATCAGAGCACGTAAGTTTTGCTCTAATTCCTCTTTTAAATTCAAGGTCCGAAGTCCTACAAGTTCTTTGTTTTCGTGCCTTTGCATGTGTAGTTGGAATTTTGTGTCCGAATCTTGTTCTTGCTTTGTTCTTGAATTTTTTCTTGATTGTGTCGTGTGTCTTGCATCTAGGATAGATCTATACAATCTGCATGCCCTATAAGAAGTGACGTTTTTAGGATTTGAAGATTTACAACCTTCAAATTAGGAATTATTTTATGCTTTGAATGCATTTAATGTTTGCTGAAATTTGAAAAGTGTAACCTTCAACCTCTTAAAGCCCATTTAGTCGTGCATTTAGTATAGGATCTTGAGTCTTTTTCTTTCCTTATTTGGCACATATACAATCCGAGTTTAATTGCTTACGTTAATTGCAAACCGAGCCTTCTTGTGGAGGAACGAATCCGAAGTGCGTACGCTTTTGTTACTCGAATTGCATTGCAAGTTTCTTGTTCTCGTTTCTGCATTCCATACATAAAAAAAAAAGAGAAGCATTTTAGAAAAACTCGGCTTGATATTGTACAAAACAGCAAGCCAAATCAAAATCAAAAAAAAAGAAAGAAAGAGAAGAAGTCGTGCACTATCTTTGTGTTTGTAAGTGAAGTTGTAATTCCTTTTGCTCGAGCTAACATTAGTAAGTGGTAATAGGAAACAAGTACTTACAAGAATTGTTTGAGTTGTGAATTAACTTAAGCTTTTGACAAGGATTGTGGTGCACTTTATTTTCAATTTTTGTGAGTCATTTTGCATATAGGAGCCACCCTAACCCAAGAACTTGTTGGATTCCGAGTCCTAATTTAAAATTAGGCAAATTTGGCAATCTTACTTGTTACGTACCTTGTTGGGATTTCTTTGGGTTTGTGGGCTGTCGTGTGTTTGTTTTTGTGAAGGTTGGAAATGGTGAATCCCAAAGACAAGCAAGCAGCCAATGAGGACCCCAAGGAGGTCTCGTCAATCACTATGGAGGCATTCCTCCAAGCCATCCAAGCTTCTCAAGAGAAATCTGACAAGCGCGCCCGACAACACTTGAGCGCCATGAGGGAGGAGCAAGCTGCCTTCATGCGCGCCATGGAGGAGAAATGGACCACCATGCAGGGCGTCTCATCCGTCCAAGGCCAAGGAGGGACCTTGCCGCAAGCAAGTGCCGGCACCTCCTCCGTGCTAGGCCTTGCGCCGCCGGGTGATCAACTCTCGGTGCCTTTGATTACGGGGCCGTTGTCAACTCCGGGGGTGACCAATCATGCCTTGACCGAGGGCTTCCAAGGGCATGCACATCACATGAGCACTACAAGGGAAGAATATGCTTCTTCTAATTTCTCATTACCTTTTGCTCCTACTACTATGCCTTTTAGATCTAACCATGCAGATTCCGGATTAAGGCTTGGAGAGCAATCAAGAATGCAGCCCCATGACATCCCTAGGTCTCAAGGACCCATACTCCATCCCCTAAGGAGTGCACCAAACCGAGGCGGAGCATTCCAAGGCCAAGGGCAAGGCGGTTACATGCCTTATGAAGCTCGCGGCGCCGGCGGCAATGGCAACCAATATCCGGCCAACTTGGAGCAACCACGACCACATGGAGTTAAATTGGAGGTACACAGTTTTGGTTTAAATTGTGAGCTCGAGGTATATATTGATTGGGAACAGAAAACCGATCAAATATTCCAATACTATAACTACTCGGAAGCTCAACGAGTAGCTATAGCTACAATCAAGTTTGAGGGATTCGTCTATCAATGGTGGCTTGGGGACAAAGAGGAACGAGAGTTCCATGGACACCCCCAAGTGACCACATGGCAAGAGCTCAAACGGGCTCTAAGAGATAGGTTTGTTCCGGATGACTATGCCGAGCGAGTTCATGAGAGATTGGAACAACTTGAGCAAGGGAATAAAACCCCGGATGAGTTCTATACGGAGCTAAGGACCTTGGTCTTTAGGTCCGGGCTTAGAGTTCCCGAAGGGTATCTTATTTCCAAGTTCATTAACCATCTCAATAATGAACTCAAAGCGGTCGTGAGTAAGCAACATTTTCCTCGTGGGACGCCTATGGAGGAAGTGCTTCATTATACTAATCGTATGTATAAAGCATTATCTTCTAGACGCCCCCAAGGGAATAGCTCACGCCCTTGGCAAGGTCCCAAAGGAGCACCACCTCCACCTAGAGGCTTGGAACCGACTAGGGGTGATAATCCTAGTCACCCTAGACGAGAGTTCCCTAGTAGAGTCCAACTCCAATGAAAGGAGGGCGAGGGCCGAGCAAGGGATATCCAGTGTTACAAGTGTCTAGGAAGAGGGCACTATGCCCGGGATTGCACCTCAAAAAGACAACTTCTACTTAATACTCTAGGAGAATATGAATCCGAGGATGAGTATGAAGAAGAGGTTGTTGAGAATGAGGAGGCCGAGGAAGAGATGCATGTTGTTGCAGCCCATGGGGACTGTTTTGTGGCTAAGAAAGTGCTTATAGCCTCGGAGGGATCAAGTGTACCTAGCCAACGGGAGACCATCTTCCATACTAGGTGCACTATCAACGGCAAAGTATGTAGTATGATAATTGATGGGGGGTCATGTTGCAATATCATTGACCATGAAGTAGTGTCTAGGTTCAACCTAAGCACTACTCCTCACCCACAACCCTACACACTTTGTTGGTTGAATTCCGATACCCCTCTAAAGGTTAAGGAACAAGCCATAATCAAGTTCTCCATTGGTGGCTATGAGGATGAGGTTTTGTGTGACGTGTTGCCTATGACTGCATGCCACCTTCTTTTGGGAAGGCCATGGCAGTATGATAGGGGCATCATACATCAAGGGGTGAGCAATGAGTATTCCTTCCATTTGCATGGGAAAAGGATTACTCTCCATCCCTTAGGTCCTCATGAAATCATGGCTGACCATGTGGCTAGGGAACAATGCAAGGCCCAAGCTAATGAGCATGCCAAAGGTAAGAAAATGGCGATTGGGGGCAAAGGGAATGCCGCTAGTCATATGCTCTTAGCTAGGTCTAAGGATGTTGTTCAAGCGTTCAAGAGTGGAGAGTCATGTCTTTTGTTCATTCGTAAGGACATGCTCCTCAACTTGGGTGATCTTGAGGGACTCCCGCAGCCCATCACTCGCCTTTTGTTAGAGTTCGATGATCTCTTTCAAGAGGAAGTGCCTAAGGGGTTGCCTCCGATAAGAGGTATTGAACATCAAATTGACTTCATACCGGGGGCAACACTTCCTAATTGGGCTGCATACCGCGCTAATCCCGCGGAGACAAAGGAGTTGCAACGTCAAGTCCAAGAATTGCTTGACAAGGGCTATGTGAAGGAGAGCCTTAGCCCTTGTGCAGTTCCGGTCATCTTGGTACCAAAGAAGGACGGTACTTGGCGGATGTGTGTTGATTGTCGAGCAATCAATAACATAACCATTAAGTACCGCCATCCCATACCAAGATTGGACGACATGCTTGACGAGTTGCATGGAGCGAGTGTGCTTTCCAAGGTTGATCTTAAGAGTGGTTATCACCAAATTCGCATGAAAGAAGGTGACGAATGGAAAACTGCTTTTAAGACCAAGCAAGGATTATATGAGTGGTTGGTGATGCCTTTTGGACTCACCAACGCTCCTAGCACATTCATGAGGCTCATGAACCATGTTCTAAGGCGCTTCATTGGCAAGTTTGTGGCTGTGTACTTCGATGACATCTTAGTATATAGCCATAATCTTGATGAGCACGTGGATCACCTTAGACAAGTTCTTGAGGTCCTTAGGAAGGAGAAGCTATATGCCAACTTCAAGAAGTGCCACTTTTTCTCGGATCATGTGGTATTTCTTGGATTTGTGGTATGTAAGGAGGGCTTGAGAGTTGATGAGGAGAAGGTGAAAGCTATTCATGAATGGCCAACACCTACTACTATGACTCAAGTCCGAAGCTTCTTAGGCTTGGCTGGCTTTTACCGCCGCTTTGTGAGGGACTTTAGCACCTTGGCTGCGCCCCTCACGGAGCTTACCAAGAAAGGTGTGGCGTTCTCATGGGACGTCGCACAAGAGGCGGCCTTTGCTAGCCTCAAAGCCAAGCTCACACAAGCACCACTCTTATCATTGCCTAACTTTGATAAAATCTTTGAGATAGAGTGTGATGCTTCGGGAATAGGCCTTGGAGGTGTCCTCATGCAAGAGGGCAAACCCATTGCCTATTTTAGTGAGAAACTTAGGGGTGCCGAGCTCAAATACCCCACCTATGACAAAGAACTTCTCGCTTTAGTACGTGTGCTAAGGGTTTGGCAACACTACTTATTGCCTAAAGAATTTGTCATACACTCCGACCATGAGGCATTGAAATACTTGAAGGGCCAAAGCAAGCTCAACAAGAGGCATGCCAAGTGGGTGGAGTTCATTGAGTCTTTCCCCTACGTGATAAAACACAAAAAGGGAAAGGACAATGTGGTGGCGGATGCCCTCTCAAGGAGGTACACTCTTTTGACCATATTAGATGCAAAGTTGCTTGGTTTCACTTTCATGAAAGACTTATATGCTCTTGATTCTGATTTCTGTGCTATAGTAGATGCATGTAAGTCTAAGGGAAGTGACGGTCAATTCTACTTGCATGATGGATTTTTGTTCAAAGGTCATAGGTTGTGCATTCCTAAGGGCTCCATTCGAGCTATACTTGTGCAAGAAGCACATGGGGGTGGGTTGATGGGGAACTTTGGTGTCCTTAAGACCTTACATGTGCTTAGAGAGCACTTCTTTTGGCCTAAGATGCTAAGAGCGGTTGAGAAGCTTTGTGCTTCTTGTACTACTTGTATGCGTGCTAAGGCCAAAATGCAACCCCATGGTCTCTACTCTCCATTGCCAATCCCTAAACTACCTTGGGAAGACATTTCCATGGACTTTGTTTTGGGGTTTCCACGGTCTAAGAGAGGGAGAGACTCCATCTTTGTAGTAGTAGATAGGTTCTCCAAAATGGCACATTTCATTGCATGCCATAAGACCGATGATGCATCTCATGTTGCTAACCTTTTCTTTGATCATGTTGTGAGATTGCATGGAGTTCCTAGGTCCATTGTGTCGGACCGAGATGTTAAGTTCCTAAGCTACTTTTGGAAAACTCTTTGGGCTAAGCTTGGAACTAAACTTCTCTTCTCTACTACTTGCCACCCTCAAACGGATGGCCAAACCGAGGTGGTTAACCGTACTCTTGGTGTCTTGCTTAGAACTATCTTGAGGACTAACTTGCGCAGGTGGGAGGATAGCTTGTCCTTCATTGAATTCGCCTACAATAGGACGGTCCATTCGGCAACAAGGAAGACACCCTTTGAAGTGGTTTATGGGCGCAATCCCACAACACCACTAGAGCTCCTACCCTATGCTATCAAAGAGCGAGAGAGCAACGAAGGTGCGGATGAAGCTGCAAGGATTAAGAAGTTGCATGAAGACACAAGGTTGCAACTTGAGAGGAGAACCGGCCAATATAAGAAGCATGTGGACAAGGGGCGAAAGGAAGTAATTTTTGAACCGGGTGATCTAGTATGGCTACACCTAAGGAAGGAGCGCTTCCCATTGCTCCGCAACTCCAAACTCAAGCCAAGAGGCGATGGACCCTTTCAAGTGCTTGAGAGGATCAATGACAACGCCTACAAGCTTGATCTTTCTCCTAACTTTGGTGTACATGATGTTTTCAATGTTTCTGATTTGATGCCTTATTGTGTGCAGGATAAAGATGACCAAGAAGAGCTGGATTCGGGGTCGAATCCCTTTCAAGAGAGGGAGGATGATGTGACCATGCCACATCAAGGTCAAGACACCGAGGACACCTTAGGCGCCGTCGAGGACTTGGACGCCGAGGAGCACACCGTGGGCACTATGGAGGCCCAAGAGCTGGATCAAGGCACGGAGCTTATGGATGCAACACTTGGAGTTGGAGATGACCAAGACATGCATGGGAGGGCCAAAGCTAAACCAAAGGAAGACATTGACCAAGACAAGGCCAAGACATCGGCCGCGCCGGGCGCAAGCAACTCCAAGGCCAACACTCAAGATGACAAGGCAATTCCCGACACCATCACGAGGTCTAGGGCTAGGAAGCTCCTCCAAGACCTCCACAAGGGGTTGACATGCCAAGCTGCCCTAAGCCACGCCGAGCCTAGCCTAGTCCTTTGCATTCATCAAGGCGTCGGCGAGCACGACGCTAGCGGCAAGTGAACTTTCAAGAGGGGCGCCGAGCCACTTGGGCCACTTTGTTCGGCACTCAAACCACCATGGGTTGGCCCACCTACCCCACCATCATAGGCCCAAGCCTTGGCCGAGAGAATCTTAAACGTGCCTGAAGACATTTGCTTTTGAAGTTATTAGGTTACCGTATTTGGACATTTTCGGTATTAAAAGTAGGGTTTAATTTTGTGCAAGACTCTCGACGTTTCCTTAGGCATTCTTGCCTTTTTTGTAAGCCTTTATATTGGTACTTTGAAGGCTGAAAAGCTCACGAAAGAATTATCAACTTTGCTTTGCCAAAATCTCTCTTGCTTCTCTAGTCTCTCTTTCGTCAAAATAGTCTAAGTGTGTCGAGTGAGTACATCTCTCACACTTCCTCTTCCCTTTCATTTCTGCAAGCAATTCTTCTTCCCTCTATAAGAAGACATTGAGTGCCATCTATCCCCCTGATAGGCTAAATCGCACACCTAATCAAAGATAAACCTAATGTTCACCAACTAATATAGTTAGGGAAGTCAGGATCGTATCCACAGGGAGATAGCTCTCTTACTACTACTAATCAAACGAAACTAGATTATGTAAAAATGGATTTGATAATTGGTTTGTTGAACTAACAGCTAATTAAACAAGAACAAGCAAGTAAAACAGATAAATTGAAGCCTAAGGCACATGTTCACTATGAATGCAGTTCGGGGTTCAAAAAAGGAATCATATAACATAATCATGATCATACCATCTAGAGCACACAAGCTCTCTCGAGTCAATGTCTCCCTTAGAACATCAGTCTAGCAGGCTCTCGCAATTTACTAGATTCGTTCTACCTATTATTGTAAGCCTAACAATGTGTTAATACCTCTCGGTACATAACCCAAGTTTGCAAGACTAATTAATCAAACATGGCCACTGTTCAATTAACAAGCAAAAATGACGAATAACATGGCAATGGTAGAAATCAATCAACTAATTAAATCATCTAAATTGAACCCCTTTCACACACCCATAGATCACCTGGCCCTAGTATTGAACTACTCACACATAATAAAAGAGATTGAAGAACAATTCATCATGAAATCGAACCCTCTCGGTAATTTAGGGATTTGAAGAGAAATTGGGGAAACAATAATTGAACGAATCAAAAATAACTAAAGCAACGAAGAGCTATGAAATTAATACCTTCAATTTGTCAATCAATGAAATCGTTTACAAAAATGGAAGAGATTCATCAAGAGATTTGGAGAAAAGTTATGGAGAAGACCTGGTAACCGTCTCTGTCCCTCTCGAAGAAATTGATCCCAAAAAAATGCCGACCCCACTAATTAACTCTTTCTTCCTATTTAAGTGTTTCTATTTTTTTCTAATATTTAAAGAAATATTAAAATCTAAAAGCTAGCTAATGGGAAGCATCGTGCTAGAGAAGTTGGACGAGGCAACCATCAACGAAATGTAATTAATCTCAGGCCTCCATAAACCGCTATGCTAGCTCCAAGTACAAGTTCCTCCGTTGTTAGCTTAGATGAGTATAAATTAAGTCCAAAACACCAATTCCTGCACAACAAAGCAAAGGAGCAAGAGCCACAACTAGGAGAAAAAATGTCAGATAAATTAGCTCCGAAGAGCGCAATAAATACCATTAAAATCTAGGGGGCGAGGGTATAAAACTCTATATAAACAAGACATATCAAACTCCCCCAAACCAAACCTTTGCTTGTCCCTAAGCAAAGCAACCAATGATGAGAATTAAGCGCAGTCACTTCGATCACCCCAATGAAACAAAACATGATTTATGATCTAAGGATCAGATACAGGAGAGCAAGAATCAAGACCAATCAATCAATATCGCCTGACCACAAATCACCCTAAATAGCAATCAAATGGTTCAAAACGTATGCACAAAGATGACTAGAACAACTCACCATGGTCGTCGCTCCACTCTTTGTAGCGGGTAAAAAGTATAGAGAATACCCGATCTCTCTCCAACCCA
Source organism: Rheum nobile (assembly GCA_027886185.1). Lineage (NCBI taxonomy): Eukaryota > Viridiplantae > Streptophyta > Magnoliopsida > Caryophyllales > Polygonaceae > Rheum > Rheum nobile. The sequence goes on along the minus strand of WOAB01000683.1, from coordinate 121,130 downwards.
CCATTTGAGTAGAAATTTAACCCTCCCAGCTCACAACACTCATGTGTTTAAAAGGGTTTCCATGTCGCTCAACCTATGCTGGAGTCGACTCGAAATGCCCACATACTCTTCAACCTTGACCTGAGACTAGTTTCATTCAGTTACACATACATGTACAGTGATCAAAAAGGCCTTTTATATTAAGCTTGTGGTGGGGCTTAGTAAGGGAGTAGGAAGAGGTCTGAGAATTGTGAGTGTAGGACCTAACTTGGGGAGCAACACGAACCACATATCCATGACATTGATGATGTCAAACAGCTCCGCTGGACGAACTCGAACTATATTAAAATCATGCCCAGGAAAAGAACCAATATACAATGCAGTACTAAATGATCCTTCATGCTTCCCTTGTCCTTGCTCTATGTACACTAATGAACGAAATTACTTTTTTTTTTTTTTGTTTTTTTTGTTTTTTTTTTTTGTAAGACAAATACAATGGAACTATTACAACTTGAGTGCCAGCAAAATAAGACATTATTCTGAAATGTCATCCAAGAGTAGCCACGAACTAATCAACAAGATTCATGAACCGTAGAAACATGTGCTCCCACAAGCTAGGCTTGGGTTATGGGTTTGTAATGTGGTGAATAAAACAGTGAAGGGACAAAGCTGCAACATGGAAATAGAAAAATGGGAACAAGTGTGTCAAATTTCCTCTGAATGCTTTTTAAAAGAAAGTGGCCTCTTATCATTTGCATCGTACATGAATGTTAACCGAACTACTAATAGTCTCAGGGCAAAACTAAGATCAATGCAACACCAGGAATTAAGCACACCAGAATAGTGAAATAAAATTTTCAGGCTTAAATCCTCACGGCTAACATAATTCAAGTCCAATGTACATACATAGTGAGACCAAATTAACTTCTACTAGGGGTGAAAGCAATCAAGAGCATGTCATGGTTAGTCTATCATCAAAGCAAGCTTGCTATATCACCTTAAATCAGAAATCATTTTTAAAACAGTAGGGGCACAGGGAAGCAATGTCTCAATTTCATCAACCAACAACTATACATATCAAACTAACTACCCAACAAAGTAAACAAACACACAAAACCAATCAAACTACCTAAAAGAGGGAGAGAAATGTACCGTATGTGTAAGAATCCTCCCCCAAACCAAACCAGACAATGTCCTCATTGGCAAGAGGGAAAACAGCAGCCAAGGAGAAGCTCAGAAAATCTGAAATCTGCATATGGATAAGCTCAGAAAAGTGGTAAAATACACTCACTCACCTCTCCAAATGAAAGAAAAGCTGAAACGATAAAAAGAAAAAAGAAAAAAAACACACAAAAGCAATAAAACGCCGGGTTGCCTCCCGGAAAGCGCTGGTTTATAAAGGTCCCGCATGACCTTGTTACCTCAGATTATCTAACAGTGAGGGGGATCGGTTGAAGGAGAATCACCTCAACAAATCCCACCATGGCACCTTTATGGTATAACTTCAGACGTTGGCCATTTACCTTAAACTTCTCACCTTTCTCATTCATCACCTCTACTGAGCCAAACTTATTGACACTTGTGACAGTATAAGGACCAGTCCACTTAGACTTTAACTTTCCAGGAAAGAGCTTAAGCCTAGAATTGTAGAGCAGAACCTTGTCACCGATGGAAAATTCTCTATGCAAGATCCTGCTGTCATGCCACTTCTTGGTGCGCTCCTTGTAGATGCGGGCACTATCATAAGCTGCAAGACGAAATTCATCAAGCTCATTGAGCTGCAACAGTCGCTTCTCCCCTGCCAACTTAGAATCCATATTGAGTTCCTTGATTGCCCAAAAAGCTTTATACTCCAACTCTACTGGAAGGTGGCAGGATTTCCCATAGACCAACCTATACGGCGAGGTACCGATAGGCGTCTTGAATGCTGTGCGGTATGCCCATAAGGTGTCATCCAACTTCAAACTCCAATCCTTCCTAGATTTTGCTACCACCTTCTCTAGAATAGACTTAATTTCGCGGTTTGAAACCTCAACCTGCCCACTCGTTTGAGGATGATAAGCTAACCCGGTCCTGTGAGTCACTCCATACTTTCTTAGCAAAGCATCCAGCTGTCTCTCATGAAAGTGTGAACCACCATCACTAATAATAGCTCTCGGCACCCCAAAACCTTGGAAATATGATCTTCTTAAAAAGTGAGATGACCACTTTTGAATCATTAGTGATTGATGCTACGGCTTCCACCCATTTGGAAACATAATCTACAGCAACCAAAATGTATCTGTTCCCATGGGAAGAGGGAAAAGGTCCCATGTAATCAATACCCCAAACATCAAAAAGTTCTACCTCAAGGATGCCTGTTTGGGGCATCTCATGTCGCCTCGAAATATTTCCAGTCCTCTGGCAAGCATCACAAGCTGTAATGAAGGTCTGCGCATCTTTAAACATGGTAGGCCAGTAGAAGCCTGACTGCGAGACCTTGGCAAATGTCTTGGAGGGACCATGATGGCCTCCATATGACGATGAATGACACTGTTGAAGGATTCCATTGACTTCCCACTCGGGAATGCACCTGCAATATAGACCGTCTGCACATTCACGGAACAGAAAAGGATCATCCCAGAAGAAAAATCGTACATCATGCAGAAACTTCTTTTTCTGTTGGTATGTCAAATCTGGTGGTATTATTCCGTCCAAAACATAATTGGCAAAATCAGCAAACCATGGGGATTGCACAGTTACAGCAAAAAGATGATCATCTGGGAATGAGTCAGCAATAGGAGTGGCTTCCCTTCCGTCATCATACCTCAATCTAGATAAATGATCTGCTACAACATTCTCTGCTCCTTTCTTGTCGCGAATCTCGAAGTCAAATTCCTGTAGCAAGAGAATCCACCTGATAAGCCTAGGCTTGGCTTCTTTCTTAGCAAGAAGATATTTTAGGGCTGCATGGTCGGTATAGACGATCACCTTGGACCCAACGAGATAGGTCCGGAATTTGTCTAAGGCATAGACTACAGCAAGTAACTCCTTCTCTGTGGTGGCGTAATGAACTTGAGCTTCATCTAGTGTCTTGCTAGCATAGTAGATAGCATGTAAGACCTTGTCTTTCCTCTGACCCAGAACGGCTCCCACTGCAAAGTCGCTAGCGTCGCACATAATCTCAAAAGGGAGCTCCCAATCTGGAGATCGTATGATAGGTGCAGAAATCAGGGCCTTTTTTATCCTGTTAAAAGACTCAAGACACTCATCAGTAAAGGTGAATGGGGCATCCTTGAGGAGGAGCTGAGTCAGTGGTTTAGCAATTTTCGAAAAATCCTTGATAAAGCGACGATAAAATCCCGCATGGCCAAGGAAGCTTCGTACTCCCTTCACATTAACGGGAGGGGGTAATTGCTCAATCACTTGAACCTTAGCTCGATCCACACGAATGCCCTGATCAGAAATAATATGACCAAGTACCATGCCTTCAGTCACCATAAAGTGGCACTTCTCCCAGTTTAGAACAAGATTAACATCTTCACATTTTTGTAGCACTTTAGCAAGATTAATTAAGCATGCATCAAAACTGGTTCCATACACACTAAAATCATCCATAAAGACCTCCATGATAGACTCAATAAATTCAGAAAAGATGCTCATCATACAACGCTGGAAGGTGGCAGGTGCATTACATAGACCAAAGGGCATTCTACGATATGCAAAAGTGCCGTAGGGGCATGTGAATGTTGTCTTTTCTTGATCATCTGGATGGATAGGGATTTGAAAGAAACCAGAGTAGCCATCTAGATAGCAAAAATACTTGTGACATGCTAACCTTTCAAGCATTTGGTCAATGAATGGGAGTGGGAAATGATCTTTCTTGGTGGCAAAATTAAGTCTTCTATAGTCAATGCACATGCGCCATCCAGTCACTATCCTTGTGGGAATTAACTCATCTTTAGCATTTTTCACTACTATTGTGCCACCTTTTTTAGGAACCACCTGAACTGGACTCACCCATTTAGAATTAGAAATAGGATACACAATTCCAGCATCAAGTAATTTCATGACCTCCTTTTTGACCACTTCTTGCATATTTGGGTTCAACCTACGTTGACCTTGAATGCAAGGGTGATGTCCATCTTCTAGGTGAATTCTATGCATGCAAAAATCAGGACTAATGCCCTGCAAGTCATCAATACTGTACCCTATAGCCTTCTTGAATTTCATTAGAATAACCAAGAGCTTAGAAAGTTGGCTATCTGTGAGTGCAGTACTGACAATTACAGGACATAGTTCATCTTTATCCAGATATGCATATTTCAAGTTCGAGGGGATGGGTTTGAGTTCAGGTTTCTTTACCTCAGTTACACATGTAGGTTGAACTAACCTCTTCACCCTTTTGCTCTCAGCAAAGCTGAGCACTTTACCATCAAGAGCTGCTTCCAAAGCATTGACTTCAGCACTCCATGGACCACAATTATCTGCACAAGTTTCCAGGCAAAGCAAAGCCTCCAAGGGATCTTGAATAAGAAATTGGGGCAGATTATCATGCACAATTATATCAACCACATCAATCCTGCAACATGTCTCTTCTAGCATAGGACTCTTAAGAGCATTAGTTAAATTAAATGTCACTTTATCATCTCCCACAGTCAAAGTAAGTCTCCCATTCTTAACATCTATCATTGCACCTGCAGTGTGAAGGAAGGGTCTACCTAAAATAATGGGAATTTGACTATCTTCTTCCATGTCAAGAACAACGAAATCAACCGGGATAAAAAATTTACCTACTCTAACAGGCACATCCTCTAAAACACCTAAGGGGTATTTTACTGAACGGTCAGCCATCTGTAGAGTAATGTTGGTACACTTTAAATCACCCATATTCAACTTCTTGCAAACTGAGAAAGGCATAACACTAACACTTGCACCTAAATCACATAAAGCTTTACTGATGAACAGGGTGCCAATGTTACATGGAATTGAAAAACTACCTGGGTCCTTTAATTTTGGGGGAGACTTATTTTGTAAAAGGGCACTGCATTCTTCAGTAAATGCAACAGTCTCCACCTCACTAAATGCTCTCTTCCTAGTCAGAATATATTTCATGAACTTAGCATATGCAGGAACTTGTGTAATTAATTCAGTGAAAGGAACTGTTACCTGCATATTCTTGACTACCTCCAAAAACTTACCAAATTGTTGTTCTAGCTTGTTCTTGATCAACCTGTTTGGGAATGGTAGTTTGATGACAGGAGCACTAGAAGTGGACTTTTCAGCCTCCTTCTCTTCAAGCTCAACATGCTTCTCAGGATTCTTCATCTCAACCTCAACTTCCGCTTCTTTGCCTTTAACAGCCACAGATTCTCCAATCATGGGTATTGGCGGTCCATTATATTGAGAACCACTGTGAAGAACAATGGCATTGGCTGTGTCGCTAGGATTCGTTGGTTGTGAAGGAAGTGAGCCTGGTGCTCGGCTTGCAAGAGTGGTAGCCATCTGAGCTACCTGAGTATCAATCATCTTGTTGTGGGCAACAAGAGCATCAATCTGAGCATCCTTAGTCTGAAGTTGCTTCTGCATTTGCAACATCATGTTTCTCATTTCAACCAAAATAGGGTCTTGGGTTGGAGCATGTTGTGCCTGATTAAAGTTTGGCCTTTCGAAGCCAGGAGGATGATGAGGTGCAGTTTGCTGTTGTTGATAGCCTCTTTGCTGCTGATATTGTTGTGGAATTTGCTGATTTTGCTATGGCAGTGAAGGGTTTAGAACATTGGTACTCTTGTATGACAGATAGGGATGATTTTTATACCCTTCATTGTATGAGTTGGAGTACAGATTGTTCTGTCTGTAAGACTGAAATGCATTGACTTGCTCTATTGAACTCCTACATTCTTATGAATAGTGTCCAGCTACACCACAATTATCACAACGATTAGCAGGTGGGGCTGTTATAGCGGCAACACTCGTTGGATTAGTATGTGAGGATGTAGACCCATTCATGTTGTCTAACTTGTGATGCAAAGCAGCCATTTGTGCAGCCAACAAGGAAATGGAGTCTACTTCATGCTTTCCACCTTTGTTAGGGAGACCTCTGGGGTTTCCATACTGAGCATTATGGATGGCCATCTCCTCAATCAAGTCATACCCCACATCAACCTCAGACTTCATGAACCTCCCATTTGCAGCAGAGTCCAGGATGAGGCGAGAATCGTTACCGAGACCATTGTAAAATTGCTGAACCAAGAACCACTTTTGTAGTCCATGGTGTGGGCATTCCCGTTGCAGGTCTTTGTATCTTTCCCACGCCTCATATAGAGTTTCATCAGCTCTCTGGGTGAAGTTGGTGATCTGACTTCGAAGTAGTGCGGTTCTCTCAGGTGGGAAGTACTTTCGATAGAAAGCTAGAGCCAAAGATTCCCAGTCGGTAATCCCTAAAGCAATCTTGTCTAGACTATTGATCCACATCTTTGCCTTATCCCTCAAGGAAAATGGGAAAAGCATCTCTCTAATCTGCTCTTGAGTCACACCTTGCTGCTTGATTGTAGAGCAATATTGACAAAAAGTTTGAATGTGAAGATTTGGGTCTTCACCCTTTTCCCCACCAAATCTGTTGCGCTCAATCATGCTTACGAGAGCAGGTTTGATCTCGAAATTACAGGCCTCAATAGTTGGCATAGTAATGCCCTTGGGAAGCTCAGCCAAGCTAGATTGTGAGTAATCGGTGAGCTTTGGAGGAATAGCATCATCCATCTCTGAATTCTGTTTATATGATGAGTCCTGTGAAGATATAGAATCAGAGTCAGAAATATCTCCCAACTGTATGATGGAGTTCTTTTGTCTATGAAAGGTCCTCTCGATCTCAGGATCGTATGGAGCAAGATCACTGCTATCCGAGTACCTGAACATAAACAATCAACACTACAAAAACAATTGTGAGATCGGTCCCAAAGAACAACTGTTCCTTGAGACACAAAAGAAAGAAAATAATCTAGCTTCAGATAAATAGCAATAAAACAGAACCGTCTCCCCGGCAACGGCGCCAAAATTTGATAGGCTAAATCGCACACCTAATCAAAGATAAACCTAATGTTCACCAACTAATATAGTTAGGGAAGTCAGGATCGTATCCACAGGGAGATAGCTCTCTTACTACTACTAATCAAACGAAACTAGATTATGTAAAAAGGGCTTTGATAATTGGTTTGTTGAACTAACAGCTAATTAAACAAGAACAAGCAAGTAAAACAGATAAATTGAAGCCTAAGGCACAGGTTCACTATGAATGCAGTTCGGGGTTCAAAAAAGGAATCATATAACATAATCATGATCATACCATCTAGAGCACACAAGCTCTCTCGAGTCAATGTCTCCCTTAGAACATCAGTCTAGCAGGCTCTCGCAATTTACTAGATTCATTCTACCTATTATTGTAAGCCTAACAATGTGTTAATACCTCTCGGTACATAACCCAAGTTTGCAAGACTAATTAATCAAACATGGCCACTGTTCAATTAACAAGCAAAAATGACGAATAACATGGCAATGGTAGAAATCAATCAACTAATTAAATCATCTAAATTGAACCCCTTTCACACACCCATAGATCACCTGGCCCTAGTATTGAACTACTCACACATAATAAAAGAGATTGAAGAACAATTCATCATGAAATCGAACCCTCTCGGTAATTTAGGGATTTGAAGAGAAATTGGGGAAACAATAATTGAACGAATCAAAAAAACTAAAGCAACGAAGAGCTATGAAATTAATACCTTTAATTTGTCAATCAATGAAATCGTTTACAAAAATGGAAGAGATTCATCAAGAGATTTGGAGAAAAGTTATGGAGAAGACCTGGTAACCGTCTCTGTCCCTCTCGAAGAAATTGATCCCAAAAAAATGCCGACCCCACTAATTAACTCTTTCTTCCTATTTAAGTGTTTCTATTTTTTTCTAATATTTAAGAAATATTAAAATCTAAAAGCTAGCTAATGGGAAGCATCGTGCTAGAGAAGTTGGACGAGGCAACCATCAACGAAATGTAATTAATCCCAGGCCTCCATAAACCGCTATGCTAGCTCCAAGTACAAGTTCCTCCGTTGTTAGCTCAGATGAGTATAAATTAAGTCCAAAACACCAATTCCTGCACAACAAAGCAAAGGAGCAAGAGCCACAACTAGGAGAAAAAATGTCAGATAAATTAGCTCCAAAGAGCGCAATAAATACCATTAAAATCTAGGGGGCGAGGGTATAAAACTCTATATAAACAAGACATATCACCCCCACAACTCCGCCGTCAAACCATCCTTGCGCCTCTGCCACGCCACCGTCCATCCGAGAAACCCTAATTGGCGTTTCCACTCCGGCGACGAGCAAAACTTGCACCGCGGCCTCCCGATCCTTTGAATCTAACACATGTCCTATGTGTATCCCAAGGGAGTCGTGCAGGATGTTCTGGTAGAAGTAGAAAAGCTTATTTTCCCTACGGATTTCTTTGCGATGGATACGGGGAAGACAAACATGCAGCCCCTGTGATGCTCGGTAGGCCGTTCATTAAAACGGCAAATACAAAGATTGATGTGAGCAGTGGTTCGCTCACAATGGAGTTTGATGGGGTGAGGGTCGAGCACAACATTGATGATGCAAAGAGACACCCTCTTAATAGTGACCCCGCGTGTTCGGTTGATGTGCACAACCCAAGCTGAATTGAAGAGCACTATGTCGAGCCACGACAATAACCAAGGCGCTGCTCGGGAGGCAACCCGAGGTATGTAATTCTTTTCATGTCTTTTCGTTTCAAGTTTTTATTTGTTTTGTTTTTAGACTAAAATGCAAGAAGGAGACCCGAAGCCAAACTTAAAAGACGGTGTTCAACTCGCACCAGAAGCTTTTCTGCGATTGCGGATATATTTCCGCGACCGCGGATTCCCCACAGTAAGTCTCTTTTTTCCTTCAAAAAAAAGAAAAAAATCGGCGATTTTCCGCGACCGCGGCCTTATTTCCGCGTTCGCGGCCCAGCTGTCCGATTTTTAATTTGAGAGACGATGCGCATCATGCTACCAAGGAGGAGACAATAGCCCGACACATTTGTATTTGGCATCACTGATGGCCCGACATTCGACAGCTGACGAGGAGGAACACTAGATCCCACAACACGATTACACTTGGGCTCAAATTCTATGTTCGTTGAAGGCCCGTGCAACCCCGTTTCTTTGATGTACCACTACACCTTACATTGGATCTATTTGGTTGCACGTGGAGTTTATTTGAGAAAGACCGCGAAACACCATCGACATGTGCTTTCAATGTTTTACCCCCAGCCCCAACATCCACATCCAGGCTACCTCGGCGACGGTGTAAGTACTTTTCTGCCTTTCCCTGTGCTTCATCTTTTTTGTCTTTCATTACATTGAGGACAATGAAATGTTTAAGCATGAGGGAGTGATCTATACTTGCTAGTCGTCTGAGAAATAAAAAAAATAATGAAATTGAAAAAGTCAAAAATATGAGAAAAAGACAAAAATAAATCATGGGATAAGTCGAAAACCCGAAAGGGCGGCTTAGGTAATAAGCAGGTGGCTTGGACCAGCATTAGGCTGGGGTAATATGAGGTCAAGAGTGATGTGAGTTTTGTGAGCCCATCTATTGAAAAATAAAATGAGTGGCTTGGTGAAAACCCGAGAGGGCGCCTTGGCAAAATTAGTGAAAAGAAGAAGAGTGATTATTAGGATTCCTTATTTTTCTGGCGTGGTGACATAAGAAGAGGTGATATAAGGAGGATTTGGGTAGGTCACTCTGGGAGGTATAAGAAGATAGACTGGAGCTAGGATTAAATATTTTTATTCACTCTATGGTGTTCGGGATAAGCTTGGGGAAAATACTCTGCTTTCCTTTAAAGCTTGTGTGTTGTGTATGTTGTGTTGATTGTGTTGGTACTTGGAGATTCATGTATAGGTGCAGTTCTTAGTGGAGATAGTTTTGCTGTGCTCCTGGGACCTTGGGTATTTCATTGGAGGAGTAGGTTTCTATTAGCTTACTCGAGGAAAGGTTTAAGCATGGGGGAATTTGACCAGCTCTACTGTATAGTGTTTAACTAGGAGTTGTTATCGGAGTTTTAGGTACCGTTTGGATGGGTTTAAGACACAATTATGGAGAATGGAGTTGAGGAGAAGGAATGTTGATTTGGTGGTTTCAAGAGCTTAAATAAAGACTTAAAAAGATGGAGGCGAAGCCACGAGAGAAGACCGAAGAAGAAGCTGAAGAAGAGCAACATAAGGATTTCCGCGGGCACAGAAGTCACCGCCGCGGTCGCGGAATGATGCAAGAGATAGCGAGCTACAAGAAGTTTTCCGCGGTCGCGGATTTCTTGCCACGGTCATGGATACTATTCATACGCGCGGATCCGAGAATTTTGTTTCGTCAGAGTTTACTTTATTTTATTTCTTTTCTCTTATTTTCTTTTATTTCCGATTAGTTTCCTTTTTAGATATTATTTCTCATCTTTTTAGTACTAGGGTTTGCTAGGTTTTTCAGATTAGTTAAGTAGCAGCCTTTTGATAATTCATTATAGAAGTTTACACATTATCGTTCAGTTTTCCCTTAGAGTTTTTGTGCTTTGAAGACTATGAAGAACTAAGCAACATTTGCTTAGTCCAACGATTGAAGCCTTCGTTTGTATTTGGTTGTGAGATTATAATTCTATTTCTTTTGAATGTATTGATTCTCTTGTGCTTAATCCCAATGATTCTTGTTGATTTGACTGGTCTGATCATCTAGTTGATATTAGTAATTATCTATTGCTAGGGTTTGGTTATTTCTGTTTGAAATATCTAATTCAGAGTAGCAACTTTGATATTCTAAGAACTGTTTAGACTGCTTTATTGTAGAGAGAATTGATTGCATGCATAGTAAGACTGTTTGTTGCACTTGCATGTATCTATTGAAATTCCTATGCTTATTGCTGCCATTGAATTGAATCTGGAGGTTTTCCCAGTTATTTGATACTTAGTATTCTCAGGGTCTGTTTTTCCTGTTTATAACTTAAGAAAATGAATAGGAACATTCATTGGTAGGAATTAGAGATAATCAATGATCAACCAATCAAACCGAATGGTGGATATTTGTCTGGCTAAGTTACTTCTCATCCATAGATTACACCTTTTGTTTTGATTTACTTTGTTAATTATTTACAAACCAAAACCCCCCCTTGTTACCATTGGCATACAACCTTTTGCACTTAGAAATATTGTTTACCTCCCTGTGGGATTCGACCCTTGCTTGCATACTATACTTAGTTAGGTTTTTAAGGATTACTTTGATAGGCATCACGACTTTAACCTCGTCAGCAGTGTTTGTGATAGTAAATAACTGTCATCAACTAATGCAGTGTTTGTGACAATGAATAACTGGGGCATAATTTATTGGTTGATGGTAGTTTACAACTGTCATCAACAAATGCAGTGCTTGTGACATTTTATCACTATGACCATAATTTGTCACAAACACTCCATTGATTGATGACAATTATCTACTACCATCAACCAATGCAGTGTTTGTGACAGTTTATCACTGTCACCATCAATTCATTAGTTGATGACAGTTGTTAACTGCCATCAACCAATGCAGTCTTTGTGACAGTGAGAGACTGTCACCATAGATGAATTGATTAATAATGACAGTTTATAACTGTCATCAACCAATGCAGTGTTTGTGACAGTAAACAACTTCCATCAACCAATGCAGTTTTTATGACAGTGAGAAACTGTCACCATAGATGCATCGATTGATGACAATTTACAACTGCCATCAACCAATGCAATGTTTGTGACAGTTTCTCACTGTCACCATCAATTCATTGGTTGATGGCAGTTTACAACTGCCATCAATCAATGTTGTGTTTGTGATAGTTTCTCACTGTAACCATCAATTCATTGGTTAATGACAGTTTACAACTCCCATCAACCAATGCAGTATTTGTGACAGTGAGATGAACTATCATCACAAAAATCTTAAAATTTATTTACTGTCATCAAATTATTCCAAGGTAGATAAACTGTCATCACAAACACGTAATTTATCAAATTCTAACTTATTTGTCACCAAATAGTATGGAATACTTTTTTGTCAACATATGTATTGGTATCATGTTCGATATGTTTAATATTTCTACTGTTATCAACTCTGTTTTAAGCATTTGCCGCCGTCTACATTGAACAACGCAAAATACAAGCTGTCATCAATGTTGAAACAGAGAAACATACTGTTTTATGCTTTAATTTCTATTTGAAATGACTCGAACCTGTTGTCATTTGCTTTGAATTCGATAGTCGCATACAGATTTGCAGCAGATACGCATTAAAATAGTTCTCTCACTGTGTTAGATGAATACCTTGATCGATTGTATTCTACGGTGACAATTCTCGATGAATTTTGTTTTGATTTCGATCGATTGCTTTTTGTCGTCTTCCATGTTGTTTATTGTCGTCTTCCTTAGTTAATTGCTTTCTCTTAGTTGATTGAGTTTCTTCTTGCGAAACCAGACGTCATTGAAGATGTCTTCAGCTCCGCGGCGCTCGTTTACTCTAGGTTTTCTTTGGGCCTTCTGTCAGCGCGCGTTAGTTAGTTATTTAGGGGGTCACGCAGACAAATTCAACTTGTTTGGGTGTATTAGTTTGATTTCAATCATGTAAAGGGGTTACTTAACCTGAGGAGGGTAAAATAAATAATTACTTAAATTATTTTACCCATCAACAATAATACTTTTGTTTCTCTTCTTCTTCGAGTGTATAAGAATGATTGTAAAAATTATAAGATTCATTTTAAGTTTTTTCGGATAATTTTCATAATTCCTTTAATCCCACTGGTCGTTTCGACTAATGACATGATTATGACATCACACCATGATACCTATGACAATTTCAATATTACACAAGATTTGTAAAATACCAGTACAATCATCTATGTAATAAACAATTGCTCATATTTCCAAGACTTCACATGTTTACTTTATTACATTTACCTCATAATCTACTGACTATTTAAATCACAACTATATTTCTTATTTCTCACCCCATGAGAATTTGCTATTGGAATACTTGAGGCGTTAAACACCCAAAATTTTGAACTGAAATTGGATTCCTACGACAAAAAATATGATTGGACTTACTATACATACGTGAAACTAAGACTAACATCATACCAAATGAAGGATTTTATAATAAGTTTGGATTCAAAAGTATTACCATTTCACAATCCCAAGGTTCTCGAGGCGGTCTTTGGCTATTTTTTAACCATTCACCTTTTCTACTGTACATTACCACTCTTTATAGCGATTCTAACATTTATCTTATTGAATTTCACCAAAACAATACCCATTTTCTAATCTTTTTCCTGTATGCTCCATCTCGGACTAACGTGAAAGATGAATACTAGACCCATGTAGGAACATTTATCTCCCATTATAACCTTCATGTTATGATCATGGGTGACTTAAATTAAATACTTAGTCCATCTGACTAATTGGGAGGTATTCCCCCAAACTTTTGAACATTCCATCGGTTGAATGAATTTATGACCGAATTTGGACTAATAGATACAAAGTATAAGGTCTTCCCATTTACTTGGAGAAAATAAACAACTAGCAATCATAATATCTTTGAACGAATAGATAGAGTCATTCTCCATCAATATATCACTTAAACATATAATAGTTTGATCATTCATCATCATCATTTTACTACATCTGATCATTGCTTGATTACTAGTTCACTTGGAACATTCAATGATTTCTGAAAAATTCTGTTTTGCTTTGTAAATGCATAAATTTCGATCTTGACTATATCCACCTATTTATGAAGGTATGAAGCTACCAACATAAAGAATCTTCTATGTTTAAACTTTATATGAAGAAATAACTGTTCAAATCATATTTCAAGACTTAGCAACATCATAAAATGAATAACATCTTCAAGCAACTCAAGCATACTGAATTGAATCTCCAACAATTCCAAATGCAATACCTTCATGATTTAACTAATACTGTAATATCCCTTAAGTATCAACATCACCTTTTACAATATAACAAATTGCTTGATTTTCAACATCTATACTGGAAATAGTGTGCAAAACCAACCTATTTACAAAATAGTGACAAAAACACAAGCTACTCTCAATTCTCAAACTAGTGCTAAGATTAAATCATACAAACAAAATACATTTTCCTTTCAAACTCATGACAACTTAGTCCAATATGACCAACATAGCATCCACATTGTTATTTCCGCTGAGCTTAAATCTATATTTTCCTCTTTTACGCCAAATCCAATTACTCGGATAGACCTCAATGTCATCCCTCAACTTGTTACATCAGATGATAATCATATGTTCCTCAAGCAACCGACACAATTTGAAATTGAAAAGGTTATTTTTGAATTGCCATGTGAAAAAATACCAAGGCCTAATGGATTTACTGTTGAATTTTATCAGAAATATTGGCCAACTTTCTAAAACACAATTATACATGAGGTACAAGCTTTTTTTATCGCTCTGATTCCTAAAGTTGATAACCCGAACACTATCAATCATTACAGACCTATTAGTCTATGCAACACTACTTACAAAATTATAACAAAATTCATGGCAAATATACTGAAACTTATTCTACCCCGTCTAATTAGCCCATTACACAGGGCTTTCGTATAAGGCAGACATGTACAAGACAACATGTTAATTGCGCATGAAATATTTCATTCATTTCATCAAACACGTTCTTCTTAAATTTGGATTAGACAATAAGTGGATTACCCTACTCATCGCTTGCGTGACATCTATGTCATACACTATCCTCATAAATAACGAACCCGATCCTTTCTTCTGACCATATTGTGGCCTTCCAAGGTGATCCAATTTTACATTTCATTTTTATTCTTGCAATGGAATTTTTTAGCCAGAATTTTATCTCGTGAATCTCTACAGCTAAATAGAAAAATCGGAACTTAGTTCACATGAAATAGAACGTGTATTCCTTATCTTAATTTTACCGACGACATATTAATCCTCGCAAACGCTTCCAACACTAATATGTTATATATATAAGAAATCCTTGAAAATTTCACGACCAAATCCGGTTTGGCTATAAATTATCATAAAAGCACTTTTCAAACCTCAAATAATATTATTGCACAACATGCCAACTCTTTAGGTTCTCTTCTTAATATACAAATTCATAAATCTATGGAAAATATCTTTGGATCCCTATGGTTCGTGGACGGGTTAAAAATGATATTTTTGACTACTTAAGTCATAAAAATCAATTGTCAAAATTGAAATCTAATTCTCTTTCCCAAGTTGGAAGGAGTATTGTCATTCAATCTAATCTTCTTTCTAAAGTTAATTACTTAATGTAGAGCTTTCTTTTACCAATTTCTGTCTTCCGCGAAATAGATAAACTAAATAAATCCTCTTTTGGAATAAAGAAAACACCAATCACCACCCACTTATTAGTTTATACAACATTCGTCCCAAGTTTGAGGTGGTTTGGGGATTCCAAAATTAGAAAACCTAAACAAATAATTACAAATGAAGCTTCTATGGAAATTAATGGTCGGGTCCGATTGTATGTGGGTTCGCATTATTATTGAAAATATCTTGGATCTTCAAATTTATGTTCTCTTACAAAATAAATTTCAAGAAATCCTTGCAATTTCCAAACTCCTCCATATCCTTGACATTTTTAAAGAGAATTTTTTTGGATGTTGGGTTATGGCTGGACTATTAATTTTTGGACAAATTATTGGATCCCAAATTGTGTCCTTGTACCATATTTTGACAACATAACTATTAATCTTAAATTTTTGCATTTCATTATATTTGATCACAACTAGGATATTGTTGGCTTAGAAAGACTCCTACCTCCACATATTATCAACAAAATTTTGAAAATACATATACTGATTCATAATATTGATAACCGCCTCATTTGGAGGTTTTCACCTAATGGAACATTAACTATCAAATCATATCGTCCTCTCACACAACCCCCTAACACTTCTACCACATCTATTTCACCATCATGGATATGGAAAATACAAATTCTGACCAAAATCAAAAGCTTCGTATGGAAATGTTTTAATAGTTTGTCGACAACTGAAAGATTAAATCGTCACTTTGACTTGGTACCATCACAATGCACCCTTTGCAATTCTTCTACAGATGATATATCTCATCTCTTTCTTCATGCCCTTTCACCATGCAAATGATACATTAGATAAAAACTAAAAGAAGAACTACGTTTCTTTTCAAAAACACGTTTGACCTTCACTTCTTCATAACTTCAAACACAAATCTTGAACTTGTGTCCTTTTTTATGGTGGAAAATTTCAAAACACCGCAACTCTATAATATTTTGTAACTCGGCGACACAACATAACCCTAGACCATCACATTTAGCTATACTTCAATTCCAAGAATGGAAAACGGCTTATTCAATTTCTTCTCAAAAACCGCCTATTAAAAATAAATGTCTGCTTTGGAAAAAGCCACCTCCTTAGTGGATAAAACTTAATTTTGATGGTTCCAAAAAAAAAACCAGCACACTAATATTGGCTACATTCTTAGAAACTATCAAGGTAACATTTTCTACCTTGACAGAAAACAAATCCACAATTTTCCAATTTTACTGACTGAAGCCTACGCATCTCTAGAAATCGTTCATAGAGATGTTGCTTTGGGTATAAATAATCTAATTATAGTGGGCGATAACCTAACAATAATTGACTCTCTAAAATCAATATGGAAAAATACCATGGGAAATACGAGCAATTATTACTGATATTTAGTCTTTATTACTGTGATAGCATAAATTTGTACCATAATAAATTGTCGATGACAACGACAAGAACCCACAACTCTTGCGAAAGTAGATTCTCTTATCTTTTTTCCGATGTCCTGTGAAAAGATAAAACAGCCAAATGCATGGCTTTGTCCCACGTTTTACCGTCAACGCTCAAGTCAGATCTACCCAAATGTCAACGGAAATAGGACTAGGGTTTCTTGTAGAGAGAATTGAATGAGAGTAGAATGAATGAGTTTAGGGTTCCTCAAAAGGATCTTAAATACTTTTTTATATCTATAAAGATGATTAATACCTACACCTTCTAAATTGGCCTTCTCATTTGGCCCATCACATTAGATAATATCAATAATTATATAATATTTATTGAAATATTTTTACCTCCACAAATGCTCATCAGGTTCCTTAAGCACCAATCGTGGTTGAGGAAGCTGGTTGTTGTAATATTTCATTCGGATAGGGCTTAGATGTTGCCTATCATTTCCTTGCATAATGAC
This sequence comes from Rheum nobile, assembly GCA_027886185.1. NCBI lineage: Eukaryota > Viridiplantae > Streptophyta > Magnoliopsida > Caryophyllales > Polygonaceae > Rheum > Rheum nobile. Next base: position 103,817 of record WOAB01000683.1, on the reverse strand, counting down.
TTCACGCTCTGCGCTTTCTTAGTTGTTTTGTGTGACATGCTCAACTCGTTCGGACTTGAGTCCTTCAACTTTGAGTCGATTCGGGACCGAGAGGCTATGTGACACACGACCTATGCCGTACTTGCAAAATCAACATCTTGTGCAGTTGGCCTATGGTGTATTGATTCTGAGCAGTTTGTGCTCTAATGCGCTTAGTAGGTTGTGCTTTCCCCATTTCCCAACAGCTTGTGCTCTACATACGTAGCAACTAGTGTGATAGCTAGGGCACACAAGTTTGGTTTTTGAGCAGCTTATGCTCTATACTCCTTTGGCAGCCTTTTTCGTTTTAATTTCTGAGAAGGTTGTGATGTAGTGTAAATAAAAACACGTGTCATTAGTGCATAACTGATACCTTAGTTTTGACAGCTTGTGTCCTTGGTAGCATAACCGATGCCTTGGTTTTTGACACCTAATGTCCTTTGTGGTATAACTGATACCTTAGTTTTGACAGCTTGTGTCCTTGGTAGCATAACCGATGCCTTGGTTTTTGACACCTAATGTCCTTTGTGGTATAACTGATGCCTTGGTTTTATCACCTAGTGTCGTTTGTGCATAACCGATGCCTTGGTTAGTGCCTCATTTGTGATACTAAATGTTAGTAAAGTTGACAATAATCAAAGGGGAGAAAATGGGGGTTGCTAGTAGCTCGTTCCCATGTGGCCCGAAGGCAAATAAAATAAAGATTGATGGAAGCTCGTTCCCTTGTTTCCCGTAGGCTAATAGAATAAAGACTGATGGCAGCTTGTGCCCATGCGGCCCGAAGGCTAATAGAATAAAGAGTGATGGCAACTCGTGCTCGTATAGCCCGAAGGCTATTAGAAGACAGACTGATGGCATCTCGTGCTCCTACAACCCGAAGGCTAATAGAAGACAGACTGATGGCATCTCGTGCTCCTACAACCCAAAGGCTAATATAATAAATACTAATGGCAGCTCATGCCCATGCAATGTCGAAGGCTTATAGAATAAAGACTTGATGGCAGCTCTTGCCTATAATGCCCGAAAGCTAATTGAATAAACACTTGATGGAAGCTCGTGTACATGAGGCCCGGAGGCTAATTGAATAAAGACTTGATGGTAGCTCATGGCCTTACGGCCCAAAGGCTAATAGAATGAATATTGATGGCAGCTCGTGCCCTTGTGGCCCGTAGGCTTGTTGTTTCGAAGATAACCATATGGAAATCAAATCAATAGTTTAATGGCATTACTCATGCCCAGTTCGATTTAATACTATAATGCTAATAACATTCATTGATACAACAACGAATTCAAAAGATTGAATACTTAGCTTAAGTGTTTTCCTTCAGAATCGCGTGACTGAAATTGACATAAAGGTTGTTTGGGCACGTTTGATTTTATTTAGCTTGATTCGCAAGCAATTTTATCTACCTCTGTTTGACTTGTTGGAAGTGCCATTGATGTCGATCATTGTCGTTGTCAAATAATATTTTGGGGGACTTAGTTGCCCATGACATTTATTTCAGCGCCGCAATCGTCGACCTTGGATGTCTAATGTTGGTTCTCATTTTCAAGGGATTGACCATATTTGTTGACAAGATCTAGTGTCTTGCTTTCATTGGCAATTTTCTACCTTGTTCATACCGAAATGACATAAACATATAAGAGTCATGTAATAACCGTATTGAACTAATCTAAACATATATAATTTTTTGCAAAAAGAAATCAACTTACTTTTAAACAAAATAATTTAATATATATCAAACTTTACCGATGAGATTGAAATTGGTTGGACGGAATTGGGCTCTTTGATAGGTATTAATATCACCTAAATAGCGTTGGACCCATTTTCACAATTTTTTTGAATGTTTCTTTGGCCATGTGGCCCCACCTTCGTCAATTTGCAACTAGGAGCTTCTTTGTTGCAACTTATACCATGTCGCCTGCTTCGGGCAATTTCGTATCGTGACGCTATCTGCTCTGATTGTGGAGTATGAGGTCAAGGACTATATGTTGCTAGAAAAAATGAGTTATATGAGAGAAAATAGGGATCGTGTTTGGTATAAGCTTGTGTGAGAGTATGATTACAATAGCTAGAATGGATGATGTCTTACAAGGTCTTGGCATCCTCCTTATATAAGGGTCCAAAGATAACCCTACAAGGAATTGGATCTTACCATAAAAATAAGATAATATCTTGGCTTGGAGCCTAAGATAAAATAAACAAACATGGTTGAAATAATTTCCTTATATCGAACAAGGAAACTATATCTATAACATGTTGAATCTTCTATCGTATGGATCTTTCTAGTTGTCATTGTCTTTCGGAATTTGGGCGCGTCATATATAAGGAAACAACATCTTCCCAGTCATGTTGCTTGACACTCAATCTCTACAGCTCCTTGTGATGGCCATCTTTGTATCGTCCTCCTTTAAAAACGTTGATAATGATCCACATCTTCATGTCTCGATGCCTTTAGGCTTTTTATGTGGACACGATCATAGGACCCTAACAAAACCATTAAGGCGTTTGACAACCTAATCGTCTTTGAGCATGGGAAACGTCTTCATTACTTTTCCTTTAAAATCAAAGTACCACCAATCACATCAAAGATCACATCAGATCTTTTCAAATTTCAAACGTCGTTTTTCTCCATTTAAGGCAATGTAGGCCTCAACTTTATTCACTCCTCTTTGCACCTTTGCAACGTACATGTACAGACTCTTCCTTTTACTTCCTTCTTTCTTCTTTGATCCCCTTTTCTTCTTCTTTGAAGCTCCTCTCTAATGGTGAAAAAGGTCATTTCTTCTCCAATCGACCATCAGAACCCTAAAGGTGGCCGTCTTCTCTTCTTCCCTCAACATATCCTCGCCAAACCCTACCAAAGGGCCTCCTCCGTTACCAACCCTAAACCTTTTATCTCGGTCATTGGCTTTCCAAAAGGCGTCGTTGCTATGGTGCCAAGCGAAAGCATTTTCCTACACCATTTATGTAAAGGATGTATTTGTATGTTTGAATACCCCTTCCAAATCGGCCATTGGTCCCATTCTCACCCCTTGTACGGTGTTTGATAACGGCCTTGGCGATCGGAATCGATCAAATTCTCCCTCAAACTTGGAGGATTCTGCTAACCTATGATCGTATAATCATTGCCTATAGCATTCTTTTCATGATCCAAGAACTTCTCCGTTCTTATTCTCTTGCCCTATATAGACATGGTCGCATCACTTTGAAGTCTAGATCAGGTAAACCGGCTTTGGACACTCTAGGAGAAGAATGCAATTTCTTCTTCATTAAGCATGATTGCAATAGCTTGAATGGATGATGTCTTATAAGGTCTTGGCACCAATTGTTTCTTCTTCGTGGTTGGTCCAATCGTTTCTTCTTCGTCAAGCATGATGCAATAGCTTGAATGGATGAGGATAACTTTTTTCCATTCATGTCCTGTTTGCTTCGATGTTGATTAATTTTGTTCTTACTCTCTTTCTTTGATAGTGAATCGAGAGAATATCCAATCAAGGGTGGAATCCAAAGCGATCATTGAGAGGCTACTTGAGCTATCGGCGTCAGAGAGAACTTTTGCAGAGGTTCCCCTTCTTGAGCCTGTTGTTGAAAAAATTGACACGATACCACCTCCAAAGATATTTACGTCCACTGATTTTTACATTTCTCTCCTATAATATGTTAATACTATTTCTATCGCATGACTGTCTGACTGTGTATGCAGCTTCACGAGCTAGACGGGCTGAGTTTGCGATGAAGAAGATTTCGACGAAAAAAAGAAGCTGCTTGGAGAGGACTCCTCTATTTCTGAGACAATTGTGATCCCTGCTGAAGTCCTCAAGTTACCTAGGACCACCCCTACTGCTAAAAAGGGGATAGTCAAGGAAAATGCATCACCTCCATCGAACGTGTTGGAACTTCTTAGGCTACTTGCATCATCAGTGATCCTTGTGAGATTAGTCCTACTGATGATACAGGTCATCTGGTTGCTGGCGGTGAAAGAGTATTACATGGGTGACAACACAGTCGACGTAGTTGGAGAACCTCTCTGATGTGACTATGCCTCATCAAGACCTTGATGACCAGGAGGTGTTGCCCCTTGACATGCCCTCGCGGACGCCCGCCACGGCCCCTAGCTTGCTTCTGCCAACTTCTTCGGGCCCCGGCCAGTTTGTCCCACACACCAACCCGCCACAAGGTTCCACTAGTCCAAAGAAGGCCAGGCAACCAGAGAGTGCCGAGGGAAGTGGCCAAAAGCTCGATCGTCGCTGCTCGCCCCGCCTTGCTCGCGCGGCCGCTAGGGTTTCTACTCCTACTGCCGATAATGATCTGTCTCTTGGTACCATCACCCATGCAAAAGCCAAGGAACTCTAATCTAGGCTCATGGAGGGTCTAATGAGCCAAGGAGTGTCGAGGGAAAGTCAAGTTGGCTCGGTCATATTGCTTGTGGCTCATCCGAGTGCATTGGCGCCGAGCCCTTGAAGCCAACTTGGGCGTGAAGCTGGGCATTCAATGTGGACTTGATTTTTATGTCTTTTTATCATTTTCTCAAGCCTTTTTAATGACATTTTCCATCTTGAAATTAAGTTTAGATCAGTTGTGGTGCTTGGTGATCCTTGGCATGTCAAGGGTCCCTTTTAACTTGTTTTTCCAAGGCTATATATTGCCTTATTTCCCATCATTGTAAGCATGTCCATTTTCAATCAAAACCAGCAGCATTAAGCTTATTTCTATCGAAGAAAAGTTCCTAGTTCATGAGTTACATTGAGTTGCTCTTGTTCTTCTCCTTTGGGTGAGTCATATCCCACCGTAGAGGTTCAAGCTTGTTCTTCCTTGGGGGTGCGTTATATCCTCCTTTGAAGTCTACTTATTCAGCAACTTATCTTCACCTTCTGATCATCCAAACACTCATCTCTACACTCCTCAACTCCCCTTTCACAGATCCATCCTCCATCATTCCTTTCCTCCATTGGCGAAGCTCGGATCCTTCCTTTGAAGTCAGGACGTGTCCTTTCCTTCACTTGGATCTTAGTTGGAGCGTTTCCCTTGCACCGTGGACGAAGAGAAGGCAGATCATATCACGTGGTATTAGAGCCATGCAAGGTAACGCTCGAAATTCTGTTTTGGAAGTCGATCATAGTTGTTCTTCCAAGCAAACCTGATTGCGTGCCATTGTTGTGTAAGTTTGCTGAAGTTCTGGACTAAAAAATGTGGGAGTTTGCAGGTTGGAGATAACATTTTGATTGAAATAAACCGCTTTGAATTAACATTGGCAATAATTGAAGCCACTTCCATCAATTCAACTTAACTCTTTGAATTTCTTGCTGAAAACTCTTTGGATTTCTTGTAATAACTGAGCCGTGTTTTCTGGTTTCCCATTTCTTCTTTTTACTGCATCAAACCTTGATTGAATTTGTGTGATTCATGTAACCAACTGGACCAATCAAGTAGCTAAAAGATACGGGAAATGACTTGACATAACTCAAGCCAACTGAAAACAATCAAAACTGAAATTCCTTCACATATTAGGTGTGTGCTCATCTCAGTCAAGAAATTTGTTCTCAATTCTATTGTCTCAAGTGTAATCAAAGGGTTATATCCCAAGAAAACTCAAGAAATAAAGGCCTAGTAGCTAGAAAAATTCAAGAACAGAAGTGAATGTTCGAGAAAGAGTGGCAAAGCCAGAAAAAAGTGAACAAAGTTAAACTTGAGGACCTTGTCTTAGTACCTTCTTTGGTAACCTGAGTTGGTTTGTTTGGCTGCATAAATCTTCGAGTTCACTCAAAGTTTTTTGTGATTTTTATTGGATTGCAAAACTACCCCCAGATAGCCTTGTTTTGGTGAGCTTGCAACTGAACTTTGTGGCGACTTTTGAATCCAAATTTTAAGCACTTGCATGCTCAGGGAACCATTGATTGATCTTGTCTTCTTTAGTTCTTATTGCTTGGGTTTTGCTTCGGTTGTTAACCTTGTAAGGAAAAGCATGGATCTTTTGATATGTTCTTGCCTCCGATGACAAGCCAATTGTCAAAAGGTGGCGCTTTGGGATCTAGTCTTGGGTGAGAAGTCACATTGAACGTCACAGCAGTGAAGAAGATGGCAAACGGTGTAGGTGCGGTGGTGAACGCGGTGGAAGCGGTTGTTGGGGCGAAAGGATAGCGTTGGCGGAAGCGATTTGATGAAGGATAGATGACTTGAAGAGACAAGTCATTGGTGTCGTAGCGTCAACTGCGGGTGTCATAGTGTCGACTGCGGGTGTCATAGCGTCAACTGCGGTTGAAGGGAGATGCAAATAAAGATTGGCTTGAAGGTTCAAGCGTTTGTCGTAGCGTCGGCGGCGGAGTGAAGGGGATGCCAAGATAGAGGGTTTTGACGTCTGATCAAGGGAAAGAGGATAAACACTCGACTTGAAACCTTGAATTAAATTGAACGTAAGGAAATAACAATAACAAAAGAGGCTTTAAATAGCCAAAGAACTCGGTCAAGACCTAATGGGCTTGGACCGAGATGAACATATGGGTTAGCCCATGCAAGCATCCAAAAGGCACAAACCCAAAAATAGAAAAGACTATAAAAGAAAACTATCTAAAATACACAATAATACCAGATATAGAAAATGTCTCGAAACTATGAAAACGACGCGTTGAATGAGTACAAACACCGCGAGGAACAACGACTAAGGGTCGATGGCCTCGCGAGTGGGTGCACGCGATGTTGTCTGTAAAGAACGCATTGTTTTATTGCCGATGGTGGAGAGGACGACGAGTCTTGGGTTGGCGTATGGGCTTCCTTGGCCAGCGACGACGCGTGCGACAAGTGACGCGACGGTGGCGGAGATGGCTTTGGACCTAGACCTGTCACTGGGCCCTCTGAGCGTAGGCTCATGGCTTCTTCCTCGTCTTGGGCTGTCATGGGATGCAGAGTCACATCACCCTCCCCCACTTGGTTGTGAAGCGTCCCCGCTTCACCATCATCAAACTCTGGCTTAACATATGGTGACAAGTCCGCCACGTGGAAGGATGCGTGGACTCCAAATTCTGGTGGGAGCTCGAGTTGATAGGCATTGTCCCCTATGGCCTTTACCACGCAGAATGGGCCATCTCCACGTGGTGCCAATTTGTGCTTACGCCACGAGGGGAACCTTTCTTTTCGCAAGTGCACCCAGATGAGGTCCCCGAGTGCAAAAATGACGCGGCGTCTGCCAGTGTTCTTCTGGGATGCATACTGCGCGACCCTTCTTTCCAGTTGGTCCCTTGTTCTTCGATGGAGCTCTTGGACTTGTTCTGCGCGATTGGCGGCGGAGATATACACTGGGTCTCGCAGTGGTCGCAGCGACAAATCAAGCGGCGTCAATGGGTTCATTCCATACACCACTTCGAAAGGTGTCAACTTGGTCGCCGTATGCCTGCATCTATTGTAACAAAACTCGACAAGTGATCGGAAGTCCTCCCAACGCTTAGGATTGGATTTTATGATCGTTCGAAGGAGGGCTCCTAGGGTTCGATTTGTGACCTCCGTTTGGCCATCTGTCTGGGGGTGGTAGCTAGTGGAAAATAGGAGTTTGGTTCCTAGCTTACCCCAAAGAGTTCTCCAGAAATGACCAACGAACTTAGAATCCCTATCACTCACTATTGTATGCGGGACTCCATGAAGACGTACCACATGCTCACAGAATAGATCATCAATCTCACTAGCACTATGGGTTGTCTTACAAGCTATAAAATGTGCCATCTTAGAAAATCTATCTACGACCACAAAAATAGAGTCTTTACCTCATCTAGAGAGGGGCAAACCCGTGATGAAATCCATAGACAAATCTTCCCAGGGGGCACTAGGAATGGGCAATGGGGTGTAGAGGCCGTGTGGGCTTGACCTAGCTTTGGCTCTTTGGCACGTCATACAACTTCTACAAAACCTAGTCACTTGGTGGGTCATCTTAGGCCAAAAGAAATGTTCTCTTAACGCGGCCAAGGTCTTACTAATCCCAAAGTGTCCACGACTTTCGTGTGCTTTCTGAATCAAAATGAGCCTAATGGAAGACCTAGGGATGCAAAGGCGACTAGCCTTGTATAAATAACCCTCAGAAAGGAAATAGGACTCAAACTCACGCGATCTCAGGCAATGCTCTAAAATAGGTGCAAAGAAAGGATCACTAGCATACAATTCTTTAATCAAAGCAAAACCCAAAACATTAGTTTGCACATGAGTCAAGAGAACATACCTTCTAGATAACGCATCTATGACAATGTTCTCCTTTCCTTTCTTATGGACCACGACATAAGGAAATGTGTCCAGAAATTCCACCCAATGAGCATGGCGTCGATTGAGGTGGGCTTGGCTCTTCAAATAGCTCAAGGCTGCGTGGTCGCTATGGATGACAAATTCACGCGGCCAAAGGTAATGTTTCCATGTCTTGAGAATGCGTATGAGGGCATACAACTCTTTGTCGTAGGTGGGGTAATTTAGTATGGCCCCTGTGAGCTTCTCACTGAAATATGCAATGGGCCTCTTCTCTTGGTGTAGCACACCACCAATGCCTATGTCTGAGGCATCCCACTCCACCTCGAAGTGTTTGGCGAAGTCGAGAAGCTGGAGCAATGGTGCCTGGCACAAGGCCCTCTTCAAAGCCGAGAAGGCTTTTTTGTGGGATTGAAGCCACAAGACAGTGCTTCCCTTCTTTGTCAATTCATGCAATGGCACGGCAATGGAAGAGAAGTCTCGAACAAAGAGCCTATAAAATCCTGCGAGGCCTAGAAAGCTTCGCACCTGTGTCGGCGTCGTCGGAGTTGGCCACTCTTTGATGGCCGCGATCTTTGCCTCGTCGACGCGTAGACCATCACTACTCATGACGTAGCCCAGAAAATTTGTGGACGCGGAGCAAAAACTACACTTGGCCAGATTGGCAAACAAGCTCTTGCGTCGAAGGCATTCGAGCACAAGTCGAAGGTGATCGACATGCTCTTCCAGACTCCGTGAATACACAAGGATGTCATCGAAATAAACGACGACAAACTTGCCAAGGAATGTTCTCAAGACATGGTTCATCACGCGCATAAAGGTGCTGGGCGCGTTCGTGAGCCCAAATGGCATGACAAGCCACTCGTAGAGCCCGTACTTTGTCTTGAACGTGGTCTTCCACTCATCACCTTCTTTCATCCTGATCTAGTGATAACCACTCTTCAAATCTATCTTGGAGAAAAGTGTGGCGCCATGAAGTTCATCAAGCATATCGTCGAGGCGTGGAATAGGATGCCTATACTTGAAGGTGATCTGGTTTATCGCGCGACAATCGATTCTCCATGTGCCATCTTTCTTGGGCATAAGGATCACATGCACAGCACAAGGGGAGAGAGATTCCCTTACGTAGCCGCGATCCAACAACTCTTGCACATGGCGCTGTAGCTCTTTGGTCTCTTCTGGGCCAGCTCTATATGCAGTGCGATTGGGCAAGGAAGCACCTGGTACAAGGTCAATCCAGTGCTCAATGCCTCTCAGTGGAGGTAAACCTTATGGCAACTCATAAGGAAATACATCATCGAACGCGGCGAGCAAGGTCGCGATGACTGGCGGCACGGACGCGGTGTTCGACGACTCAGGGATGCATGGAGTTGGCACAACCAGAAAACATAGAGCTTTGCCAGTCAAACACGCAGTGAGGTCACTGGGCCTGGCTAAAAGCATGCGTTGCTCACACTTTCCTTGCAAAGGAGACGTCTTCGGCAATGACGCGGTAAACTTTGTCGATAGCGAGGCGCTACTCGAATTCTGTGGGGCACTTGGTGTCCCAGTTATGGCGTTGTGCATCTTCTTATCAGTGCCTGGTGGAGACGACATTTTGCCAGCTTTGGAGGAGTTTGGCCTCTAGAGTGCCTCTGGACACTCTTTTGACCTAGTAGACGCGGCCTCTATGGCTTTCTGGCGATCGCGTTCAACCTGGTCCTGCAAGATCTCATGGGGAGACATTGGATGCAAACTGACGCGTGGTAATTGAACACATAAGTGTTCAAATAGCCATCATGGAGCACGCGCCTGTCGAATTGCCATGGGCGCCCAAGCAAATTATGGGTGGCGTGCATTGCAATGACATCACAAAGTATAGAATGACAGTATTTCCCTATGGAAAAATAAATTAAGCATTGGCGAGATACTGTGTTACCTAGACTTGAAGAAATCCATTGGAGGGCATAAGGTTGGGGATGAGGAGTCGTAGGCAACTTGAAGTGTGTGACAACCTTCTCATTCACAATGTTAGCACATGATCCTCCATCAACAATAACACTCAAGGAAGCTGTCTGGATGAGAGCTCTTGTATGGAACAAGTTCTCGCGTTGATCGCATAAGCTTGCTTCCTTGACTGTCAGGAGACGACGCGTCACCAAGCTCAATGGTGTGCCCGTGTGGAGAGAAGCGGGTTCACAGTCGTATGCGTCTTCTGCCTCTTCGATGCCGTCATCGAAGGCCTCTAGGGTTTGGTCCTCGTCGTCGCAAGACTCGTAGCCGGCGGCGGTCGTGGAGAACAGAACCTTTCGAGTGTTTGGGCAATCTTTCTTATAGTGGCCTCTTCCACCACATTTGTAACACTCGACATCGTGCATGCGATCTGTGCTCACTGGAGCTTGTCGTGGTATGTTCTAGCGCGGCGCGGTGCTTGGCGGCAGTGGCTTTGCCTTGGGGGCTTGGCTTGACGTGGCTGTGGTAGAGGCACTAGGTCAAACATTAGTAGAAGGTAAACCACTAGGGTTAGAAGAATACCTTTGTTGGCCACTTGGATAAGTGTAAGACTTCGGGCGAGAGATTTGTGCATGAATTTGCATCGCCGTATGTGTGAGGGTGTTCAAATCTTTGATGGGCAAAATCTCGAGTTGATCACGGATGTTGGTGTTTAAGCCACTCAAGAATTTCGTCCTCAATGTCGATGGTGCAACGGAGATGTTGGCCTTGTAATACATGTCTTTAAGCTTGGAAAAGAACTCGAGTGGAGACATCGACCCTTGGCGAGCCATGGCTATCTCCATTCGCATTTGATTCCTATAGTCTGAAGGCACATATTTCTTTGTCATCACGTACACGAGTTGGTGCCACTCCGTGAGCCGTGTCCTTTGGCGTCGGACGCAGTCATCCTCGAAGCGATGCCACCACACTCTCTCGGCTCCTCAGAAATTAAGTGTCGCGGCGTCGACATGCTCCTTAGGGGGCACTCGACAATATCGAAGTGTGTACTCAGTAGCCTGCACCCATTCAAGAAAAACAGAGGGGTTGTATTCACCATAAAAATGCTCGATTTTTACCTTGACTTGGTGTTGTTGGAATCGAGTCTGGGCAGGTGCTTGGTTGAACGCGTTGTTTGGCACGGCGTCGTAGAGAGGGTTCTCAAAGGTGCGCACTTCATGTGGTCTATTGCGTCCAACTTGGCGTCTATTGCGGTCTTGGCGATCTTCGTGGACGTACTCATCCCTTGGCGCATAGGCATCATCGCGTTGACGTCTTCGCGGCTGGGCATCGTAGTTGTCGCGTCGAATGTCTCTAGGCATAACATCGCGGTGCTCGCCGCCAATGTCACGAACGCATTCTCCCTGGGGCCGGAGATGCGGTGGAGGTATCCAATCCGAAGGGCGATCCTGCAATTCTAGTGGATCTCCAAGAGGGGGGTGAAAAAAATTAGGGTTGACCATACCTGAGTCCTCGATCTCTTTGCCGTCATACTCGTCAAAGTCGTCGTGGACATTGGGTGTGATCGATGCGTAGCCATCAGATCCGTAATGCGGCGTTCGAACACTCTGGTGTCGAAGGTGATCGCGTACATCATGGCTCCGTGGCTGGGTAGTTGGTGTCCTCAAGTTGGTCTCATCGCGTCGCGTATGCCCACTTGGTCGGCGACTGGGTCTCCTTGGTGTCGCGTCGGCTGGCTCGGCTCGGCGAGGCCGACCTTCGCGTGGCGCTGAGTCTGGTACGCATCTCTGGGTTCTCCTAGAGGCATAGCGATCATCAAAGTTGTATGGTTTAGAATACCCACCTTGAGTGTCCTCGACGTCGCGGTCATAGTCGGAGCCGTTGTTGAAGCCAGCGGTTGTGGCTCTGGGCACGTAGCGGTCCGCATGGGAACGAAGCCTTGGCGACTCTCGATGACACTCTGCATACGATTGAGTTGTGGTTGAGGATGAGATGTCGAAGGCATGATTCCTTTGCCTCTGTCGACTCTTGTCTTTGATGGACCGGCGTCGGTGGCTCGTGGTTGAGCCGGCGCGTCCATTGTACTCAGGGGAGTTGGGTTGGGCACGAGTTGTGCATCGCGTTGTTGGGCTCTCAAAGCTGCATTCTCTTGTCTTAGGGCTTGGATCTCCCTGCTCCTCGGACAATGCGATGAGAGGGTCCTGTTGTGGGGGGTCAACCAGTGGTTGGTCTTTGGGTAGATCCAACGGTGGTTGAGGTGGGTTGTTGTTGTCGAATCCAGGTTGGTTTTCACCGTGTTCAATCGTCATGGTACCTATAACAATATGGCCAGACATGGGAGTAAAAACGAACCAAAAGACAACGAAGAACAACAACCAAGCAAATCACTAGTGAAGTCACAAAGTTCACATAGGTAGGGCTAGTTTGGGCTTCTCGTGAGGGCGGCTTGGCTTGACAAGAGATGGTGTATCAAGCAAGTTGCAATCAAACAAACAAGAACAAATTGAAACCCTAAAACAAACGTAAACAAAGCAACCTAATAAGCAAGAAAGTACCTTCTAGGAAGCTTGACCTAGACAGCGGAGAGATATAGAAGATGAGCTTAGACCGAGAGTGGGTTAGGGTTGCCTTATTTTGGCTTTACCTAACTTTGGATTTTTTTTTTAATAATATCTTTTCGATATCTTTTTTTATTTTTTTTAATATTCGAGATCTTATCTTTTGATCTTTTCGGATTTTGCAAAAGGAAACAAAAATAAAATCGGTCCAAGTAACAAGAATATCACAAGTGTGATCTTATATATAGGAGAGAGAAGATAAGATTTGATAGATATCTTATAAAGAAATTCGGTTAACTTAACTAAAAAGCAAAATCTAGCAAACAAGGAAACTCTATCCACGCGTGAAATAAGGAAACAAAATATTCTAGCATGCAAGATAACAAATTACCTAACACACCAAAACTTAGGGAACAAGGAAAAAAATTTCGGCCAACATAGGATCTTGTAGAAACCGAAGGTGTTGCAAAGATGGAAATTCTGGTTTTTCTCTTCTTTTCTCGCGAGATCTTTATGAAAGCAAACGATGTGGGTCAAGAAAAATTGTGAACAAAATGCAAACTTGAGTTCGTGACTTACAAGACTGTTGGGCTCTGATGCCAGTTCATGTGTTCTTGCCTCCGATGACAAGCCAATTGTCAAAAGGTGGTGCCTTGGGATCTAGTCTTGGGTGAGAAGTCATGTTGAACGTCACAGCAGTGAAGAAGATGGCGAACGCATTGATGAACGCAATGATGAACGTGGTGGTGAACATGGTGTTGGTGCGGTGGTGAACGCGATGGAAGCGGTTGTTGGGACGAACGGATAGCGTTGGCAGAAGCGATTTGATGAATGATACATGACTTGAAGAGACAAGTCGTTGGTGTCGTAGGGTCGACTATGGGTGTCGTAGCGTCGACTGTGGGTGTCGTAGAGTCGACTGCGGTTGAAGGGAGATTCGAAGGAAGACTGGCTTGAAGGTTTAAGCGTTTGCCGTAGCGTCGGCGGCGGAGTGAAGGGGATGCGAAGATAGAGGGTTTTGACGTCCGATCAAGGGAAGAAGGATAAACACTCGACTTGAAACCTTGAATTAAATTGAACGTAAGGAAATAACAATAACAAAGGAGGCTTTAAATAGCCAAAGAACTCGGTCAAGACCTAATGGGCTTGGACCGAGACGAACCTATGGGCTAGCCCATGCAAGCATGCAAAAGGCACAAACCCAAAAATAGAAAAGACTATAAAAGGAAACTATCTAAAATACGCAATAATACCAAATATAGAAAATGTCTCGAAACTATGAAAACGACGCGTTGAATGAGTACCAACACCGCGAGGAACAACGACTAAGGGTCGATGGCCTCGCGAGTGGGTGCACGCGATGTTGTCTGTAAAGAACGCGTTGTTTTATTGCCGATGGTGGAGAGGACGACGAGTCTTGGGTTGGCGTATGGGCTTCCTTGGCCAGCGACGACGCGTGCGACAAGTGATGCGACGGCGGCGGAGATGGCTTTGGACCTAGACCTTGTCACTGGGCCCTCTGAGCGTAGGCTCATGGCTTCTTCCTCGTCTTGGGCCATCATGGAAGGCAGGGTCACATCAATCTTGCGGATAAGATCAAGGGCATCCATATAAGTGAGCCACTTCCTACACCTCCTATCACCTTGGCGGTCATCATGCAAGCCCTCCAAATCAATGACAACAAGAGGGCTCAGGACAAGGAAGAGACCACACGGCTTATCCAAACCTTGGAAGCAAAGATTGAGCAACAACTTAGCTGGATCCAAACCAGCAATGGTCATCAAGATGATCAACAATCTCATACTCCTCAAGACCACGAGTCTCCTAGGGTGCCACCGTAATTAACCTTCTCCGGAGCTGTATCGACTTCATATCTTCCCCAAGTCTTCATTCCCCTTCGCTCCACACCCACTTCCTATGCTCCACCAGTTGCTACCACCTCATATATAAACCCTATGTGGCGACTTCAAGAGCTGAACAAGGTATGGATGAATTCCTTCAGTTCAGTTCCCTTCCTATGCCTACTATGCTCACTAACCATGCAGGGCAAGGTGCAAGAAGGCCACTCATGATGCCACGGCGCAATGTACCCAGTCCATATTCTCTGAGAGAACAAGTTAGGGAGAGGAATACTCCTCCTCCTAGGAGACAACCACCAGCCCCTAGAGGCTACTATGAGGAAGACTATCAGAGGCCACATGGAAGAGAGCCAACTCATGGTGTGAAGCTTGAAGTTCAAAGCTTTAGAGGTACCCCGGATGTAAAAGCCTTCCTTGATTGGGTTTCTAAGACCGAGGTTGTGTTTGACTTCTACAACTACCATGATGCTCAGCGAGTTGCCATTGCTACCATTAAATTTATAGACTTTGCTTATTATTGGTGGCTTGAATACAAGGAAGAAAGGGAGTACAAGGGTTAGCCACCAGTGATGACTTGGGAAGAACTCAATGAAGCTCTTCATGCTAGGTTTGTTCTCGAGGACTACACCGAGCGGATTCATGCTAAACTTGAACAAATCAATCAAGGAAGTAGGACTCTCGACGAGTACTACAAGGAGCTTATGACTCTCATGTTTTGATCCAGCTTTCGATTACCCGAGGGGTATGTCATCTCTAAATTTGTCCATGGCTTATCTATTGAACTTAAGTCCTTTGTGAGCATGCAGCACTTCGTGAGAGGTACACCCATTGAGGAGGTGCTCCACTACACCAACCATGTGTATAAGAACCTTCCACACAAGCGGCCACAAACTACCTCCACAAGGCCATGGCAATCCCCAAGTTCTAGCACCTCTCAACTCCAACCAAGGCGCTAAGATCCACGGCAAGGCACTCCTCAAGTGCAGCCACGAAGGGATGCTCCCCCTAGTCCCCAAATCCAGAAGGGAGAAGGTGAGGTCCGTGCAAGAGATGTCAAGTGCTTCAAATGCTTAGGCCAAGGGCACATGGCTAGAGATTGTCCTTCCAAGCGCCAAGTCCTCCTTAACACCGTGGGGGACTATGATAATAAAGAGGAACACTTGGAGGAGGACCAAGAGGATGTAGTTGAAGAAGAACTCC
The DNA here is from genome assembly GCA_027886185.1 of Rheum nobile. NCBI lineage: Eukaryota > Viridiplantae > Streptophyta > Magnoliopsida > Caryophyllales > Polygonaceae > Rheum > Rheum nobile. Next base: position 88,029 of record WOAB01000683.1, on the reverse strand, counting down.
AAGTGATGGCTGAAACGCAATGAGAGTGATTTGTGGTTAAGTGCTCGCTCATGGCAAGTGAAGCACCCTCCCCTCCAAATCAATGTGAGACCATCCTCCACTATAGGTTCCGCATCCAAGGTAAAATTTGCAACCTTATCATTGATGGTGGCTCATGTTGCAACACAATCGACCAGGAGGTAGCATCCAAGTTTACTCTCCCTACTATTCCATATCATCAACCCTATACTCTTTGTTGGCTGAATTCTAACACCCCTCTCAAGGTTAAGGAGCAAGCTACCATTAGATTCTCTATAGGTGGCTACGAAGACTAAGTGATGTGTGATGTTTTACCAATGAATGCGTGCCATTTGCTTCTTGGGTGGCCATGGCAATATGACCGAGGTGTGATCCATCAAGGCGTATCCATTGAGTACTCTTTCCACTTGAAGGGGAAAAGAATCACCTTGCATCCTCTAGCTCCTCATGAAATCATGGCAGATCACATAGCCAATGAGCAAAGTAGATCTCTTAGAGGAAAGGAAGAACAAGCTCGTGGAAAGAAGTTGGCCATAGGCAGTAATGGGGATGCATCTAATCACTTGCTTCTAGCCAAGGCCGAGGAGGTCACCAACACACTCAAGGGAAGTGAAGTTTGTTTTATTGTTGTGTATAAGGATGTCTTAATCTCTACCCAAGAACTAGTTGATCTGCCTAATATTGTTTCCTCTCTTTTGCAGGAGTTCCAAGACTTGTTCTAAGAGGAGGTGCCGGCTGGACTGCCTCCAATTTGTGGGATTGAACATCAAATAGACTTTGTCCCCGACACCGCTCTTCCAAACAAGGCTGCATATAGGGCCAATCCAGCCGAGACCCAAGAGCTCCAAAAGCAAGTTCAAGAATTGTTGGACAAGAGGTATGTGAGAGAGAGCTTGAGTCCTTGCTCCGTGCCCGTCATCTTGGTGCCAAAGAAGGATGGCACTTGGAGAATGTGGGTGGACTGCCTGGCTATCAACAACATCACAATCAAATACCGACATCCAATCCTAAGGCTTGACGATATGCTAGATGAGCTCCATGGGTCAAGTATCTTCTTCAAAATTGACTTGAAGAGCGGATACCACCAGATCCGCATGAAAGAGAGAGATGAATGGAAAACTGCATTCAAGACCAAGTATGGCCTATATGAATGGTTAGTCATGCCTTTCGGTTTAACTAATGCACCTAGCACCTTCTTGAGGCTTATGAATCACGTCTTGAGAGCATTTCTATGTAGGTTGTGGTTGTGTATTTTGATGACATCCTGATTTACATCCATAATTGGCATGATCATGCTAGACACCTTAGGTTAGTCCTTGAAGTCCTAAGGCAAGAAAAATTGTTTGATAATTTCAAGAAATGCCATTTTTGTTCGAATTATGTGGTTTTTCTTGGGTTTGTGGTGTGCAAAGAAGGGCTCAAGGTGGATGAGGAAAAGGTGAAGGCAATAAGAGAGTCACCGACACCTACCACCATGACTCAAGTTCGAAGCTTCCTAGGGCTTGCTGGATTCTACCGACGCTTTGTCAAGGATTTTAGCACCATTGCTTCGCCTCTGAGCCGAGCTTACTAAGAAGAACGTGTCATTTATGTGGGAAGCAGGTCAAGAAGAGGCCTTTGCAGCCCTTAAGGATAAGCTCACTCATGCACCTTTTCTCATATTGTCGAACTTCTCCAAAACTTTTGAGATTGAGTGTGATGCATCCGGCATTGGGCTTGGTGAAGTGCTCATGCAAGAGGGGCGTCCCATTGTATATTTCAGTGAAAAACTGAGTGGGGCCGAGCTGAATTACCCCATGTATGATAAGGAGCTGCTTGCCCTTGTGAGAGTGCTCAAGACTTGACAACATTACCTTCTTCCAAGAGAGTTTGTGATACACTCGGATCATGAAGCCCTCAAGTTCCTCAAGGGGCAGAATAAGCTCAACAAATGGCATGCTAAGTGGGTTGAGTCGATTGAAGCGTTTCCCTATGTGATCAAGCACAAGAAGGGTAAAAAAAATGTGGTGGCTGACGCTTTGTCAAGGAGGTACAATTTACTCTCAACTCTAGATGATAGAATGCTTGGTTTTGCCTTCATGAAAGATTTGTATGCATGTGATGCTGAATTTAGAGAAATCTATACCGCATGTCAATCTTTTGGGTGTAAGGACCAATTCTACTTGCATGATAGGTACCTCTTTAAGGGCAATAGGCTTTGCATTCCTAGTGGTTGTTCACGAAAGCTTTTGCTTCAGGAAGCCCATGGTGGGGGACTAATGGGGAATTTTGGGGTTTATAAAACTTTACACGCTTTGAAGGAACATTTCTATTAGGCTCACATGTCTAGGGATGATGAGAAATTGTGTGCATCTTGTGTGACCTGCATGCATGCTAAGTCTAAACTCCATCCGCATGGTTTGTACAAGCCCTTTCCTATTCCTACTAGACCCTGGACAAAGAGGGGGCGTGATTCAATCTTTGTTGTTGTTGATCGATTTAGTAAAATGGCACATTTCATCGCATGCCATAAAACCGATGATGCATCAAATGTGGCAGCTCTTTTCTGTGATCATGTTGTGCGTCTGCATGGTGTCCCTCATTCTATTGTTTATGATCGTGATGTCAGATTTTTGAGTTACTTTTGGAAAACTCTATGGGCTAAGCTTGGCACTAAGCTACTTTTCTCCACCACTTTCCACCCTCAAACCGATGGGCAAACTGAGGTAGTAAACCGGACTCTTGGTGCATTACTTCATTCTTTGCTTAAGACTAACTTGTGCAGGTGGGAGGATTGTTTGTCCTTAATTGAGTTTGCCTACAATAGGTCTATCCATTCAGCCACAAAGAAGACACCATTTGAAGTTGTTTATGGCCACAACCCTGCTATACGTTTGGATCTCGTTCCCTATGCTTTGAAGGAGCGTGAAAGTGAAGAGGGAGTTGACCAAGCTGCTAAGATCAAGAAGATTCAAGAGGAGACATGGTTGCAGCTGGAACGGAGGACTGTCCAATATGCTTGCCAAGCTAACAAAGGACGGAAGGAGCTCATCTTTGAGCCCGACGATCTTGTGTGGGTGCACTTAAAGAAGAAGTGTTTTACCCAGCTTCGCAATTCAAAATTTAAGCCACAAGGCGATGGACCTTTTCAGGTGTTGGAGCGCATCAACAACATTGCTTACAAGCTGGAGTTGCCCACTACATATGGCGTCCATGATGTGTTTAATGTGGCCAACTTAGCTCTATACTTGGTGGATGACAAGGAGGATGAACAAGGGCCAGATTCGAGGTCGAATCTCTTACAAGGGGGGAGAATGATGTGACTATATATTCCCCATCGAGACCTTGATGACCAGGAGGTGCTGCCCCTTAACATACCCTCACCGATGCCCGCCGTGGCCACTAGCTTGCCTCTGCCAACTTCTTCGAGCCCCAGCCAATTTGTCCCGTACACCAACCCGCCACAAGGCTCCACTAGTCCAAAGAATGTTAGGCAACTAGAGAGTGCTGAGGGAAGTGGTCGAAAGCTCGATCGTCGTCGCTCGCCCCGCCTTGCTTGCGCGACTGCTAGGGTTTCTACTCCTACTACCGGCAATGATCCGTCTCTTGGTACCATCACCCGCGTCAAAGCCAAGGAACTCCAATCTAGGCTCATGGAGGGCCTAATGAGACAAGGAGTGCCGAGGGAAAGTGAAGTTGGATCGGTCATGTTGCTTGTGGCTCATCCGGGTGCATTGGCGCCGAGCCCTTGAAGCCAACTTGGGCGTGAAGCTGAGCATTCAGTGTGGACTTGATTTTTATTTCTTTTTATCATGTTCTCAAGCCTTTGTAATGACATTTGCCAGCTTGAAATTAAGTTTAGATCAGTTGTGATGCTTGGTGATCCTTGGCATGTCAATGGTCCCTTGTAACTTGTTTTTCCAAGGCTATATATAGCCTTCTTTCCCTTCATTATAAGCATGTCCATTTTCAATCAAAACCAGTAGCTTTAAGCTTATTTCTATCAAAGAAAAGTTCTTAGTTCGTGAGTTACATCGAGCTACTCTTGTTCTTCTCCTTTGGGTGAGTCATATCCCACCGTAGAGGTTCAAGCTTGTTCTTCCTTGGGGGTACGTTACATCCTCCTTGTAAGTCCACCTATCCAGCAACTTATCTTCACCTTTCGCTCATCCAAACATTCATCTCCACCCTCCTCAACTCCCCTCTCGCAGATCCATCCTCCATCATTCCTTTCCTCCCTTGGCGAAGCTCGGATCCTTCCTTTGAAGCCAGGACGTGTCCTTTCCTTCACTTGGATCTTAGTTGGAAAGTTTCCCTTGCATCGTGGACAAAGAGAACGTAGATCCTATCACTCTCACCATGCAATGGCATGTAAGACAATTTTTAATGGATCACATCACGTTTATTATATTGGTATCTGTTGCTTTGGAATTATCTGACAGGGTCTATAAATGACATTGTGTGTGCCTGGGACCATGTCAGGGGGCTCTCATCAAAGATGAACATCTTGGAGATACAAGCCACAATTGACAAGAGCTCGATCGAGGCCTTCACCTCCAAAACCTCGAGTTGTCGTAGAGCGGTAAGGCTCAACAAGGCAAGACCCGACAACTAGAGGATGAGATGTTTCGGCTTAGATACGAGAAGAAGGCAGCTACAGAGGAAGGCGGTCGGTTGGAGACAAAGCATGACGAAGCTAAAGCCTACTATTCTTGGCTAGCCAAGGTAGAGGGCATAAAACACATCGTCACTGATAAACACAAGGGTTGGGACATTGTTGTCGAAAGGAAGGTGTTCCATGATGCATATCACTCCGCACCGGTCTTTCCCAACATGATGCCCAGAAGCTCAAGGACACCGCTGAAGGAGAAGAGGAGCAAAACCCCACTAACAAGCAAGACCTCGTGATGGAGGAGGACAAGTTGGAGCCAACCGCCACTTCATGAACTTCCTTTTTTAAGATATTTTGGACTCCTTGACGGTGACCATCGCTTGTAGTGGGACGATGTTGGAACATTTTGGCCCACCCTCCGGGGTGGTTTATGATGTATGTTGCCCTTGTTCATGGGAACAAAGTTAAGTAGCAATAGTTTTTTTCATATATTGCTTGTTATGCGTATTCATGTTTTTTTTCTTTTGACTATGCAGATACATAAAGACTTAGAACAAATTGGATGGATGAGAGCAAGGCGTAGTTGCATATTTGAAGGCGATGATGATGATGATGATGATCAAGATCAAGTGTCTAGCAATGTGTCAGCGATGACAAGGTCGATCGCAATGGAGATGTCAACAATGTCGACGCCTTTCAAGGCTGAAATAGATGTAGTATACTTGCCATATTATGTAAAATATGAACTAGAGCGAATAGGAAATTTTATCTTCCAAGAATATGTAATAAAACCAGCTTCTTAGATCATGATACTTGCCATTAATATTACGTCTTCTGTATTCTCTTGATATGAATAATAGATTAGAAATTATGTCTATATGCGTAGAGACGTACTGTAGACATGTCAGAGAACGAAACCGCCTCGGTCGATTTCCTCATGTGATTGCGTTAGGAGATAACAATGATAAAAGCACTATGTAGTCTAATATAATACATAAGACACGTTACCTCGGGTAAACACGATGGCTATCGAGCAAAGAAAGAGAGGAGAGAGAGAAAGAATATAATATGTAGTCTAATATAATACATAAGCACTTGTCGTTGGAACGTTAAAAACCAGAAGGTTATGAGTCTTGCTTAAAAGAATATAATTTGATCGCAAGATTTGCGTCGCGATTACTAATGAGTGACCGTCAAGTGTCGTGGAGAAAAGGTTGATCGCGGGATTTGTGCCACTATATTCGTAGATGATCATCAGGGGTCATAATGAATGTGTCACGACGTAACTCAATGAGTGTAACCGATATTGCTAATGGCTTCACGACGTAACTCAAGGAGTGTAATCGATATTACTATCAGCGTCACGACGTAACTCAGCGGGGAGTTGCCTATTGCATCACAACTTAGCTCAACATGGAGTGTTTCTGATATAGCCTATGGCGTCATGAAGTAACTCAGCGTGCGGTGTGATCGATATAGCCTAATGTCACAATGTAACCCAATGGGGGTGTGATCAATATAGCTAGTGGAGTCAACGCATAACCCAGCGAGGAGTGTGACCGGTATCGCCTATGGTGTGACAATGTAACTCAACGAGGAGTGTTACTGATATATGCTATGTCGTCACGATGTAACCCAGCGGGGGATGTGATCGATGTAGCCTACGACATAACCCAGCGGGGGGTGTGATCGATATAGGTAATGGTGTCACTGTGTAACTCAGCAAAGAGTGTGATCGGTATAGCCTATGGCGTCATGACATAACCCAACAAGGGGGTGATCGATATAGCCTGACATCACGACGTAGCCCAACGGGGTGTGTGATTGATATAGCCTAGAGCGTCATAGTGTAACTCAACGGGGAGTGTGACCTATATAGCTAATGGCGTCATGACAAAGCTCTAACGGAATAACGTCGATATAGCCTATGGCGTCACGACGTAACCCAGCGGGGCTAGTGGTCGATATAGCCTTGAGAGTCACGACCTAACTTAGCAGGGACTGTGACCGTAAGGGAACAATGTTAATATAGCCTATGGTATCATGACGTAACCCAATGGGGGGTGTGATCGATATAGCCTAGAGGATCACGATGTAACTCAGGGGGAATGTGACCGATATAGATAATGGTGTCACGACAAAGCTCCAAGGGAACAATGTCAATATAGCCTAGGGGTGCTATGTAGCTCAACCAGGCATAGCCCTAGGGGCCAAAATCACTAGTGGAAAAAACCCTTTTAGAGGCGGGCCTTTTGACACTTATTGAGGCGTACACCGTTCGCCTCTACTGCGGGGGCTGCAACAAGTAAGGACCCTTTTTGAGGCGGGCAATATACGCTTCTAAAAGGACCTTATTGAGGCGGGCCTCCTAAGCCCGCCTCAACAAGTCCCTTACTTCGGCGCCAAAACGAGGGACTTGTTGAGGCGGGCCTATAAAGGCCCGCCTCAACAAGTGTGTTTTTTTTTTTTGGGTGGGTGTCGGTTGTTGAGGCGGGCCTATATAGGCCCGCCTCAAAAAGTCTTTTTTTTTATAAAAAAAATCAGCTCAAAAATTGAAAGCTCATACCCTGATCATATCTCTGCTAAAGCTACTGTAAATATTTTTTATTGTTTCCATTATGGTTAATAACAACATAACCAAACAAAACCTAACCGACTTTCTACCTGATGCCCACTAGAATGCATATCATAAACAATTCATTATAAGACAGTAATGCATATATTGTTTCCAGCCAGTTAAAAGTATTCAAAATCCAAACATAAGAGGCAACAATAACAAGAAAATGAAAGGGAAAAGAAAATGTAGAGATTTGTTTCCTTGCCTCTGCTCAATTTGTTTCCTTGCTTTAGCAGGTGATCTAAAAGTGTCAACGACATGCTTTAGCAGGTGATCTAAAAGCCCCGTGTCCCCAATTTGTTTCCTTGCCTCTGCTCTAAGAGCATATCGTGAAATGGGATTCAGGTATGCTGCACGTCTGGCTTTCATCACAGAAAACAACTCTTGTTTTGCACTCTCATACCTTCAGAAAGAGCACTTGATCAGTAAAAATACAGGAGGATCACTAAGGCATTCATCTTCTCTATTATACATCGACCGTTACCGCATATATCTTGCCCCTTCCTCCTCAGGGAGATCTGCTCCACTATCAACTATAAAGTCTGGAAACACAAGATTCTCAATCAGTAAACACAGAGATTCATGTGTTTGTTTCATGGCAAGTCCCACAGCCCAAGTTGTATTTTACAATCCATCTTTAAAATTCTACTAAGATACAAGAATCATGAAAGAATAGCTTCTAAGTAGTCACTGAGATTCATGTTTTGTTTGATGCCAGCCACTAGAGCCCAAGTTGCACTTCACAATCTATCTAAAATTCTACTAAGAATTCCAGAATTATGATTGAATAGCTTCTAAATAATCGGCAATTATCAGTAGATTATAAGGCAATAAGATCATAAACAAACCGTCCCAAATTCATAAACCCCCCCCAATGTGACAAATTTAATAGAAATATTTGCAGCTAAAATTACCCAGAAATCAATTAAGTAAAACCTAATATGTGTCACGAATCAAAGCACCCGATTCGTTAATAGTGTGCGAACCAACAAAACCCTAAATCGCAAAAAGAAAAGAAGCGGCAGAATACTAACCATCTTCACCCTCCTCCTCTTCTTCCTCCTCGTCACTGTCAACTATAGCTTCATCGTCAATCAAAGCAGAGACCCGACCCCTTTTCGACGAGCGCCGCTTGGAAGCACCACCATGATACTCCTCCTCCTCGTACTCCTCCTCTTCCTCCTCATCGTCTTCCTCAGCGACGTCGTCAATAAACTCGGATCTCCTCCTCTTTCTGCTTGGGGTGGCTCGCCGGTGGTCGGGGTGAGGGAGAGAGAGTGTGAGGAGGGAGTTCGGGGGAGAGATGGACACAAAAGAGGGTTAGGGCTGAGAGGTATCGGGGCTGGGAGAAAAGAAAGAGAGGAGAGAGAGAAAGAAAAGCAAAGAGAAAAGAAAGAGAGGCGGGCATAAAGAGGCGGGCCTCTTTATGCCCGCCTCTATTGCATACATTTGTTGAGGCGGGCTATAATATGCCCGCCTCAACAAAACTTAATAGAGGCGGGCTATAATATGCCCGCCTCAACAAAACTTAATAGAGGCGGGCTTTTTCGCCCGCCTCAATTATCTACCATTAGAGGCGGGCCTACATTTGGCCCGCCTCTAATACTTTAGCGGGAATATTTTTTTGGAAACTTTTTGAGGCGTATAATTATTTGCCCGCCTCAATAGATTTTTTTGAGGCGTATAAAATAATTATCCGCCTCAAAAACCTGAAAAACTGATTGCATAGGTCATTGTTGAGGCGTTTTGAAATATGTACGCCTCTAAAAGGGAGCCTCAAAAAGTGTTTTTTCCACTAGTGAATGTAGCAAAGAAGTAATGAAAATAATCGCTTGCTTTTTTTGAATAAATCAAGTTTATATAAATAATATGCATGGAATGTAAGCTAGATTAGAAATAGTACTTCTTAAGGTGTGTTGCATTCCAGCTCCGGATGACGGGCACTCCTTTTAGATTTGCCAACTCGTAAGTGCCTTGTCCGATTACCTTAGTGATCTGGTCGGGACCTTCCCAAGTAGGTCCTAGTTTTCCAACATTCTTCTCCCTTGTGTTCTGGAGCACTTGGCGCATGACCCAGTCTCCAGCCTGGAACACTTTCATCCTTACATTGCGGTTGTAGCCCCTGGCGACCACTTATTGGTATGTCATCGTCTTGACGGCTGTGGCGTCGTGTAGGTCGTCAACGGTGTCCAGCATGAATGTCATGAGTGACGTGCTTCTCTCCTCTATGAGGAGGCGATAACGAGTTGTGGGAACATGAACTTCAACGACCAGAACAGCTTCGCTCCCAAACACTAAAGAGAAAGGTGTTCTACATGTGGTGGTTATTGGAGTTGTACGATTTGAAAATGGGATGGATGGTAGTTCATCTGCCCATAAGCCCTATGCCTTCTTGAGCCTTTTTTTTAGATTGTTGATGATAACCTTATTACTCGACTCGACCTCACCGTTATCCTATGGGTAGCATGGCGTCGACGTGACAAGTTTAATACCCAAGTCTTGACAAAACTTGTACATCCAATTGCTTATGAATTGTGACCCGTTGTCGCAGACAATGGTGTCGGGGACACCAAACCTGCTCAGGATGTTTCTTCTTATGAAGGATATGACATGTGAGTCTTTGATCTCTTTGAACGTTGCAGCTTCGATCCACTTAGAGAAGTAGTTCGTCATGGTGAGCATGGAAACACGTTGACCAGACGCGTATGGTAGCTTTCTGACAATGTCCATTCCCCACTTCATGAAATGCCAAGGAGATGAGATTGGGTGTAGATTTTCAGATAGTTGATGGGACATTGGACCATGTCTTTGAATGGCACCACACATTGCACTATTGATAGTGTCCTTATTCATAGTAGGACTGTAATATCCTGCTATTTAGGTGCGCAATGCTAAGTTCCTTCCACCCAAGTGATTGTCTCTTTCTTTGTCATGGAGTTTGTGTAACACGTCTTAGACTTCGTCTTCTCAAAGACACATTAGATAATATCGCATGGTGGACCATTTGAGTAAGATGTCATCTTTAAGGGCAAATGATGGACCCAAGATTGGCTAGCGCGTCGGCTTCTACGTTGATGTCCCTGGGAACTTGTTCAATTATGAACGTGTCGAAGCATTTGATGATGTCGTGGACGACTTCTATATAATCTTTCATTTTCGAGTCACGAGCTGCGTATGATTTGTTGATTTGATTCACAATTAGCATGGAGTCACTGATTACTTCTAGGTTCTTCATGTATGCCTCCTTGGAAATGGTGATTCCAGTCACGAGTGCTTCATATTCTACCTCGTTGTTTGTTGCTTTGAATTCGTATAGCATGGCTTGAGTTATCCTATCCCCCTGTGGTGATTTTAGGACAACCCCTAGTCCCACACCATTTTGATTAGAAGCGTCGTCGGTGTATAGCGTCCATTTTAGGGGGACGGTGTAATTGAAATGCAATAATTCCTCCGTGATCTACTTTTCATAGGTTGGAATGAAATCAGCCACAAAATCTACCAAATATTACGACTTGATTGTTGTGCATGTCTAGTACTGAATGTCGTAGCCACTGAGGTGGATTGCCCATTTCGTCAACCTCCCGGATAACTCTGGTTTGCTCATCACGTTCTTGACGTGCTTTTGCGTGATGGTGGGCTTCATGAAAATTTGGTAACACTCTTTTGCCAATATTTGTTCACCTTTAATCTCTTGGACTCCCCACTTGGTGGGAAATTTGACGGTCTGATAATACGTCGATGAGTCCACCTTCATGCCATGTATCCAAGGACAACTGATGATGACGTTTAATGGTGACGGGGAATCCATGATCAAGAACTTGACTGGAAGGTTCACTCCAACCGCATAAGTAGTCAACATGATCTCCCCCGGTGAGTTGCTGACTTCGCCACTGAAGCCTACTAATGGGATCAATTTCTTGATTATGTCATCTTGGGTGAGGCCAAGGCTGTGGAGGGCTTCGATCATCATGAGGTTTGCAGAGCTGTCGTTGTCAACTAGGACGCGTCGCACCAGAGTATCGTAAGAGTTATGAAGAGGTTGTCGTGATGTTCCGCAATGATGTCATCGAGCTTGTCGAACGTGATGGGCACGTTCTCATGCTTCTCCTTGGTGACGGTTACTAGGTTGTTGAAGTCGGACTTCGTAGCATGCTGCTTGGCCGCGGAAACAAGCATTCCACATATCTCTGATCCTCCTGAGATGTTATTCATGATCTTCACATGTGTAGGAGGAGGCAGCAATGGTACTTCTCCTTGCTTGGTTCGATCCAAAGTCGCCTTTTCCCTATCCGTGAGAAAGTCTCTAAGATATCCTTTCTGAAACATGTGAGCGACCTCTTATCTCAGTGCGACACAATCTTCGGTGCTATGCTCTCCGTCGTAGTGGAAATCGAACAACTTATTAGTGACCGTTCTATTCATGGAATTATTAGGCTTTCCAGGCCACTGCACAGTTTTGTCGAGTTTGACCATGGCATTGAGTATTCCCGCGGTGTTAACAGCTAACGAGTGGTGGTGGTGGTGAGGAAGATAGAGCCTCTAGTCGTTCTAGTGGCCATCTCCATTGTCTCGAACATTGTTGATTGCTCTGTTGCCGGGCTTTGGTCGAGGATAAGGCTTGTAGCACGTCTCGGTTTTGTTGACGGGTTTGCTTAAACGCGTCAGCTCCTGTGACTTCATTAATGTGAGACCATCATCTTATAATCGGATGTATGCCATGGTGTTGGCTTGGACATCCTCGAATGTCTGACATGGGTATTTTAACAAATCGCAATTTAATTATGACTTCTCGAATAGTCCCCGCCTGAATGCCTTGATGGTTGTTGAGGCATCGCAACGAGGTATCAACACCTTCTCGTTGTTGAACCGGATGAGATAATTCCTTAGCGTCTTCCCTGGTCGTTGGGTGACGTGATAGAGGTCACTTGATTGCTTCTAGAGTCATTGACTGCTAGCAAACCGAGTTTGGAATAAGTTGATCAATCCAGCGAACAAAGAGATACTCCTGTTAGACAAGTGTATGAACCATGTCATGGCAGAGCCTTTCAAGGTGGACCTAAACTATTTTCACATCACGACATCTTTCAAATGACTGGGCACCATGCTTATCATCATCATTTGCTTGTATAACGAGACATGCTCGTTGGGATCAACTTTTACATCATACAACGCCATGTCAGGAACCGCATATTTTTTTGGAATTTCGATGTGAGCAATGGGATGGATGAAGGGCGAGTTGGCTTAGTAGTCATCGCCTTGCTCTTCTATGGGCTTGGGCACCCTTGGTATTTGGGTGAATCTCTCATCTAGAGTTTTGAGCTTTTCGTGACATATTCGTTCATTGACGTCATGGAATGAATCCATTGGTATTGCCTCCATTGGATCGGTTGTCTTCGGGTCATAGACATCCTGGTTGATTTTCATCACTGTAGGGTGGAGGGATCCCCCAGCATCGGCAAACGGCATCATGATTGGAATAGAGAAAGATGGGTTGACGGTGAAGGGCTCGAGATTGAGGCGTCGAACGATGATTTCTCCGTAGACGTACTAGAGTCCGGAGCGAGGTCCTGGTGGTGGCATTGACGTGTTTAGGGAACACAATACCTCGTTCTCATTTACAACCTCCAAGAGCCGTGCTTCGAATTTAATCCTCTAGGCGTCCAGTGACTCTTCCAAAGCCTCCATCTGTAACACCCCCGACTTATGTCGGTAGTGCCACACGCCAGTGACCTCAGACTGTAAAGTCCAAAGTCACCCTAGGCTTTAATCAGAACAATTATACTCAAATAAATAGTTGAAATGTTGAATAAGAGAGTAGCGGAAGACTTTTATAATGACACTCAGTACTTTTATTAACATTCCTCTCATAAATTGAGAAGGACGGTAATACAACAAAGTAAAATTACAGCGGAAGACTTTTAAGTAAAACCCTAAATACATGACTAGTCTATATACGTATTACAACTCTTTAAGAATATTAAATCAATACTACACATCTTAATATTACTTTAGAATGAAAACCTTCAACTGCAAGCCTTCGTCATCAATTGGGTACTTCAAATCGTCGGGGACCAACCTCTGATATACCGTATAGGACGGATGACATCAACCCACAATGCAAGGAATAGAAACGGTTGTGTTGAATTCCTTAGGTTTTGATGGTAACAAACACTCAACTAATATGTGTACCAAGTGTTTTAGGGACAAGGGAAGTTATCCCAGGGAGCTTTGCAGCAAAGGATCTCAGAGGGAACAAAGTCTTGTCAAGTGCTTTGTTACCACTCAAGGAACTGAAGTGACGGACCAGATCAGGGCTGCAAAAGGAAAGAAGAAATCCAGCGTGTTGAATTAAGGAAACAAATCAAGAAGCACACGCGGTAAAGGATGAAGACTTCGGCTCCAAGGATCAAGCCGGATTGCACAAAGATATGGAGAGAGAAAACCCGATTGTGTTATCTTAGGAATCTTTCCTAAGATAAGGCAATTGGAGAGAGAAGAAGAATATCCTTCCGATTGGATTAATTAAGGAACTCCTTCCTTAATTCATATAATTGGTTGGGATATTATTCTTCCAACAAAATCATATCTTTTGTAATCCGATTTTAGAATATCCTATCTTGTTATGATTAGGGTTTAGCCGAGTTGTATTTAAGTGAAGTGAGGATTCATTTCTTAGGTACGGCTTTGGACGACGAAAAACTGAGAGAACGAAAAAGAGAAAGAAAAGAAGTGAGGTGTGTGTAAGTCTTTGAGGGTTGAGTTCGATTCATCGTTGTAGAAGAGTCTTCGAGTCTAGCTGGTTGTTTAGAGGTCGAAGTCCAGGATACAAGTGTAATCGAACAAGAAATCAATAAGACAAGTACAGGCTTCAAAATCCTCTCAAGCGGAAGCTTGAAGGTAGTGGTTTTTCCTTGAAAAGCTAGTTTTGCTAATCAGGGTTTCCACTATACATCGTGAGTTCGTTCGTTATCTTTCTTATTGTTTTTAATCCGCTGCATCTTCTGTGGGAATAAAGCTTTTGTTCCCTCAGATGTAACTCTAACGATCCAACAATTGGTATCAGAGCCTGGTGCTCTAGATAGTTTTCGTTACAGAATTTGTAGGAAAGATGTCGTCGTCAAGCAATGCAATCGGTGATTCATTCTGGAAGCCACCAATTCTGAAGGCCGGTGAATATGACTGGTGGGTGGAGCAAATTGAGTCCCACATTTGTTCCCTTGATGGACAGATTTGGAGAGTCATTAAAGTTGGACCTTTGGCTATCAAAAATGAGAAGGATGAGACGAAGCCAAAACCAAAGGTCGACTACACCGATGATGACTGGAAGAAGTTGGAGAAAAACAACAGGGCCAAGAAGATCCTTCACATGGCTCTTCTTCCCTCCGATATCAAGAAAATCATGAGCTATAAGACTGCCAAGGAGATCTGGGATGCCTTGAAACGCCTTTATCAAGGAAATGAAGATGCCAAGAAGAACAGGATTATCTCTCTGATAAAGGAGTACGACCAAGTCTCTCAGGGAAAAGATGAACACATTCAGGAGTACTACTCCAGATTCCATGGGCTAATTGGTCAGCTTCAGTTCCTTGGTGAAGCAATGCCAGACTGGAAGTTGACTCACCACTTCATGCAAGGCCTCAACTCTCAGTGGGATGCCATTGCTCTTGCTCTCTACTCTCAGGCAGATGTCAAAACTCTTACCATGGAAGAGGTTGTTGCTAAGCTGGAAAGCAACGCCTCTGTCTATAATCACAAGCTGGACAAGAAGGGAGATGAGAAGGCGAAGAACATTGCCTTAAAAGTGGAAAGGGCATTTGACTTGTCCCAAGTCGAAGATGAAGATGGTGATGAAGATGTTGCGCTCATCACAAGAGCCATGAGGAAGATATGGTCTTGAAACAAGGATTCGTCGAGTTCCTCCGAAGGGAATAGAGACCTAAGAGATGTGGTGTGCTACCACTGTCAGAACAAGGGACATATGTCCAGAAACTGCTTCAAGAAAAAGGCAAGAATGCCTCCAGCAAATGAAGGAAAGCAGGCAATGGTAGCCACCTGGGGAGACTCGGACTCAGATGACGAAGATTCGTCACACTCCGGGGATGTCTGCTTGATGGCCATTGAAGAACCAAATGAATCAAAGGGAGAGGTACTCAACGATGAGGTAACTGAATCTGATCTAGTATCAAGCTTAAAAAACAAATCTAAAGAGAGCTTGATATCTCTCATTAAGAAACTTGTTCATGAGAATAGTCTTTTTAGTGAGCAAATTGAAGAGAAAGATGAATCGATCTCAAGTTTGATCGAAGAAAATCAGGGTTGGGCTGACAAAGTGCTCAATCTTGAGAAAGGTTCATCCTCTCCTTCAAACTCTTGCTCTGAGTGTCCTAAACTCACTGAAAGATTGTGTCTCTGGAGTCCTCTGTTTCCTCACTCGAGGCCGAGTCATTAATGTTGAAACTAGGAAATGCAAAACTTTCTAGCAATCTAACCAAACTCAGTGAGGAACAGAAGGACAAGCCAAAAGGTATTGTCTTTGTTGTAGCCAAGAATGAAAAGAAGACTGAGTCAAAGGAAGTACCTCGCTTTGGGATTGGCTATCAACCCAAACTTCCTGTTGATGGAACCAAGCAAAAAGGCTCTAAAGTCGAAGGAAAACAGTCTGTAAAAGAAAAGGGGGACAGTTCCTCCGGAGGGAACAAAGGCAAAGATTGTTCAAACTCGACTGAGGAGGGCAAGGCTTGGTATCATGGACAGAAGGCTCACGCTATCTGGTTGAAGCAATCTCAAAGCAGTAAGTCCAATAATATTGATTTTCATTCAAGGATGGCTAACAAAACAATTTGGCCTAGAAAGAGCAAGTATGCATATCTGAAGTGACATAGGGTCTGTTGGTATTGCGGACACTCTGGTCACTACAAGCAAGAGTGCCTTCTGAAGCAACACAATGAGGAGATTGCTCGCACTACTAGAGAGCAAATGAATGCTGAACCTCCTAAGATTAGATATGTTGCTCCTGTGCCCATAAAGCATAAGCTTGTTTGGGTTCGCAAGAACTAAATCTTTCTGTGCAGAATAAAGTGAGGAAAGTTCCCGGTATTTCATTCGTACAAAGATCAGTTACTTGACAGGGAACGAAGCGAGTCTCACCTCAGTCCTGCAGGAATGGTTGAGACTCAAAGGCCTGGTAACAAAGGTAAAGGAAATGGAGATGTGGATAAGGACTTAATGACTAAATTGTTCCTTGTTTGAATACTCAGGTACCATGTACATCTAGGAAAGACATCACTGTGTCGAGAAAGATTGGCATATAGGGAAACTTGTGGATCAAAGGATCAAACGCCAGTTTTCTCATTAGGACACCTGTTGGGTAACTCTACATTCAGTTCCATACGAAGCTTGGTTTGTTCCCCTAACTACATGTCTATTTGTTGTGTTCCCTCGATGATTGGCTAGATTACGTGGTAAATTGTGAAAGATGAACTTTCATGTCTTGATATGCATTCTCTTCCTTGGGTATTAATTAAACATCCGACTTGAATATGTTCTTTTACTTCCTTGATGTACTGAATGTCGTGCATGATCTTCTATGTCATCATTTGTCACATGAATCAGCTTTATTTCAACCCAAAAGAATCAACTTGATGTTTTGTTCCCTCATCATAAGCCCAAATGATAGTTGATTCTACAGCTTACCTAGACCGCCATGTTTGAAGTCTCCTATGAGCCCCTCTTATCATCCACAACTGGAGACCCCTCAGGCATGATGTAAAAATCAATCGCAAATATCATATATTTTGGTGTGATGGTCTTTTGTACCCTCTCTGGTAACTAATCCCCAGCATCACACCCTACTACTTTTTGGTTTGGCGGGAAAACGATTCGGCTTCTGTGACTTGCAGTTTGTGGTGACATGTGTTTGCAGGGTGTAATGATGGAAGTCTGTGTTAGGCCGCGTTGAGCATTTAGGACTGATTTGATAGAAAGGAGTTGGGAAGGGTAATTCGGCTGGCTAAGTCGGATTTGGACGAGATTCTGATTTCATTTTGGGAAGTTGAAAGATTGCAATTGTTATCTGTTGGAAACTGAAAAGATTTGAATTTATCTTTGGAAACACTATAAGATTCGGTGAAGATTATAAATTGGAGTCTCCGGGTAAGTCTCCTCCTCACTGTTTCCTTATATTCCTCAAGCAATCTCTCCCTTCCTCTCTGTCTCTCGTCTTCCCTGTACTCTCCCTCTCTCACAAAAATGGCCTCCAACTCAAACCTCCCCAACACCATCGCCCAAGACCTCCAAACCCTCCTCACCAAACTGTCCTCCATGGGAACCGACCCCGCTCTCCTCGCCGCCATTACCCAATCCCTACCTTCCACCTCCACCAATCCAGAAACCACCACTGTTACCCCTCCACCATCACCAACCCAGTACCAACTCGCCATGGTCCCCTTCGTAGCCCCAAACACAGACCCTGCTCCACAAAACCCTAACCCCAAAACCTCTCCAGCCGTCCCAACCGCCATCTCCTCTACTGAAATAGAGGAGGTCCATTCCTCTCCAACCCATCCCGTGTAACACCCCCAAAACTTAACCCTTTTGGAAATGTATTACCGCCAGTGACCCCAGTGTTCCTTACCGAGATCACCCAAGGCTTTACCATTTAAATACAATTTATGAAATACAAATGATACATAACGATCAAAGCATTCAATTCCAAAACATAACATTGTTAAAGAAACAAGAGTTACGGGATTATAACCCAATCCCGAATAGGCCAACACAGAGTTTAAACCAAATACAGCGGAAGTCTTAGAAAGCACATTACAACCAAAGTCATTGTCCAAAAGATCTCAACCTGATTAAAGAAATAATTAAAATGTTCAAAAACCACCGTTGACTCCATAGTCCTTCTATTCTTCTGAGCTACTTTCTATCTGATGTGCCGAATCGAACGGATGATACCAGCCCACATGCAGAGAACAAAGTTCGTGGGTTAGTCTACTTGAATAGACTAGCAAGGGTACAAAGCAAAATGGTTTGAAGCAGTCGTATTAGGTTAGACTCATCGCTTCTCGAATAATAATCGATGACGATAGTCAACCATCATACTCCTACTGGAATAGACAAGAGGTATGCATAAGAGAAGATTCTGGAAGACTGAATCTTCACAGAAATTGACTCGAAAGAAGACTCCAACGGAAATGAGTCCTTAAGGAAATATGACAAATCTGAAATGTTTACAGCATCATACAACAATGATTTAAAAGTTGACTGAGATGCTTCGGTTCACGACCAACCTCATCGCATACAGTGAATCCAGATTGGAAAGAGAACGTACTATGATCAAAGTCGAGACGAGTTTTCCTAGCTGCACTATAACTTAGCTGCACTACTCGCCGAAGGTTTATTAGTTATGTGCGTCGAGTAGCACTTATCTGATTTATATTTCAAAAACACACATCACGTTATTAGACTTTTACATGTGTACCCCGTCATTGGGACGACACATCTTAGTATACGTTTCGTCGAGAGTGACATACACCGGAAGGTTTGTGACACCAGCTAAGTGTCCTGTCTCTACACACTTGTGAAAGAGACCGATCATAATCTTAGAATAGTACCAGATAGAGACGAGCCACCCCGATACCAGATTATAAAGAAATGACTGGACAGAGTCCGAGTAACGTTCCTATCTAACAGTGCTAACTAAACAGTTACAGCACAATAACAGTTACAGGATAAATCCACATAAAGGCCCGAAAGGCGATCACAGATAATAGCGTTGTTCTAACAGATATACAACCTATTATATGATTTTCAAAACAGTTTATCAAAACCGTTTCCAGACAAACAGAGTATTCATTCTAAATTAATTACTCAGATAAACTACTGATAATTAATGTAAATATGGAACGAATGAGCAAGAGCGAACCGCCACTTGCCTTAATCCGCAGAGTAGAAACAAGCCTTACGACAACGACGGGATTCCGGGCTCGACACGGGTATAGCTCCGCTAGCACAAACACCTTTGAGTCGACCCATAAAAGGAACCCTAAGTTAGATCCGACATAACCACAGTACGAATCTAAAAACGACGAAAGAGAACGAAAGGAAAGACGCCACGACCACAACCAACCAAACCAAAGCCACGAAGGCATTCTGGGCACTGGCGGCGGTCGCTGTTCTTGGCGGCGGTCGCCGTTCTTGGTGGCGGTCGCCGTGAAGAACTCAGACGACAGAAGCGGCGAGAAAACTCACCCAAATGATGCACGTTTCGACCCCTTTATGCCTTGCCTGGGTTCTGACCTCCAAAGGCAACCAAAAGGCTTCTAAAGGGCTTCTGGAAACACCACCAAACGACACCGACGAGAGCTTCGAACTCCGGCGAAACACAACTCCGACGACACGAAAATTTGGCAGAGGTTCGGTGTTTGGGATGGCTCAAATCCCTTCCCCAACACCTCCTTTTATAGCCAAAGCATCTGGAGCACAAAGAGGGCCTACGAACTAGTTCAGCGCTTGCCAGAACCACGCCGGCGACCATCAGTTAAAGACCTCTGGGTAATCACGGCGGGCGCCGCGACTTTGCCTACGGCGGGGATACGGCGGGCGCCGTAATTACGGCGGTCGCCGTTCCTAGCTCTGGCGAGCCCAGCGTAGGAGATGACGGCCTGACACATCGGGCCCAGCGACGGCGGTCGCCGTTTTGCCTTTTCCCACCCATTCAGCTTTTGGATGAGCAAGACATTAACCCGGGATAAAAATTATCGTATGCGAACGCGTATAAACATTCGAAGCACGTCGTCTGTATTTTATTTCACTGAGAAAAATATTACAGATACACAGCACATTACAGAATGTCTCAAGCTACCTGAATTAAATTCGACGTACTAAACGGGTACTCGAGAAAATTCCAAAATTCCCAAAATAACCTTACAAAAATACGGGGTATCACATCCCGACCCCATTGATGAGGAGATGGAGGAGATGCCCTGTCAAGAGACCCCGGTCACAGCTGAGGAGCACTTTGCTGTGAAGGAGAAGATTCAGTCGGTTGTGCGGGACCTCAACAAGGAACTGGTTGAGGAAGTTGATGAGGAGGAGCCCCCAAAGGCTCCTAAGACTTCTGGCAGGGTGAAGACTGCCTGCTCCTCCAAGCGGAAGACATGCTCTCAGAGGAAGTCTGAGAAGGCGATAACGGTCAGCTCCGATGAGGAGTCAGTACCCCTCTCAGGGAACAAAGCAAAGAAATCCAAGGTGTATGCCGCTCCTGTCCGTCAAAGCCAACGTCGTCAGCCGGCCAAAGCCAAAGGAAAGGTGGCGGCTGATGATGTCAAAGACATGAGCCATAAGTCGGTGGTCAAGGAGCTGCGAGTCGTCCCTGAGTTCCTACTGGAGAACCATCTGGAAGGGGTGCATGATCTGTTGGAGACCCAAAAATGGAGCAATCTGTTTGTGGAGGAAGAGGAGATGGATGAGGTGCTGCTAAGGGAGTTCTACTCTACCTACGCGATGGAAGTTCGCCCCCACGCTGTTCTGGGGAGTTACAAGATGGAAGGGCATGTCCACATGTTCTCAAGCATTGAGCTTGGTGTTGCTCTGGGAGTTCCACATGAAGGGTATGGGGAATACCCAAAAGGAAGGTGGCCGAAGGACTTTGCCTACTCAGAGGCTGTATTGGTTGTTGCTGGTATTGAGAACCCTCAGGGGAGTGCTGATCTCGACATCTCAGAGATGTCCGCTGTCAACAAAGTGATGTACCACTTCCTCATCAGCAACATCACGCCAAGGGGACAGAAGAGAAACCGGCTTCTAATCTTGGACATTGTCCTACTGTCCCTAATGCTGAAGAAGGAGCCCATTAGCCTACCGAAGATTCTGATGCAGCACATGGCCCACGCCAGGAACACTCTCCAGAACACTCTTCCCTTCCCACGGGTTGTCAAGAAAATCCTTGAGTACCATAAAGTGTACAACCCGTCGGAGGACGTGAGCATCTTCTCCCGTCCGTTCGACGTCAGTAACCTGCACAAGATGCAGTTTGTTCTTCAAGATGATGAAGGTTGGGTGAAGGTTGAGAGTGCCCCTGCAGCTT
This sequence comes from Rheum nobile, assembly GCA_027886185.1. NCBI lineage: Eukaryota > Viridiplantae > Streptophyta > Magnoliopsida > Caryophyllales > Polygonaceae > Rheum > Rheum nobile. Next base: position 66,711 of record WOAB01000683.1, on the reverse strand, counting down.
CTGAGGCAGTAGAGGATTCTGAGGCAATGGAGGTTTCTGAGGCCGACAGCTCTGAGGGGGGACTGAACGAGAATTTGTCTTTGGGGAGGGATGTGAGAAGTCTCTACAAGGATGTGAGACGTCTCATGGCAGATGTGCGCACGCTTATCTCTCATCACGCATCGGCTCAACCGGCTGGTCACAGTAATGCCTGATCGCTTACCTGATGTCCTTACCCCTCTTTTGTTCCCTTGCCCATCTACTCCCTCTTAGTTGTTTTCCTTGTTATCTGGTTTGTGTGCCCGGTGTGGCATTTTGACTATGTTTTTATGTTTTGTCTGTCTTGGCGGTGTTTGCATGTTTTTAAGTTTTTTTTTAATTAATGACAAATGGAGTTTGTGTTTATCTGGCCTTGACTTTTCCTCTCTAATTCTTTACTGATGTTTTTGATGATGCCAAAAGGGGGAATATGACAGGTAGCATTGGTTGAGGGGGTACAGAACAGGTAAAACGTATTGCTGAACTAAGGGGAAACTAACTGTGTCTTAGTGGGAAACTTTCATGTCATATTTGTCTTTTTCTAGTTGGTATATGCTTTCTTGTTAAGGGTGTTTGTCACCATTAAAAAGGGGGAATTTGTTGAATTCCTTAGGTTTTGATGGTAACAAACACTCAACTAATATGTGTACCAAGTGTTTCAGGGACAAGGAAAGTTATCCCAGGGAGCTTTGCAACAAAGGATCTCTGAGGGAACAAATTCATGTCAAGTGCTTTGTTACCTCTCAAGGAACTGAAGTGACGGACCAGATCAAGGCTGCAAAAGGAAAGAAGTAATCCATCGTGTTGAATTAAGGAAACAAATCAAGAAGCACACGCGGTAAAGGATGACGAAGAATATCCTTAGGAATCTTTCCTAAGATAAGGAGAGAGAAAACCCGATTGTGTTATCTTAGGAATCTTTCCTAAGATAAGGCAATTGGAGAGAGAAGAAAAATATCCTTCCGATTGGATTAATTAAGGAACTCCTTCCTTAATTAATATAATCGGTTGGGATATTATTCTTCCAACAAAATCATATCTTTTGTAATCCGATTTTAGAATATCCTATCTTGTTATGATTAGGGTTTAGCCGAGTTGTATTTAAGTGAAGTGAGGATTCATTTCTTAAGTATGGCTTTGAACGACGAAAAAAAAAAGAGAACGAAAAAGAGAAAGAAAAGAAGTGAGATGTGTGTAAGTCTTTGAGGGTTGAGTTCGATTCATCGTTGTAGAAGAGTCTTCGAGTCTAACTGGTTGTTTAGAGGTCGAAGTCCAGGATACAAGTGTAATCGAACAAGAAATCAATAAGACAAGTACACGCTTCAAAATTCTCTCAAGCGGAAGCTTGAAGGTAGTGGTTTTTCCTTGAGAAGCTAGTTTTGCTAATCAGGGTTTCCACTATAATTCGTGAGTTCGTTCGTTATCTTTCTTGCTATATTAAATCCGCTGCAACTTCTGTGGGAACAAAGCTTTTGTTCCCTCAGATGTAACTCTAACGATCCAACAGTAACAGTTATGATAACGAAAGTAATCATCATTACTGGTGGAGACTAGGATAACCATTAAGCTTATAAGGCGGTTTCTTATGAGAATTGATCTAACAATCCAGAGAAATATCACTTTAACAAGTAGAGAAATAACTAGACAGCAAGAGGTGTTGCTAGACCAGATATTAAGGTTAGAATATAAAGTTTGGTATAAATTCTAAAAGAGCCCTTGATGATAAAAGGTTATGGTGGTAATACTGAAAGGTCACGACTGATTCAATCTTAAAATTATTGTCAACAAGTGAGAATTTCCGTCAAGCTTAATTGACAATATTTTGAAATGTCACGACACGTCGACAAGTAACCTTTCAATCGTAAATTTCCTATTTCGACTGAATTTTTTTTTGTCAACCTTAGTTGAATATAAATAACATGGCTACTTGAAATTTTAACATCAAAGCTGAATCACTTGAAACTTCCCATCTTAAAAATTATGTCAACAAGTGAGTTGTTAGTCGTAAAACTAACTCATTAGTGTGTATTCACAAAGAAAGACATGGCTACTAGAGTGGACTACGATGTGGAATTCAAGTAAACAAACTTGGACAGGAAAATTAGTCAACTTAATGTTAAATATAATTTTTTTTCTTAGGTCGACAAGAAAATTATTAGTTAGTGACATGAGATGTAAGGCGGGGGGGGGGGGGGGGGGGGGGATATCATTCTAGGTTGAGAGTTATGGTAGACAGGATAACTCTTAACCTATGACATGATAAAGTCTTGGACTAGAAAGCATCATCACCCAGACAAAATTCCATACTTCCTAGTTCATTAAAAGAGTAAACATATAAAAAAATTAAGCAAGTGACAATATCAAGAAATAGAAACTCACAATGTTGAATTTGCATTTCTTTTCAAAATTCTCACATTAATCCACTAGATTCAAAGAGCAATACACAAAGAATTTAACTATGCAACTTGTAAAATGCACAATATAAATGAAATTGGTAAATGAAAAAAGATTGATCTAAGACAAAGGTCTAACAAAAAATGAGACTGAACAATAACAAGATCCAAAATAGAGCATCAACAAACATATCCATCTGTATATCAAATTACAATAACAAGAGCAACATTATGATGTGATTATGCCTAGGGTCAATCAAGAAGACTTGCCCATGGCTTCACCAAGCTCTCCCAAGCCCCGCCTCATGCATTCACAAGTGCACACCACCGCTAGGGTTTCTACAACAAAGCAAGGCTATGAACCACACCCTAGCATGATCACAAGGGCCCAAGCTTTTAGACTCAAGACTAAGCTTATGGAGGGTATTTTGAGCTTAATGGTGCCGAGCCAATTTGTACTTGACTCGATGGTTCTTCTCCAAGTAAAGTCGGCGTCGGCGCCTCCATCGCAGATTTGACATGTTGGCGTAAAACGAGGTCCATATCAAATCCACTTGGGCATTTTGCTTCAAGTTCCATGGGGACACGTGGGACCTCTTCCTCTACAATATCAATGAAGGGTTTATTCAAATTTGAAGTCATTTAAATGATGTAATTAGTTGGCTAAGTGAAGGGTTTTTCCTTGTCTTGAATAGGCTAGCTCAAAAGTTTTAACTCTTGCAATTTTATTCCTATCTAAGTTGGCCGTGTTGGCCTTTGTTACTCACTTCAAATCATAATCAAAACCTCAAGAAAACTTTGTTTTCAGCATAAAAAAACTCTCAAAATTTGAGAGCTTGTTCGTGAATAATATCGAACAAAAACCGATCTTTAACTTTGGGTGCGTAATATCCCTTAGGTGTTGATCAAATTGCTCTTCTTTGTGTAGTGTGTAATATCCGCCCAAAGTAGTTCACTTATCCCTTCATTTCCATCTCGAAATCCATCACCATCCATCTCCCCTTCACGTTCTTTATCCAAACACTCCTCTTGTTGATCTCCCTCGCGGAACTCTCTGCAACCCTTCAGTACAAATCATCATAACTTTTGATTCTCAGATCTGTTCACGCTCAAATTTGGAGGACATAAACTAGACTCCTGGATCTAACATCTGGCGTTGGAATTGTCCAATTTGGAGTCCGGAGCAAAGAGAATAACCTCGTAGAAGACAGGACCAAATTCTGGAAACTTATTGTCGAGTTCTTGAAGATCCTAGGAGCAAGGCACGAGTTTCACATCATTCCTAGGCGATTACCTTGCACTGAGGCTTTAGGGAAATGTGATCCTATCACATTAGCAAGCAGCAGGAATGCAAAACAATAGGGCAACTAGATTCAAAGAGCAGTTCACAAAGAATTCAACAAATACTGTAGCCACAACACCAAATGAATAAAGTTTGATAACAATACAAAACCAAAAGAGAGTCAAAAGTCCTACATGTCAAAGACAGAACAAGTGATCTAAGAGGCTTAATTCAACTTTCTCGTGTTCCAAATTGATTCAAAATATAACACATTACCTTAAATTGAATAAAATCTAACCATAAGTACACCCTGAATTGTGTAAAATCTCAACAAAATTCAGGCCATAACACTAAAATTTCTATTTACATTGTGGGTTTATATTTCTTGATCAACAAAATTCAGCCCATAGCTTAATCCAACACCAAAAGTAAAACCCAATTCCACATCGATACATGAGTTTCAAGCTCTATAAGATCATGCTCGTATAGAGCCATGGGATTTTGGTTTAAGGGTGTGGCACTATTGTCATAAAGTGTAAATTTCCTTTTTACGTGCTCCAAATTCTTGGACAAAGATGTAATATTTTGACTTTCATATCCTGTCGTCAACAGAGAATTATCATGTCATAGTCAAAGAATTATCCTGTCAACCCATGATGATATTATATGATACCTTACGTACGTCCCCTGTCACCGAATGATAATTTTGATGTCAACTTAAACAATAGAAACATAATTTTTCTTTTCAAAAACATTTGGTTATAGAATTCTTGTCATACACTAATAATTTTCATGTCATCCAAATAAAATGAATGTCATTGATGACATTCATTTTATTTTTGAAATTTAAACATCACAATTGTACTAAAAACGAAGAAGTGTGCTTCATAATTACCTGATAGACTGAAGATTATCATGTCAAAGACTAAGAATTATCTAGTCAACCCACGGTAATTATTTGAAACCTTAAATCTCTTGTCACCAACTGATAATTTCTTGTTCAAGTGCTTCAGAATCAAAATAGTTAAACCTACTAGATCAACGTGTGACTCCAAGTTAAAAAACTTCATATTATTGGGATTATGTGTTACAACAAGGATTTATTGATAATTTCATGTATTTTCTCATATTGGAATTGTTTTTAGCGAATGAGTATTTTAGGGAATGAGTATTGGTGACATGATAATTCATGTATTTTCCAAAATGAGAACACAAGACCGTCTATGTGCTTCTTTATCATAATTTCTCAAATAAATATTTTCGATGAGCTAATTGAAGTCTGTACCAAAGAAAGTAGAACTTGGTGTTCCATGTACTATTAACTCACCATCTTGCACGTTATAATCCTTATTTTTTTTAAGAATATATATATCTATATCATGAGTACTCAGTACTATAAGATGCAAAATTGATGAAAGATGATATATAATTTATTCATGAAAGGAAAGAGAACATTAAATAACACAAAAAATAAAAGGAAGCAAGGACTATTGATAATGAACAAAGAGTTGATGCATAGAGTGAAAGGGTGTTTAAAACAATAAAACAAACTCACAAAGATAAAGCATTACACTATGGCTGCATACAGATCTCAATATGTGGTGATATGACAGTTCCAATGCCTCTCCTACAGTGCGGCCTCATGGACCTGCTTCTACCACCCCTCTTCAAACTTGCAACCACCGCCAGTGCGTCGGCTGGGCCATCACCAGTCCCGACTTCCTCCTTGTAACACCCCCAAAACTTAACCCTTTTGGAAAGGTATTACCGCCAGTGACCCCAGTGTTCCTTATCGAGATCACCCAAGGCTTTACCAAATAAATACAATTTATGAAATGCAATTGATACACAAAGATTAAGCATTAAATTCTAAACATAACATTGTCGAGGAAATAAGAGTTACAGGATTACAACCCAATCCCGAATAGGTCAAAACATAGTTTAAACCCAACACAGCGGAAGACTAAGAAAGTAAGTTACAATCGGAGTTATTGTCCAAATGATCATAACCTGATTAAAGAAATAATTAAAACATTCAAAAACCACCGCCGACTTCATAGTCCTTCTAATCTTCTGAGCTACTTCTTAACTGATGTGCCGAATCAAACGGATGACACCAGCCAACCATGCAAGGGAAAATATTGGTTGGTTAGTCTAAATGAATAGACTAGCAAGGGAACAAAGCAGAATGGTTCGAAGCAGTTGTATTAGGTTAGACTCTTCGTCCCTCGAATAATAATCGAGTACGCTTGTCAACCACCATACTCCTACTGGAATACACAAGAGGTATGCACAAGAGAAGATTCTGGAAGACCGAATCTTCACAGAAATCGACTCGAAAGAAGACTCCAACTGAAATGAGTCTTTAAGGAAGCAATGACAAATCTGGAAAGTTACAGAATCATTCAACCAAGATTTAAAACTGACTGAGATGCTTCGGTTCACGACCAACCTCATCGCCTATAGCGAATCCAGATTGGAAAGAGAACGTACTACATTCAAGTCATGACGAGTTTTCCTAGCTGCACTGAACTTAGCTGCACTACTCGCCCAAGGTGTATTAATTATGTGTGTCAAGGTAGCACTTATCTGATTTATGTTTCAAAAACACACATCACGTTATAGACTTTTACATGTGTACCCCACCAATGGGACGACACATCTTAGTATACGTTTCGTCGAGAGTGACGTATACCGAAAGGTTTGTGACACCAGCTAAGTGTCCTGTCTCTACACACATGTGTAAGAGACCGATCATGATCTTAGAATAGTACCAGATGGGGACGAGCCATCCCGATACCAGATTATAAAGAAACGACTGGACAGAGTCCGAGTAACGTTCCTATCTAACAGTGCTAACTAAACAGTTACAGCACCACAACATTTACAGGATAAATCCACATAAAGGCCCGAAAGGCGATCACAGATAATAGCGTTGTTCTAGCAGATATACAACCTATTATATGATTTTCAAAACAGTTTATCAAAACCGTTTCCAGACAAACAGAATATTCATTCCAAATTAATTACTCAGATAAACTACTGATAATTAATGTAAATATGGAACGAAAGAGCAAGAGCGAACCGCCACTTGCCTTACTCCGTAGAATAGTCTAAAGACGTCACTGGATTCCGGGCTCGACACGGTACAGCTCTGACAGCACAATGACCCAAAAACACGAGCGGTTTGGCCTCCTTCGACTTGCTTTGGCTTCTAACCTCCAAGGCTAACCAAAAGCTTCACAAAGGCACTCTGGAAACACACCAAAACAACACCGGCGAGACCTCCGGCGAGCACAAGAAAACCGGCGAAAACAAAACTCCGGCGAGAGGCGAATTTGGCAGAGGTTTGGTGCTGGGATGGCTCAAAACCTCACCCCCAACACCTCCTTTTATAGCCAAAGTGTCTGAAGCGATCAACCAAACCCTGAGACGCGGCCGAAAGCAAGATCGGCGCCCTTGATTTCCGCCGGCGACCAACGGGCAATGCCCACTGGACAATCACGGCGGTCGCCGTTTTTGCCTGCGGCGGGCACGCGGCGGTCGCCGTTGCCAGGTCTTTCGCGGCCAGCTAGAAGCTGACAAGCTGACTCCTCGGGCCCAACCACGGCGGTCGCCGTTTTCCCTTTTTCCCGCCCATTCGGCTTTGAACGAGCATGATGATAAACCAGGATAAAAATTATCGTACGCGAACGACAATTTAAAATTCAAGGCACCTTGTCTGTATATTATTTCACTGAGAAAAATATTACAGATATAGAGCACATTACAGAATGTCTCAAGCTACCTGAATTAAATCCGACGTACACAACGGGTACTCGGGAAAATTCCATAATTCCCAAAATAACCTTACAAAAATACGGGGTATCACATCTCCTCCCCCTTACAAGAAGTTTCGACCCCGAAACTTAGGTCGAGAATAACTCGGGAAAACGCCTGAGCATATTTGACTCGGTTTCCCACGTCTCCCAAGTAACTTCTTCGGTCCCTGACTTGGACCACAGCACTCGTACCAAAGGTACGATCTTGTTGCGCAAATGCTTCTCCCGACGCTCCAAAATGCGCACGGGCAACTCTTCGTAAGTATCATTAGCTTGAATCTCGATGTCCTCATAACTAAGTACATGAGACTCATCTGGCACATACTTTCTGAGTAAAGACACGTGGAACACGTTATGCACCGGGTGAGCCGATGGTGGCAACGCCAAACGGTACGCTAGAGATCCCACTCTATCCAAAATCTCGAAAGGTCCCACGTAGCGAGGGTTAAGCTTCCCACGCTTACCAAATATGAAAACTCCTTTGGAAGGCGACACCTTGACAAAAACCTTGTCATCGACCTCGAACTCGACAGTCCTGCGCTTCCGATCTGCGTAGGACTTTTGTCGACTCTGAGCGGTCAACATCCTTTGTCTGATCAAAGCAATGTCTGAAGCCGTCCTTTCGACCAACTCTGGTCCAAGCAGAATTTTGTCGGCATTATCGTCCCAACAAATCGGAGATCTGTATCTGCGACCATACAAAGCTTCAAACAGAGCCATCTTGATTGTAGCATGCCAGCTATTGTTGTATGTGAACTCAATCAGACTTAAGCTGTCCTCCCAGCTAGTCGGACGATCGAGCACACAAGCTCTAAGAATATCCTCCAAAGTCTGGATGGTCCTTTCGGACTGGCCATCTGTCTGAGGATGAAATGATGTACTGAACCTTAACTCGATTCCCATAGCCTTATGAAGTTCCTTCCAAAATCTTGACATGAAACGGCCATCTCGGTCCGATACAATGGTCTTAGGGATGCCATGTAAGCGGACAATCTCCTTCTGGTAAACTTCGGCTAACTTTTGGGTTTCCCATGTGGTCTTGATGGCTATGAAATGAGCACTCTTCGTAAGCCTATCCACAATTACCCAAATAGCATCTCTCTGACTTCGAGTCTTGGGTAGCCCAATGACGAAGTCCATGGAAATGTCCTCCCATTTCCATTCTGGCACGGGGAGAGGTAGCATCTCACCACCTGGTCTGCGGTGTTCGATCTTGACTTTTTGGCAAGTTAAGCACTTTGCCACAAAGTCTGCTACATCCCACTTCATGTTTGGCCACCCAAACTTCTTCCTAAGATCCTTGTACATCTTGCTAGAGCCAGGATGCACAGAATAAGCAGATGAATGAGCTTCTCTCATCACCAACTGACGAAGACCTTCTGTGTCAGGCACACAGATCCGATCCTGAAACCAAAGTGATCCATCATCCTGAACCACAAAACTGGGAGCTTTCCCATCCATCACTTCACTGCTTAACTTTACCAAGATGATGTCATCGACTTGCTTTTCTTTGATTTGATCCAGCAGTGTAGCCTGAATCTCCATCATACTCAGGTACCCTCTACGCTGGTCATACAAGACTTCAATGTCGTATGACTCCTGGTTTAGCTTGGTCTGAGCAGTAAGCAACGCAACCACAGTCTCGTGCGTTGTCTTCCGGCTTAGCGCATTAGCTACTACATTAGCCTTGCCCGGATGATACAACAACTCCATGTCATAGTCCTTGAGCAACTCTAGCCAGCGGCGTTGTCTCATATTTAACTCCTTCTGAGTAAATATATACTTGAGACTTTTGTGGTCAGTGAAGACTTGGCATCTTATACCATAGAGGTAATGCCGCCAAATCTTCATCGCAAAGACGACCGCTGCTAACTCAAGATCATGGGTCGGATAGTTTTCTTCGTAAGTCTTGAGTTGTCTAGATGCGTAAACAATGACTCTGCCCCTTTGCATCAAAACACAACCAAGACCACACTTAGAAGCATCACTATAGACCACATAATCATCATTCCCCTCTGGGAGTGCTAACACGGGTGCCGAGGTCAACCGTCGCTTCAACTCCTGGAAACTGACCTCGCACTTGTCATTCCAGACAAACTTCTTGTGGACTTTGCGAAGTAGATTGGTCATCGGTAGAGCGATCTTTGAAAATCCTTCTACAAACCTTCTATAATACCCGGCAAGTCCAAGAAAACTGCGCATCTCCTTCACGTTCTGGGGCTGTGTCCACTTAGCCACCGCTTCAATCTTTTGGGGATCAACCATAACCCCATTTTTATTGATCACGTGGCCTAAGAAAGCCACTTCCTTCATCCAGAATTCGCATTTAGACAATTTAGCATAAAGCTGATGTTGTCTAAGGATCGACAAGGAAATCCGTAGATGTTCCTCGTAGACTTCTTCATTCGGAGAGTAGATCAAAATGTCGTCGATGAAGACCACCACGAACTTATCCAAGTACTGGTGAAAACATCGGTTCATCAAATCCATAAAGACAGCTGGAGCATTTGTAAGCCCAAAAGGCATTACTACGAACTCGTAATGACCATATCTGGTCCTAAACGCAGTTCTAGGAATGTCCTGCTCATGAATCCTGAGTTGATGATATCCAGATCTTAAGTCGATCTTGGAGAACGCCTTTGTTCCCTGCAATTGGTCCAACAAGTCATCAATCCTAGGCAAAGGATACTTGTTCTTGATCGTCACCTTGTTCAACTCTCGATAGTCGATACAAAGTCGGAATGATCCGTCCTTCTTTTTGACGAATAAAACCGGAGCACCCCACGGCGATGCACTCGGCCTGACATAACCTTTGTCAAGAAGATCTTCAAGTTGATTCTTCAATTCTTGCATCTCAGCTGGAGCCATCCGATACGGGGATTTGGAAATCGGCGCCGTACCAGGCTCGAGATCAATTGAAAACTCTACGTCACGATTTGGGGGTAATCCTGGAATTTCTTCCGGAAAGACATCCGAAAATTCCCTAACTATAGGAATATCAAGAACCTCAGGTCCATCCTTCTCAGGCGAATCCAAGTAGCAAAGGTACCCGACACATCCTTGTCGTAGTAGCTTAAACGCAGCCATCGCATTGATCAGCTTGCCGTTATCAGCGTCATTTCGACCTTTGAACTTGCACACGAATTGGCCCCCGGATGACACCGTCACCGTTCTTGAACTGAAGTCGATCACCGCCTTGTGACGCGTCAGCCAATCCATACCGAGAATAATGTCGTATGGAGCCATGGCTATGCAGATTAAATCTGCCTCGAATTCCTTACCCTGAATGGTAATCGGAAAGTCGGACAAATGCTTGGTTCCCACCAAACGTTCTCCATTAGGAAGATTAACGACGAAAGGGTCGCACGAATCATTGCACACTAAGTCTAACTTGCTAACACAGCTATCCGAAATAAAGGAATGCGTAGCACCAGAATCAAACAGAATGCACACTGAAGTAGAGTGAAGGTATAGAGTACCTTGAGCAATCGGAGCGTTGGGTCCATCTGCCTCACGCATCTCGTACAAGCGTTGGCCCTGACTTACAGAAGCAGCTGGGGCCTTTCCCCTGTTCTGAGCAGTCGTCTGCACTGAAGGGCTAGGAGTCTCGGCAGGCTTAAACCTAGGTCGGTTGCTCTGATGAACTGACCCTTGCTGTGACTCTACTCCCTTCTGCTTTCCCTACTTGCAGAACTTTTGCAGATGACCATCACGTCCACACCCAAAGCATGGCCTCCTCTCCTTCCGACACTCAATGCTCTTGTGCCCAGCAGTACCGCAGTTATAACATTGAACGGAACTCCTGGTATGCCCTGACTGCTGAGTCGATCCTCCTTGCGTCATCTCTGTCTTAGCTCGGCCGGACTTGGCGAAGTTAGACGGTGGCGCAGGGCGCTTAAAACCACCTCCCTGGTTCTGATGCTGCATCGACTTTTGTCGGTTGTGCCTCTTGGTCGACTCCTCGAGAGTCACCTCCAGCTTATAGGCACAATCCACATACTGCTCCAAGGTAGAGCATGTGTGGTGCACCATTAATGGCTTGATATCCGGGTTCATCCACTCGTGGAAGTACCAGATCTTTTGAGCCTCGTTGGTGATCTCGGCAGTGGCGTACTGTAGAAGATGGTTGAACTTAGATGCCAACTCGGTCACTCTCAGACCATCAGTCTGAGGGTACAAGAACTCTTTATGCTTTTCCTCTCTCATAGCACGAGAGAAAAAGCGATCAACCATCTTGGTCTTGAACATCGACCAAGTCAACACTGGGCTCTCAGCCAAACCAGTGCTCTCCCACCACTCGCTAGCCTCCTCCTTCAGCTGAAGAGACGCGATATGGACCTTCTCGGCCTCCGTACACTCCACGTTCCTGAACAGCCTCTCCATATGGGAGAACCAATGAGTCACTGCCACTGGCTCCCCTTTCCCGTTATAGCAGTCGGGTCTCATGGAAGTAATGGTCTTAAGAGCGCGACCATAGCTGTCCCTCGCCCTAACGGCAGTCTCCTGAGTCACAGGGTTTCTGGGTTCCACAACATCAGGAACCGCTGCATGAATAGGCACTTCTTGTGCTTGAGGCGCACTTGGTCTCAAGACATCAGTAATAGCCTGCATCACGATCCCACGGATCGCCTCAACAGCTGCAGCGTCAAACAGCATCGGCGCCTGGGTCTGATCCTGACCTTCACGCCTCTGCTGGACGCGAGACTCAGACTCGTGTTCATCCTGAACACCTCTTCCTGTTGGTCTGGGGTTTTGGCTGATCCCAGCACCGGCTCGAGTCGAGTTTCTCGTGCTTCTTGGGTTCACCATCTGTTTACCGATCCAATTCCAAGCATTCAATACATTAATATTATGCAACATACTTATGCAATATATCAATGTAAATAAATCACTCAGAATAGATCAACTTGGCATTTTATAGATGAACCTTCGAATTCTTACACAAGTTACACATAAGTTTATCATTCGAGCGTTAGGACAACATTGCTCGAAGATATAAGTGTTTCTCAAAGTACTTGCCGCAATACTGAAATATTACACAAAGTACAACTTGGAATACTAAGAAACGAACTACTACGATAGGCAACGCCACTCCTCCTCAAGGCGTTCCAAAACGTCTCCCATACGACTGGCTACCCGTGCATGGTCTCTTCGGGCTAGGCTCACCATCGAGCTCTGGCGATGGGTTTCGCACCCTGCTTGACCCTGAAGCACATAGTCCTAGCTCAGCCATAGAAAAGTATGGGTCGTCCATGACTGGTCCTTCTATTCTAGCCCTCCTCTGAGTACTGGCGATCAGCTCCTCCCTCTGACGCTGCTGTTCTGCGGAGATTTCCTCGCTCTGGCGGAGAATCTCTTGCAGCTCGGATTCTGACCTCCATCTCCTTGGAGTAGGGATAGGCTGAGATTCACTGTCACTTCTCCCAATACCGTACTCAGTATACAGTGCCTCCCAATCAGCTTCTGACATGGGTGCGTACTCTGGCACTGGTGACAATCCTGTACCGGGCTCATGAATCTGCCCTCCAAGGTCTAACTCTGGATCCTCTTCTGGATCATCCTCTATGGGATCCTCTTCCTCGGGATCATCCTCGATGGGATCCTCTTCCTCGGGATCATCCTCGCTGGGATCCTCATCCTCGGAATCATCCTCGATCATCTCCTCGTCCTCGACAGGATCTTGCTCAAGCATCTCCTCTTCCTCCTCCTCGTACTCGATCTCCTCGAGAATTGGTCCCAGCAGAAAGTCGTCTTGGTAAACCCCTTGTTCATACCTTGACAACTCGTCTTCCTGCTCCCATTCCTGTACTCCCTCCACCCTTGGTGGTGGCACAGGTGCAGGTCTAGGGACCATAGCATTCCTGGCTACAAGGACAACCGACTCGGGGAGAACGTGCTTGACGTCTTCGGGTGGGCTACTCGGGCCTCCAACCTCGAAACATCGCTGAGGTAACGGAAAGTCTAGCCTCGGCTGATCCGCCTTGGCGTCTTCCGACCCCCTACCAGTAGAAAAGCAGACACCCATCCTATCGAACAATAAGAAAGGAATTAGTCTTTCTAGACATAGAAGCAAGCTTACTATATCAGACTATAAAGAAGACATGACTATGAACGGTGTTTTTAAATTCTTTTCAGAATGAAAATTCAGAGCCCTTTTTAAAGCATTTTGAAAATGAATAACTGGTTTATAAAAATTCCAAACCCGTTTTAAAAACTTTTGGCTCTGATACCACAACTGTAACACCCCCAAAACTTAACCCTTTTGGAAAGGTATTACCGCCAGTGACCCCAGTGTTCCTTACCGAGATCACCCAAGGCTTTACCAAATAAATACAATTTATGAAATGCAATTGATACACAAAGATTAAGCATTAAATTCCAAACATAACATTGTCGAGGAAATAAGAGTTACAGGATTACAACCCAATCCCGAATAGGTCAAAACATAGTTTAAACCCAACACAGCGGAAGACTAAGAAAGTAAGTTACAATCGGAGTTATTGTCCAAAGGATCATAACCTGATTAAAGAAATAATTAAAACATTCAAAAACCACCGCCGACTTCATAGTCCTTCTAATCTTCTGAGCTACTTCTTAACTGATGTGCCGAATCAAACGGATGACACCAGCCAACCATGCAAGGGAAAATATTGGTTGGTTAGTCTAAATGAATAGACTAGCAAGGGAACAAAGCAGAATGGTTCGAAGCAGTTGTATTAGGTTAGACTCTTCGTCCCTCGAATAATAATCGAGTACGCTTGTCAACCACCATACTCCTACTGGAATACACAAGAGGTATGCACAAGAGAAGATTCTGGAAGACTGAATCTTCACAGAAATCGACTCGAAAGAAGACTCCAACTGAAATGAGTCTTTAAGGAAGCAATGACAAATCTGGAAAGTTACAGAATCATTCAACCAAGATTTAAAACTGACTGAGATGCTTCGGTTCACGACCAACCTCATCGCCTACAGTGAATCCAGATTGGAAAGAGAACGTACTACATTCAAGTCAAGACGAGTTTTCCTAGCTGCACTGAACTTAGCTGCACTACTCGCCCAAGGTGTATTAATTATGTGCGTCAAGGTAGCACTTATCTGATTTATGTTTCAAAAACACACATCACGTTATAGACTTTTACATGTGTACCCCACCAATGGGACGACACATCTTAGTATACGTTTCGTCGAGAGTCACGTATACCGAAAGGTTTGTGACACCAACTAAGTGTCCTGTCTCTACACACATGTGTAAGAGACCGATCATGATCTTAGAATAGTACCAGATGGGGACGAGCCATCCCGATACCAGATTATAAAGAAACGACTGGACAGAGTCCGAGTAACGTTCCTATCTAACAGTGCTAACTAAACAGTTACAGCACCACAACATTTACAGGATAAATCCACATAAAGGCCCGAAAGGCGATCACAGATAATAGCGTTGTTCTAGCAGATATACAACCTATTATATGATTTTCAAAACAGTTTATCAAAACCGTTTCCAGACAAACAGAATATTCATTCCAAATTAATTACTCAGATAAACTACTGATAATTAATGTAAATATGGAACGAAAGAGCAAGAGCGAACCGCCACTTGCCTTACTCCGCAGAATAGTCTAAAGACGTCACTGGATTCCGGGCTCGACACGGTACAGCTCTGACAACACAACGACCCAAAAACACGAGCGGTTTGGCCTCCTTCGACTTGCTTTGGATTCTAACCTCCAAGGCTAACCAAAAGCTTCACAAAGGCACTCTGGAAACACACCAAAACAACACCGACGAGACCTCCGGCGAGCACAAGAAAACCGGCGAAAACAAAACTCCGGCAAGAGGCGAATTTGGCAGAGGTTTGGTGCTGGGATGGCTCAAAACCTCACCCCCAACACCTCCTTTTATAGCCAAAGTGTCTGAAGCGATCAACCAAACCCTGAGACGCGGCCGAAAGCAAGATCGGCGCCCTTGATTTCCGCCGGCGACCAATGGGCAATGCCCACTGGACAATCACGGCGGTCGCCGTTTTTGCCTGCGGCGGGCACGCGGCAGTCGCCGTAAACGCGGCGGTCGCCGTTGCCAGGTCTGTCGCGGCCAGCTAGAAGCTGACAAGCTGACTCCTCGGGCCCAACCACGGCGGTCGCCGTTTCTGAACGGCGGTCGCCGTTTTCCCCTTTTCCCGCCCATTCGGCTTTGAACGAGCATGACGATAAACCGAGATAAAAATTATCGTACGCGAACGACAATTTAAAATTCAAGGCACCTTGTCTGTATATTATTTCACTGAGAAAAATATTACAGATATAGAGCACATTACAGAATGTCTCAAGCTACCTGAATTAAATCCGACGTACACAACGGGTACTCAGGAAAATTCCATAATTCCCAAAATAACCTTATAAAAATACGGGATATCACACTCCTGGACCTGCTTCCAACACCCTTCTCCCACTTGCAACCACCGCTAGTGCGTTGGTTGTCCCATAACCAGCTTTGGCTTCCTCGTGGCTGTGTAGGAGATTGCCCATGCTTAGCACCTTTAGCCACGGCTGGTTAGCTGTGGGCAGGGGCGGAGCTACCTTGTGCCCAATGGGGGCTATATCCCCCTCTGAAATAAAAAAAGAGTCCATGTATATTTAAGAAAGCCTTATAGTCTAGTGGTAAATTGTCACTTCCTAGCTTTAAGTATATCAAAGGTCTTTGTTTCGAATCTTGCCACCCACACCCCTCTTTCATTTTCTTTTCTTTTTTTTCTTTTTTTCATTTTGTTTCTTTCATATACGGTACTACTAGTGTACCCTTTATTATTTTTAAATCATTACTTCCTTTTATTTCTTTCTTGTATGTTATAGGCCCTTACTATTCGGCGCATAGGCATTTTTACCTTTTAGCGCATAAGGTCGCGCGTAACGTGAGAATAGGCTTCCCACGTTACGCGTTGGGGCTGACCCATTCAAGCTCTACACGTAACGTGTGATGCTGCTCCACACGTTACGTGTGGAGCTTCTCCACACGTTACGTGTGGAGTGAATCTGGCTTTAAAAGCCAGATTTCCTCCCATTCTGAAATCATTCGAACTCTTTCGCATCAGCCTAAACCCTTCTTCCCTACCCGCGTAATGCGTCTCATGGATCTTCTCATTACGAATCAACGAACTCCGCACGTTACGTTCAAGATCTTTGAAAGGTTAGTTAGTAGAAATTGTTGTTTGGTTTTTTTTGTTAATTTTGAAGTGTTTGGTTAGGGATTGTAGATCCATATTGTAGATCTATGTTGTATAGATGTTTAGGATGGTAGATCTATGTTGTGTAGAAGCTTTTGGGGTTGTTGTTGATTTTTTGTTTAATTTTGAAGTAATTTTTTGCATGAAATGGTGAAAATTGGTATTGAGGATTTATGTTGAATTTTGTGTGAAAATATGCAAGTGGAATTGATAGTATTGGTAGATTTGTAAAAATAGTGTGATTTTTGTTGATTTTGGGGTATTATTTGATGGGGGAAAAAATCACCGGAATTCGGAAATGTCGTCGGAGAAGACGACAGAATATCGCCGGAGGGTCGCCGGAAAGTCGCTGGCGGCAGTTGGAATATGCAGATTCACACGTAACGTGTGAATGTGTCCCACACGTTACGTCAGACGTTACGTGTGGAGCTATTTGACACGTAACATGTGGATTTGCAGTTTTCTGGCGACTCTCCGGCGACCCTCAGGCGACTCTCCGGTGACTCTCCGGCGTAGTATTTATCTAGAATACAGAATATATTATTTTGATTAAAATGTGTGGATATAACCGCAGATGGAGCCTGGTGAAAGAACCACACGCAGGAGCCGCCGCAACCTTGTCCGCGAATAGTCGTTAAGGACTAGTGAAGAGGTGAACAGGATGGAGAGAAGGGTACGGAGGAATGTATGCTACCGAGATGATGAGATTGGCGCTTATCAGACTGGAGCCGGTAGTAGTAGTGGGGTTGCGGGCATGATTCCCGCTCATAGCTTAATGGCGGTGCCTTCGTTTCCAACTGGCGGTAGGGCAGATTTTGAGCCTCAGTTGTACCCGGACTACCGAACGAGCCCGCTGCATGGTTATTCTGATACAATAGATCAGAATAACTACTATGGACGGACTTTTAGTCCACCGGTACTACCGCCGCATGTGAGCCCCCATCAGAGCCCTTCGTATTATTATCAGGGGGCTGAGGATCAGCACAACCCTTGGGAGAACCCGTACGCTCCCTACCATCAGCCTATGGTAAGTACATTTAGTATAATATGAATTTGTGGATTTGCAGTAATTACTTCTGATTTATTTAATAAATGCAGGATCAGGCCAGTACATGGGAGACTCAGGACCAGGCCAACAATGCCTGGATGCCAAGAGATGACGCTCCGGACGTGGACGAGGAGCCTCAGGAAGCCTCTTCTTCGCGGGCAAAACCGCCCCGATCAAAGAAGAATGTGAGATATGACCCTGAATTGCAGGTGAGCCTTCCTGGAGGTCCGGAGAGCCCTGAACTCCTCAAGAGTTATGTCAACCACGTTGCGTACCTCCTGTACCAGCGCATTGTAAGTTGCATGAAACTGTATTTCTTGTAATTCTTAAACTGTATTTGTTGTAATTGCTTAAATATGTTCATATACAGCCGGTGCCACCGTTGAGGTTCCAGCAGCGAGGCAAGCAGTTACGCTCATGGCGTATCACACCGAATGCCGAGTGGGGTAACATGGCATCTGCGTCCGGGCTATGTCATCTACCGGACATCATGCACGAGCATGTGGATGAGACGCTGATTGGTACCTTCGTCGAGCGTTGGCAACCAAAGACCAACTCATTCCACATGCCATGGGGAGAGATGACTATAACTCTCCATGATGTGTGGATGATCCTCCAGAAGACATACAAGGGCAAGACATGGGTCCCCTAGAGAAATGGGGAGAGATGACTATAACTCTTCAATATTCTTCCTCACATGCCGTCTACATAGAAGGAATTGTGCATCTGGAAACTGCTTATCTAAGGCGTTCATCAACGCCTTCTCCCGATCAGTGACCAAACATGTGGGTGCCCGTTGCACCTTGACAAACATTTTTGCAAGTTGTTCTATGGCCCACTCGTAACTCTCTTCGTCCTCATGCTCTAGAAACGCCCCGGCAATATTGTAGTTTTTCCAAACAGATGTGATGCCGACAATTTCAAGGAAAGGCAAATTATAACTGCACACATAATGAGTGCGTTATGGCATGCTAATAATGATCACATGAACAAGTGAAGAATATAATAGATTTTTGTTTTACTAACCAGTTAGTTGCGTATGTAGAGTCCAGCAACACAATGTACGGAAATGCCTTCAGCAGCGACAACTGGTCCAGGCTTGCGAAGAAGATATATGTTATCTTGTTGGTCTCCTTATTGAATCTATGCTCCACAAAGTATCCCTTCTCATTGCACTCATAGAAGAACTGTTGCACAACTGTTCTTCCTTCCATCCCCTTCTTTCGTATCTCATGCATGATGTTGTACACTTGCTTCATCTTAGTCAAGTTTCCAATGTACGAGGACAGGGCACATGCGGTTATTCGACAACAATGGCAGGAAAAACAAGATCTTGTTAAGAAGAATCAAGATCTTGTAAAGCAAAATCAAGATCTTCTTAAAGATTTTGATAACATTCGTAGGTATAACCTCAAACTACTAAATAATATACATCGTAGGTGATTAATGTCGTATCTTTTGTGTAATGTTGTTCATGTACTATCAACCTTTGTAGGGAGCAAACAAATTTAGCAAACCAGAGATATCATATGAAGCGAACGTTTACCAGAGACTATCCTAATTTCTTCAAACGCTAAAGCAATGTCATATATTTTCTCTTATTTTTCTAAGTTTATGAACAACTTGTGTTCTTTCCTGTATTGTGTGTTAAATGTGGTTGTAGTCAACCAGTGTAATGAACAATTTGTTTTTGTCTTCTAGGTTCATTATTTTGTATTGTTTTTTTTATTAATATTAGATAAAAGTTGGGCAATGGGGGTAACCCTCCCCTAATGCCTATTTACAAATCATACACAACATTCATACACAATATTATAATATGATTCATACACAACATTGAAACACAAATAAATACTAAAAATAAACAATAATATGATACAACATCCACAACATTATAATATATTAAAATAACCACACGTAACGTGTCGATATGCTCCACATCTGACTTTTGCTTACAACATTATAATATGATTCATACAAAACATTATAATACCCTCAACGCCAATAGAGCATTATAATATATTAAAATATCCACATGTAACGTGTGGAGCATATCAACACGTTACGTGTGGAGCCTCACCACACGTTACGTGTGGATAGGTTTCACACGTAACGTGTGGTGAGGCTCCACACGTTACGTGTGAAGCCTATGCGCTGAAAGGCAGTTTTGCCTATGTGCCGAAAAGTAATCGTGATGTTATATTGTATTTTGAGCGTATATTCCATATTTTTATTAAATGATTCTCTACTGTTTTTAAATCTATTATTGAAAGAGAGATTAAATAATATATTTATTACTGTATCGTGTCATTAAAATGTAGTTACTACATAAATGAGAAGTAGTTTGTTATTTGTATGTATTAGCATTTTATAAAATTCTGAAACACTAAATTCATGATTAAGTTCTTATCCAATCCAGAGAATTCACTAAGTTTTCTGAATTTGTCTAACTGTGAGGTTGAGATTGGTCTTGATGAGTCATAAATTTATTAAGAATTAAAAAAATTAATTTGACTTTTAATATTTTATATGTTACATTAAAGTTGATTATAGCCATGTAAGATTTTAGCCACAACTGGGGCGAAATCCTGCCTCCGCCCACGGCCGTGGGTGGTGTAAACAGTTCTGCCGCCACATTTCTTTCCTTCCTTCCTACTAGCCGCTTCTTGTTGAATTTCACCTCCTGTACCCAAAAACAAGACGTCAGAAAGAAAAATGGCCCTATCTTTTACCACTACCTTTCTCCACATGGCATTAAAATGGATGATGTGTAAAATTCAACAGCTAGAAAGATGATATACCTCAGTGATGGCAGCTTCAGAAGACTTGTTGCCCATTCTAGGAAGGTAGAATTTGTAATAGTCGTCAAAAATTGATTTGGAGAGCATTGGTGCGGCGCATAAATTTCATATGAAGCGAAGCTGCAGCATGTGTCAATTTCTCAACATGTTCAAGGATTTCACAGAGCCGTCTGAGATCTTGTAGATTTTCATCCGATAGTTGATTCACAACAAAGGGGATGCAGGAGAAGTTTTATGATGTAAATCAAATGCAGCAAAATTAAGACAGGACCCTTCTGTCCATATATTGCAAAGTCCTCAATTTAGATGCCACTAAGATGTAAAGTTGATCAAGTTTACTCCTCATTTGACTCAGATCACAAAGGTAGTATGGTTCATAGTATCAGTTGTTGCCCTGAAGGAAGTACAAATCATCTGCTCAAGCAGCTGATAAGGTCGCACCGTTTCCAGATAATGAAGAACCTATATGATTGAAGGTTGCTAAATCAGTCAAAGTTTAAGGCCTACAACTCTAGGAGAACATCACAATGATAGAAGTGGTTGTTATCATAATCAAGCAATTAATCTAGAAACACTGCATCATGAGTTGCAGGATCACATTAACATTAGAGATGTATTTGACATGCAAAACATAAAGTTCCATTCTTCAGGGGACTGGTATTCTTATTTATGATTTCAGATGGTGCATATGCTTCATGTGCTAATACTATTGCTTGTCTTGTGCATGCATCTTAGTAGTATGGGACCATAAATTGTACTATTCCTGTTTTTGAAGCTTTCTTGGGGAATAAAGGGTTAGCTTGAAAGTAATCAGACAAAGTAAGTGAAAATTGTGTGCATTACAGCTTTGGCCTTGCTATGCTGGAGATTAGGATGAGTAATATTCTGTAGTTCTCACGCAGCAAATATTGAACCTATTGAGATGGAAAGTTCTCCTTTACCTGCTTGTATTTTGTGAAAGACAAGTGTAGTCCTTTTATTGAATTACTAAATCTTTGATCAGCAGGATTTTCTTCATTTTGACAAGGTTTCGAATGGAAATGGGAAGTGTCATTTGCTCTGTTGGCTGCAAATCAATCCTCTTTTTAGATAGGTTGATCAGAAGCTCATCTTTTTATCTATATGTTGTTACATACCAACTTTGCTAATATACCAACTCTGCTAACATAAAAATGTGTCAAACTCGATAAAAGGACATATTTAAAAAAGACATTCATTGTTCACTATGCCGTTTAATCATGTACAAAGCAATAACTTCAAAGTGCAGAATCAACAGAAGATGAATGAATTAAAAAACTAAAACAAAACTGCATGAACTAGCCAGAAAAGAATACCATGAGAGTTGCCTAGCTATCTATGTACATACACCAAAAACTCCTTCCTTCCTTATCACAAATTCGCAAGAAGAAGTTGGTGCGATTTGAGGTATTTGATATCTTCCGGGAGGCGGGTTTGTCCAGCGTTGGGCCTTGCTTGGGCGAATTGTGTCAATACCCGACTCTTCTTGTCAAGGACGGTTGAGATCTTAGGCGAGAAGAAGTGTTTTGCAGCTGTGGCTGATGAGGAAGATGGGAATTTTGCAGCGAAATCGCACCGAAGAGGCGACTTTGATCTTAATTCCATGTTATGGGAATTTCGCATTGGAATTCGCACCCCAAGTGGCAACTTTGCGTTGGTGGACGTTCCCATCTCAGCCGCCGGCGGTGAGTCCAACGGAGACATGAACCTGGAGCTAACCTCCCGCACCCTCGATCGGCGTTGTGGCTATGGAGTCGGCGCCACTGTTAGAGATCCAATTGGGCTCAGTTGGATAAGATCCGAATTTCTCAATCGAATCAAAACCTAAAATTCGAGACTTGGCCTTGAGTAATTTGTAGTATCGAAAGAGGGAGGAGAGAAGTGAGTTCTTGTATTTTCTTTTTTCTTTATTGAGTTTGAACTACTTTGAATGATAAAGATCTGTAAAGATTTTTTTATTCTTTTTTCTAATATTATATTTTTTAAGGTTTCTTATTTCTTTATTTTTTGAGAAATAAAAACATTTTCCAACTTTTTATAATTAAAAAAAAAGTAAATAGAAATTACATGAATACCAAATTGGATATGCTTGTAAAAACTAAAAAAAAACAAGCCTAAATTTGCTAAATTTAACATATAAATGAGTATTTTTGCAAAAAGGCCTTAATTTGATAGGTTAATCTAATAGGTTAATTTTATTTTCATGGATGCATACTTTTTTATTTTTGGATGATGTTTGTTTTGAATTTTCTTGGATTATACTAGGTTTCTTGGGTAGATAGGGATATATCACGCTGATCTGTTCGATATTCATTAGAGGTTGATTGATAACCCTGTTGATTTATTTGATATGATTTAAATTCATATGAAGGTTGGAGAATATAAAGAAGCCCGAGGGCTAAGGAAACACAGCCGTGCAATCGAGCGTTATTCATATAATTGAGTGTGATATTCATATTATCGAGTAGGGATATTCATGTTTTAAATAGTGATATTCATGTCTTTAAGAAATCAAATATTCAAATATTAAACAAAAATATTCCTACAAACAAGGACGATATTCAAGAAACAATGACAAAAACAACCAGAACGAATTTACTTATCTTGTAATTAGATGTGGTTTAACGTGTTAGGATGAAATTTGTGTCATCATATCATTCCCATTTTAATTTTTCAAACAATAATAATATTCTTTTATTAGTAATTACCCACCCTAATTTTAATCTCATATTTTACTTCCCATACATCACAGCAGATTTAACTGTCCATTTACTCAAATCTGACGCTCTCTATTTGTCATTCCGTTCTACCACAATATTCGTTTTTACCTGAACTCGTCTATATATATATATGAAGTTAGGCTCTGGTGAAACGAATCCTTACGGTGAAACGTGAGGTACAACTTGAGCCATCCAATTAGAGACGAAGGCTATGACGGAAGGTTAATCCTAGCCAGTGTTCTAAAAATCTCCGCCTAGGGCCGCCTAGGCGAGGCCTAGGCGTTAGGCGGCCCCTCGCCTAGGGCCGCGTAGGCGAGAAGAAACTTCCTATGTTGTGGAAGCAGTAATAACTTAGGAGATGACGGGTATATAAAATATAGTTTTGAGTTATGTTTTGTAAAATAAGGCCCATAATAAAATATCAAACTTCATCCCAGCATAGTGTTATAAACATTAATGGATTTGAGAGAACGTAATAAAATAATCATATGGATTAGACATTAATTTTTAATCCGCTTAAGCCCCCGCCTAGCCACCTAGGCGCTAGCCCCCCCTACCGCTCAGCTCCCGCATAGCGACTTTTAGAACATTGATCCTAGCACACATACACTCACACTCTATAACCCCCATGGTCGAGGGTGGACCATTGATTGTTGACCAGTCAACGTCGTTCGATCAAAGGATAACCAATTTTTTTTCACGCCAACTTTTTTCGAGTCAACTTGTTTTCTTCAATCCGGTTTTTTCCCCTTTTAAGTTAATTAAAAGAAACATAAAATTAAACACTACCTCATTTAAGTTTGAACAATTATATAATAAAGTTGAACTTTAATTGATAAGATAGTCCAAAATTCATGCAAATGAAAAAATATTCAAACCAAAACTAAAGTTGTTCAAACATTAAACTACTCAAATTGTTCACACATAACGACAAAATATTCAAATTTCAGAAATATATTGTTGAATAATAATACATTATAATTAAACAATAGTTCAATAAACTTGAACTTTATAATATAATTGAAACCCAAGACAACGAACTCTCATCTTAGACGACAAATTTTTCATGAACCAACACTTTACATGGGTATCATTCTGATTTTTTGTTTTATTTAGGAACATAGTTTAAGACTTTTTTGTGGGAGGTGTTTCAGGAATATTACTTCTATTTAATTTTAATATACATTCAAGTAAAGAAGTACACTGGTTGTGGTCACTCTTAGTCATCATAATGTCGTTTCTATCCTGCACTCTTGCAGTGACAAGTTAAAAATGGCGGTGTTCGCTTGTTTTGTTTTTTATTAATGAGGAAAGAATTAGACGGGATCTAACAACGGTACAAGGTCCGGCCTAGAGCATCCTTGTGGATGAGAACAAGGAGTTCTGGATTGAAATTCAAGGTAAATCTCGAAGGTGAGAAGTTGAGTTTAGCAATTTGGTCAGCAGAACGGTTCACCTCCCGAAAAACGTGTATTATGAGGACTTTCTGAAAAGAACGGAGATCGATAAAAATATCAGCGATGATCATTTCAATTTCCCAAGGGCAAGTCCAAATGCCTAAAATAGAGTTAATAAAGCATATGTTATCTTCTTCGATTTCAATTTTTGTTGAGGTTTAGTGATATGGCTTTTTTAATACTGTTTTTTAAAGCCATAGTCTCATGCGGTGTTCGCTTGTGACTGTAGCATTGAGGCTCTTTTTTTTTTATAATGTAAAAATTAGACTGAAAACAACAGAAGGAACGGTTTCTCAGTCTATACTCTATAGCATCCTTGCGGATGAGAACTACAAGTTCTGAATTATATCTAAATCTTCCAAGGGACTTCGTTGCGCCAACTTTGCAATGTAGTCCGCAACAGCGTTAGTTTCTCGGAAGACGTGATAAATCTGCACTGAAGAAAATAGTTGTAATACACAAAGGATATCAGAAATTAAATTTTCAATATCCCAAGGACAGTACCAGATTTTGTTCAGAACATTTACAATTGTAAGGTTATCGCATTCAATTTGGATGTTGTTAAAGCCTAATTCATAAGCTTTAAACAAAGCATTCATGAACGCAATAGTTTATGTTTTTAGTGGGGTTGATAATTCGCACTTTTCACCAAATATACATAAGGGTTCTCATTTGCTATTTCGGATGATATATCCATAACTAGATTCTCCATTAGTCTTAGTGGATCCAACCGTATTTATTTTTATGATGGTATCTGGTGGTTTTTTCCACTTCTTCTTTGGTTGTCTTCTATTTGTAATGATTTTTTTATTTGATTTGTACTCAAACAGTCTGGGTTCCATTTCTTTGTTTGTTTCCAATTATGAATTTGGTTTTGGATGTAAATTGGTACATCCTTAATAGGGTCTAGGTCATTGTTTGTCCTTTCAAAACTTTGTTGGTTTCGGTAACCAAATTCTCCACCAGGAAATAAGTAGTTCTAAAAATTGTAAATTATCAGTTTTGTTTGATTTCCTCAATTAGTTCATATGTTTTTTTTATTTCCAATGTTAAGTGATTTGATCATCCCATGAGTATGGAGATTAATTTTTTCAATGGTTTTCATAGTATGGTTACAGAGGAATAAGATATGATTAGTATCTTCAATTTGTGCCCTGCAGCGAATACAACCTAGAGGAATTGAAACTCCTTTTTCAGCTAGTCTTGCTTTTGATGGGAGTCCATTTTTCATGATTTTCCAAAGAAATTTTTTAACCTTAGGGTAAGTGTCCAGTTTCCATATCCAAGAGAAATCATGTGTTGTATATCGTTTATTTTCATTAATCATGTTCATGGCAGATTTTGTAGAAAACCACCCGTTTTTACTAGCTTCCCAGTGTATCATATCCTCAATGTTATTAATTGGGATTTGTATGGATGTGATTTGTTTAGCTATGTCGCATGGTACATGTTGTGTAATCTTTTCTTTGTTCCATGTCTTGTCTGACAGAATGAAATCTGCAACCAAGGCATCAATGTTCTGAATTTGTTGTGTGTTGGTTATGTTGTTTAAGGGACTTTTTGATAACCAATTATCAGTCCAAAATTTTATTCTTCTCCCATTTCCTACTTGTCAGATGAGTCCCTTTTTGAAATCATCCAAGATTTCAATCATTTTGGACCATTGCCAAGAGCATATGCCTCTTTTATCATAGTGTAGAAAGTGTTGTATTTTTAGATATTTTTCATTAATAATTTTAACCCAACAATTATAAGATTCTGTCAGGATTTTCCTTAGTAATTTGAATTGTAATACTTTGTTCATGTCTTTTGATTTTCGTAGTCCTAGGCCTCCTTGTTGTGTAGGTTTGCAAATTTGTTCTCATCCTATAAGGGGTTTATATGCTGGATCTTTGTTCCAGAAAAAAGGTTCTGTTTAATTTATCAAGTTCATTATGAGTATTTGTAGGAAACATAAAGCTTTGCATTATGTAGTTTGGTCTAGAAGCAAGATTGGTCTTAATCAATGTTGTTCTTCCTGCCTGGGATAAAGAGTTAGCTTTCCCTTTTGTTAACTATTTTTGTGTGCTTGTTAAAAGGTCAGCAAAGATATTTGAGTTAACTCTACCATTGATAACATGGCATCCCAAATATTTTTCAAGTGAGGTCATGTTTGTGATTGTAAGAATTCTTTGGATTAACAATTTTGGTGTGCTTGTAACTTTCTTGGTTACTTGAATAGCTGATTTATTAAAATTAACTTTTTGTCCAGATATTTTGCAGTAATTATCAGCAATATCCTTAATTTCCTTACCATTTTCTAGAGTTGCTTTTGAGAAAATCATGATGTCATCCGCAAATGTCAAAAAAGGATCCGTGTTCCTTGCTACAAATTTGGAAACCAATTGGTTTTCGCGGTCTAGTAGTTGCTTCTTGTAGTTTTCGGGCTAGGATTTCCGATCCTAAAAGAAATAGAAACGGAGATAGGGGTCTCCCTATCGTAGTCCTCTAGTTGGTGTAAAGATCTTCGTCGGCCCATTATTAACAAGAACCGAGAATGAGACCGTTGTAATGCATTCTTTGATCCAGTTAATGATTTTTTGTGAAAGTCAAACTTTTCTATAGTTTTAAGAATGAAATTCCATTCAATTCTATCATAAGCTTTTTCCATATCTAGTTTAATGGCTATAAAACCTTCCTTTCCTTGTTTTGCTTTGAAAGAGTGAAATATTTCATGTGCAATTAAAATATTGTCTTGTATAGCTCTATTTGCAATAAAAGCTCCTTGTAATGGGTGAATTAGTTTTTCCATAGTTTGTTTTAATCTTAATGTCAAAATTTTTGAGATAATTTTATAAATTATAGAGCACGGACTTGTAGGCCTATATTGGTTTATTGAATTAGGGTTATCACATTTTGGGATCAGAGATATGAATGTATGGTTAATTTGTTTGAGTAATTTTCCAGAAAGAAAAAAGCTTTTCACTACTTGAGAAACCGAAGGGCCCACAATATCCCAATATTTTTGGTAAAATTTTGCTGCCATTCCATCTAGTCCAGGTGATTTATCTGAACCAATATCAAAAACAACCTTTTTAATTTCTTCGTTTGAGACATTCCTAATTAGGTTTTCATTATCTTCAGAGGTGATTTCATCTTGAATTAAATCAAGATTTTTCCGTAATAGACCTTCGTTCATTTCTTCACTTTTAAATCTTTTAATGAAATCATTTATGATTTCATTTCTAATATTTTCTTCTCCAATTATATTAGTTCCTTCTTGTGTTATAATTTGTTTTATAATTTTTCTATTTCTTCGGCCACTAGCTATTTTATGAAAATAGCTAGCATTTGTATCCACGAATTTAATATGTTTAACTTTTGCTCTTTGGTTCCAGAAATTCTTTTGGAAACTAAGGAATTTTTCCTTTTTTTCAATAAGCCTTATTTGTTTCTGTATTAGATTATTGTTAGCATTTGTGCAAATTTCAATTTGGATGTCAGACCGTTGTTTTTCTAAATTGTGTAGTTGGGTAAAAACATTACCAAAAGTGTTTTTATTCCAACTTTTTGCTTGTTTTATTAATAGCTTTGTTTTGGAAATGAGATCGAACATCCTTGATCCATGATAATTTGTCCTCCAGGCTTGTTTAACAACATTCCTGAAATCATTTCTTGTCATCCATATTTTTTCGAATTTAAAGGGTTGATTTTTGAAATTAGTTGCAGAAGTAAGATCAATTGAAATAGGACAATGATCAGAGCTAGTAAAAGCATAATTTTTGGTACATATGTCAGGATACCGTTGTAGAATTTGGTGGTGAACCAGAACTCTATCCAATTTTTCATAGATGTTATTTATTTCGGTTTTGTTATTTCGCCAAGTAAAAGCATTCCCTGTAAAAGGGATATCCATTAATTTTCATTCATCTTTGAAGTATTTTAATCTAGTGAATTTTGTCAGTGGTGGGTTAAGCCACCCATTTTTTCAGTATGGTCTTGAATCTCATTAAGATCCCCCATAACTATACAAGGATAAGCACTATTTTTGATAAAGCGTATAATGGTATCCCAGAATTCATTTTTGCCCGCTTCATTGGGTGGTGCATACGTAAGAATAAGCAGGGTTGTAATGTTTGTACAAAGATTTTTGTATTTAATGCTCATAAATCGTGAGTTTATTTGGTCAACTTCAAGGATTTCATTCGTGAGTTGATAAGATTTCCACATAACACAGATACCGCCAGAAAAACCATTTGCCGATATGCAGTAAAAATTGTCAAACCCTGCTTTTTTCCATAATTTTTCACTTGGCTCTTTGTTCGTTCTTGTTTCAAATAAAGCAAGTAGTTGAAAATCCTTTCAATCTTGCAAAATGATTCAATATCCATCCAAAAAAAAATCCCAATCCCTCGACAGTTCCAAGTTGTAATCTTCATAAAAAACCAAACTTTGTATTGCCCCTTGTCCGCAGACTGTGAGAGGACTTAAAACTAGTTTGTCTTTGTTGAGGCTTGTTCCACATACATACAATATGTGGTTTAAATAATTTGTTATCATTGTGATAGAGTATTGTCAGCCTTGTGGTTTGTCTTTGTTGAGGCACTGTATCTAATTTTTCCTTGGATTGATTTGTCATAAATAGCTTCTTGTTCACTTGTTCAGAATAGTTTAGTAAATGACTGGAGTGAATGAGTATGCAAAGACTATAGTTGTTCATTTTCCAATCTGCCATTTTTTGGTATGTTTTCCTTGTTGCTGGTGTATCCAAAAAGGATTTCAGATGCATGAGGCCAGTATATGACAAGTCTTGTTCCAGTAAGCATCACTTTTGAAGGAGCAGACATGAGGTTGCATAATCCAAGTCCAAACCCGGTTGCATACAAAGGTGATGTAAATGTTTTCAGTTGTCTCAGTTTCAAATAATAAAATGTTCATAACCAGATTTATAGCACAGTTGGTCAAATAGTTCAATATCCAGTAAAGAATGTTCATGGGATAGGTTGTCATATATTGTGTGATTTCCGTAGGTTCATAGTTCCATGGTGTATTGGTTTGGAAACCAACTCCAGATTTAAATTACTGATTGTTCAAAAAATCCCGAGATTTCATCCCAGTTCCCTGGTGTATTGGTTTGGTGTAACCAGACAGATAAACAACAAACCAGAGATTCATGTTCACAACAGAGATCTCATCCCAGTTCATGGGGCAGTTCAGATGCAAGATAGTGCAATAACATTTTATAATAGGATATAACAGACGGTAGCTGTCAACACCCAAGTACACCATAAACTCAAAGCACTCAAAATCATAAATCCAACAGTCAATAAAAGATCCTAGAGACCAAATGGAAGAGTTCGAAGTGTTCAGAATGTGGTGTAACAGATTCAAACAGATAAGATTACAGTTAAAGGGGTAGATAACATGAGAAACAACAAGTAAAGCATAACGAAAAAGAGAAAAGGATAGAAAACACCTGGAAAGCAGAGAACAAAGTCTCCCAGGAGAACATGGGTTGAGCTGTAGAATGCATCAGTTCCAGGTTCTCACAACAAACACAAGAAATTGGACATCAGTGCAATACCAAAACTCCTCCTTCAATCGGTGCTGAAAGAGCAAATCCCACATAGGGAAGAGGAGGCTGTGAATGAGGAGGCGCAATCGTTGGCAAGTCCCACCAAAAGTTCTTCCACCAGACGCCAAGAAAAAGGAAATTAGGCCACCGCAGCTTCTTTTCTTCCAATGGCGATGGACAGATCCACTCCAACAGATCTGTAGCACACGGACTACCAAAAGGCGGAGCAACCGCGTCCAAGATCTCCCAGATCTGGAGGATTTGAGCGTTTGACCACACCCTGTCATCTCTCGAGCGACAGATACAAGAGTATGTCCGATCTTGTCGTCGAACACGAGCTTGTCGTCGGTCTGCGCATTGCGCCGCCCCCTGTTGGTCGGACTCTCTGGCAGACTCGGATCCCAAATCAGCATCCGAGAGCAACCTCTGAGGACACACAGAGAGAAGAGCATGGGCGGCAAGATCCATAGATGTAGTAGCGGGAGCCGGAAACAACCGCACTCTTTTCCGACACGAGGAAAGAAGAGATTTCCCCCACAACCCGCCCAAGAATTCGATTCCCTCACCGAGAACCCAAGACAAGCAACGAGTTGGAGAAGATGAGTTGTGTTTTGGACAAATTAATCAAGGAGATCGCAATGAAGGTTGAGATCGGGGAGAGGGGTGAAGCGTCTGAACTTGATGAGCGGCGGTGGCCAGGAAAAAAATAGGGTTTCAGGGGACGGATTGTGTTTCAGGAAAGGGAGTGTTTTAGGTTTCATTTATTTTATATGGTCACCCTAGCATTGAGGCTCTTGTATCACTAGATCCTTTTTAATTATTTTCACGATCATAATTGATCAAGTTCAAAAAAGTGACATGATAGTGACACTTTAGAAATTATATAGTTTGTACTTCATGTATCATTCTTAGGTTTCCTATTTTTGGGTTAATTTTATGTTGACAATTATTTTTGTGTGCATAGCTTTGTTTACAGATCCTCACTAGAAGACAAAGAAATTAAAAGGACTGTTGGTTGCCACCTGCTGCACAAGCTCAGCTGTAGCTAGGTCTGTCTAGTTGGTTTTATAAAATCTCACTTCTTTGTTAAAGTTTATTGAAATTTACTTTGGCTAATTGATTGATCATTTACCGACTATTTGTTAAGGCTAGTGAATCATGTCTTATTGCGTGTTGCATATGACCTTGGAGAACCAAACTATACTATTATTGTGTTATGCTTGTGAGTTTCTAAATTTCATTGTGTTTTTTTTTGTGACAAGCTGATAATTGTAATGATGGGGTGATCTCTTACCTAGAGCTGGATACGGTTCATGAACCGTCGGTTCAAGGGAATCTTGAACCGAAACCTGAATCGGCAAATCCTCGAAACCGGCGGTCCGGTTCAGGTTTGGACGGTTTTTCACCGGTTCGAAATCCGGTTTCGGTTTGGTTCGGAACCGGGTTAAAAAAAAAGGCTTGAATTTAATTATTAGAACGTTTTTAATTTGTTTATGATTTTTGTAGCTTTTTTACAAATTTAAAGGGTATTGTAGTATTATATGATTTAGGGTAGGGTTTATAGTGTAGGGTTAAGGGTTTGTATTTTAAAGTTTTGTAGAGTTTATGGTTAGGTTTTTATATTTAATTATTTGAACGTTTTTTAATGTGCTCATGATTTTTGTAGATTTTTTAAGATTTAAAGAGTGATGTAGGATTTAGGACTCTAGGTTAGGGTTTATAGTTTAGGGCTAAGGGTTTGTAGAGTTTATGGTTTATGATTATGTTTTTTTATATTTAATTATTTGAACGTTTTTTAATGTGTTTATGATTTTTGTAGTTTTTTTAAGATTTAAAGGGTAATGTAGGATTTAAGACTCTAGGTTAGGGTTTAGAGATTAGGGTTAAGGATTTGTATTTTAAGGTTTTGTAGAGTTTATGGTTAGGTTTTTTTATATTTAATTATTTGAACGTTTTTTAATGTGTATGATTTTTGTTACTTTTTTTAAGATTTAAAGGATAATGTAGGATTTAAGACTCTAGGTTAGGATTTATAGTTTAGGGTTAAGGGTTTGTATTTTAAGGTTTTGTAGAGTTTATGGTTAGTTTTTTTTATATTTAATTATTTGAACCTTTTTTAACGTGTTTATGATTTTTGTAGCTTTTTTACGATTTAAAGGGTAATGTAGGATTTATGACTCTAGGTTAGGGTTTATAATTTAGGGTTAAGGGTTTGTATTTTAAGGTTTTATAGAGTTTATGGTTAGTTTTTTTTATATTTAATTATTTGAACATTTTTTAATGTGTTTATGATTTTTGTAGCTTTTTAAGATTTAAAGGGTAATGTAGGATTTAGGACTCTAGGTTAGGGTTTATAGTTTAGGGTTAAGGGTTTGTGTTGTAAGGTTTTGTAGAGTTTATGGTTTATGGTTAGGTTTTTTTATATTTAATTATTTGAACGTTTTAAATATGTTTATGATTATTGTAGCTTTTTTAAGATTTAAAGGGTAATGTAGGATTTAGGACTATAGGTTAGGGTTTATAGTTTAGGGTTAAGGGTTTGTATTTTAAGGTTTTGTATAGTTTATGGTTTAAGTTTTTTTTATATTTGAATGTTTTTTAATGTGTTTATGATTTTTGTAGCTTTTTTAAGATTTAAAGAGTAATGTAACATTATATGATTTAGGTTAGAGTTTATAGTTTTAAGGTTAATGGTTTGTATTTTAAGGTTTTGTAGAGTATGGTTTATGGTTTAGGTTTTTTTTATATTTAATTATTTAAACGCTTTTTAATGTGTTTATGATTTTTGTACGATTTAAAGGGTAATGTTACTAATGTAGGATGTAGGACTTTAGGGTTTATAGTTGTAGGGGGGTTTAGGTTTTTGGGATTTTAATGTTTTTTTTTTTTTTGGATTGAACCGCTGGTTTATGAACCGAGTTGATAAATCAGTTCATGAATCGAAGGTTAAACCGCCGGCCAACCACCAGTTCGCCGGTTCAACCAAGCCTTGAACCGGAACCTGAACCGGTCGGGACCTTGAACCGTCGGTCCGGTTCCGTTCTGGTCCGGTTTAGGGTTTGACCCACTCCGGTCCGGTTCAGGATTGTCCAACTCTATATGGGATCACAAAAAATATTTTTTTAATAAAAAAAACAACTAGACAACGGTTAAAATAAAGAGCCGTTGTGGTTTTTTTCTTTTTGTTTCAAATACTTGCGATACACCTCAGTTATTTTAAAAACCGCGGTCTGACATGTTCACCGCAGTTACTCATAAACACGATCCGACCTCTTTACTACGTTAAGAACAACCACACTACAAAAAACGAGGTCTCCTTCAATAAATAACCGTGGTTCGTTCCCCCTTTTTGTACTACTAGTGACGTATAATAAGAAATGCACATATGGTATATTCCCTCTTGTTTTCATTTTGTTTCTCCATTCCTTTTTTTAAATTATTTAAGTGCATGCAAATGTGCATTAATTACATTTCAACCCAAATATTATTAATTTAACCAAAAATAGATATGGATTAGGCTACAAATGTACATTATAAATGCACACATAGGTTATATGTGCATTTGGGTTATGTTATATGTGAATTTTTAACTATATGTGCAATTGGAGTTATTGTGAACACTACAAATGCACATTATGAGCACTCCAAATGCACATAATTAAATACAAAATCACATATAGTTGAACCAAGACCTTTACATTCAATCAACTTATGTTTGTGTTAAAAAAACTTAATATGATACATTCTAAATGCACATGGTGTACAATCCAAATGCACATAGTGTACACTCCAAATGTACAAAGTGTATATTACAAAAGCACATTTAAGTTATATGTGCATTTGGGTTATGGTATATGTGCATTTTAGGGTTTAGTGTTTAGGGTGTGTAATTGTATATAACTAGATGTGCATTTGAGTTATACTAGATTTGCATTTTAACTACATGTGCATTTGGTCATAACGTGGTGTGCATTTGGTTATAACGGGATTTAGGGCTTAGGATGCTAGGGTTTAGGATGTGCAATTGTATATATCTACATGTGCATTTAGGTTATTCTAGATGTGCACTTTAACTACTTGTGCATTTCGGCTTAAGAATGCACATACAACATTCTTAATAGCTTAAATAGCCTGAACCACTTCTAGATGTGCACTTTAACTAGATGTGCACTTTAACTACTTGTGCATTTCGGCTTAAGAATGCACATACGTGCAGGTGGATATAATTGGAGGTGCATTTTTGTATAACAATAACAATATGTCACTAGTACAAAATACACGTTTTAGATCGGGCGTTTTTTGTGATATAGCCCGGATATAACTGAAATAGGTTCGGGCTTTAGAGTGATGTGATAATAGCTTAAATAGCCTGAACCACTTCAACACGTCCGGGCTGAAAAAACTTAAATATATTACGATCCAATACATTTTATATTCGGGCGTGTGAAATGATATATGGGCTAAAAAGTGTACTTTATATCCCGGACCTTAAGATCCGGGCTAAAAAGTTCCTTTATTTTGTTAAAAAAACTCGACTTTTTAGCCCAGATCTTGAAATGTCCTGGCTAAAAAGTCCATTAATTTTAAAAAAATGCATTACCACCGGATCCTTTCTAGAAGTTTAGAAAACGTAATTATGAAAAAATAAACGGTTTTTTCGCCTGGTACCCCCGAGGTATTGCGAAATTCGCGAGGTGCCTCAAAGTTTTACCCATTTCACGCGGTACCCTCGAGTTTTTTTCCGCCAAATACCCTTCTGTCAACTCAATAACAATAACAGAAACCGTTTAAAAAAAAACAAACCCAAAAAACCACATCTCGAATTCTTCCTCTCGTCTTCTTCGAAGTTACAATTTGCCTCTCGTCTCCTGCACATCTCCGGTAGCCATTCCCATTCTGCCGACCCTCGACCCGACGGCCCTTCTTCCGCCCTCGACCTGGCTCGCCGCTCGCCTCCACGACGATGAGGCCTTCCTTTTGAGCCACGACGACAAGCCGGACTCGCCTCCGATCTGGGCTCGATTGAGATCGATCTGAAGAGCGGCAACCTGATCAACACTTGGATCGAGTTCGACGGACCCAGTAGAAGCTTCAACGTCTCTATTTCGAACTCAAATCTCATGCCCGGACATCCTCTTCTCTCACTCGATCTCTCCCTTGAACAGTGCGTAAATGATTTCATGTTTGTTGGGTTTTCTGGGTCTACACAAGGGAACAGAAAAGCTCATAACATTGAATGGTGGAGCTTCAACACATCATTTGAAGGAGCTTCGCCGCCACCAACTTCCACTCTGACTATTACGACATCTGATTCAGCCCACTCCGTTCCACCTGTTGGAACTCATTTTTAAATGTGGCACCGGTAACTTTTCCGAGCACAATTTCGATGGGCTCCGACCAATGTCAACACCGGAAAATGGAAGCATTAGCTTCGTCTACGCGAGCACATTCTCGTAATGTACTCATACGATAAAAATGAAGTCCGTTTGAATGAGAAATGAAGGCCCAAAATTGGTTGCATGCAATGCATAACTTGGAAAAATGTTGGGGTAAAATTGTGTCCCACATTGGAAGTTTGGAGATAAAATCACTAGTATATATACTAGAAAAATGGATCCAAGGTTGTGGCCTTGGGTCACCACCCATGTGTAATGGAGAGAGGACCTAGCTCATCAAGACCACACGCGCACCGAGCCGAACCGAGTCGCGTCGGGTCGGGTCGGACCGGCGAGTTGAGCTGCTCTACGCTTGGGGTTGGATCGGATTGGGCCTTGGGCCCAATACGTAGCTTGGGCTGGCCAGCCAACGCTATCTTTTTGGGCCGATCCAGAAGTCCCCAGCAACAGCTGCTTTGACCCATTCCGCGCGAGAATCCGGGGCAGTTGCGCTGGACTCGGTCCTCCTTCCTTTTCTCCTCCACTCTGTTGAAGAGCAACAAATATTTCTCCACTTCGTTAGTGGACTCCAGAGGCTCTTTAAAAGAGCAGCTCTGCAACTCATTCGAAGGCATCAGAACAACAACAATCTCTATTGAAAGCGTCTTTCGCTTTCTCTTTTTCAATCGAGTCTGAGAGTACAACACAAAATTGGTTCGTCGACTTCTGGTCTTTGGTTGCGCAATTCAGAAGAGTATTTGTAGTTATATTCTGGGATTTGGATCACTACAGAACCGTCGCAATACGGAGCGATTTTAGAATTAAGGATAGAGATCTGTCTTGCCTCTGCAACCACGTTCAATCCGATCACTGTTCGGTATTGTTTCGTCTGTTTAATTTACAGTTTTGTGCGCTTCATTTTGTAGTTTATTACTTCTGTTCGATTCTGAGAATAATGTTCCTACAATCTTAATTCTAAAATTTCGCTTAAACTGCATATCGCACTAACGAACTTTTGTTTCTGAGTTCGTAAACAGCGCAGGGAATTTCTGTATTTGCGGTTTCTAACCTGTTTTCGCAGGAAAATTACTTCTTGAGTTTCTAAACTGCATTATGCCGAATATCTTGTTATTCGAATTCAATTCGAATTTTTATCTGAAATTGCCAACAGTAAATTCGAATTTATTTCCGTACTGATTAATTCGAATTTAATCTTAATAAATTTCCGTATTGATTTCTGGTTTGCGTTCTATGAACAGATTCTGATATCATGACTGATGTGACTGAGAAATCTGTCGCTGATGTTGCTGGAGCCGGAAATGGAAATCCTACTGAGTCGACACCCCAAATTCAGTTTGGAAGTAGTCTGCCAGCAGTGAATTTGCCTGCAGGGAATCTGCCAGCAGTAAACCTGCCAGCGACGAATCTACAAGCCGCCAGGGTCGGAACTGATGCTACTCAGATTGTCCAACCGACAGTCCATATGCCTGGTGCTGTAAACGCAGGCTTGATGCCAGAAAAGTTCGATGGAACTGGCTTCAAGACATGGCAGCAGAAGATGTTCTTCTTTCTGACCACACTGAAGCTAGGAGAAGTATCTGAAAGAGGATAAGCATGTGCTTTCACATCAGAATACAGATCCATACGCCCTAGCCAGCGTTGAGGCCTGGACTCATGGGGATTTTCTGTGCAAAGGTTGGGTTCAAAGCCGCCTGATAGATCCACCGTACAATGTGTACAGCAAGATCAAGACCTCCAAGGAACTCTGGATTGCCTTGGAGAGGAACTACAAGTCTGAGGATGCAGGCTCCAAGAAGTTCGCAGTGGCGAAGTTTCTGGACTTCAAAATGGTGGACTCTAAGCCCATTATGGAGCAAGTTGAAGAGCTGCAGCTTCTCACGCATGAGATCATTGCTGAAGGAATGTCGATCTGTGAGACGTTCCAGGTGGATGCATTCATTGAGAAACTCCCTCCAAGCTGGAAGGAGTTCAAGAGCTACCTCAAGCACAAGCGAAAGGCGATGACCGTCGAGGACTTGATTGTCAGGCTGCAGATTGAGTCAACCAACCGCAAAGCAGATGAGGTTCAGCCTGTTGAACAGAAGACTAACTTGGCTGAACACAAGGACAAAGGGAAGAAACGAAAGTTCCAACCCCAAAGCTCTAACAACTTCAAGAAGCAACCAGCTAAGAAGTTCAGTGGGAAATGCCACAAGTGTGGTAAAATGGGTCACAAGGCTGACGAATGTCGAAGCAAGGCTGATCCGCGCAAGGACAAGGGGAAATCCCAAGTCAACATGACTGAAGGCAGGCTCTCGGATGCAGATCTGTGTGCTATTGTGTCTGAAGTCAACATGGTTGGAAGCAACCCAAGGGAATGGTGGTACGATACAGGTGCTACCAGACATATTTGCTCTGACAGGGGAATGTTCACCACTTATCAGCAGAGCAAGAGCGACGAGCATCTGTTTATGGGGAACTCGTCCACATCCAAGGTCGAAGGTCATGGCAAAGTGGTGTTGAAGCTGACGTCCGAGAAGGAGATGACTCTCAACAATGTCATGCATGTGCCAGAAATAAGGAAGAATCTGATCTCCGGGACTTTGTTGAGTAAGAACGGCTTCGCGGTGAAGTTCGTGTCTGACAAGCTAGTTCTCTCTAAGAATGGGGTCTATTTGGGCAAGGGGTATGTAAAGGATGGACTGGTCAAATTGAATGTAATGACAATCATCCCAAAATCTATTGTATCCAATGTTTCAATGAATAAGAATAATCCTATTGCTTATGTTGTTGAGTCTTTTAATATTTGGCATGAACGATTAAGGCATGTGAATTACAAGTCTATACAAAGACTAATTAACATGAACCTGATTCCAAAATGCAAATCAAGTAAAGACAAATGTGAAGTATGCGTACAGGCCAAACTCACAAAAATGTCATCTCTACATGTAGAGAGAACAACCGAACCTCTAGGTTTAATACACACAGATCTGTGTGATTTAAAATTTGTGCAAACTAGAGGCGGTAAAAAGTATTTCATGACCTTTATCGATGACTGCACAAAATACTGTTATGTATACTTGCTAAGAAGCAAGGACGAGGCCTTGGAAAAAATCAAGGAATACAAGTTGAAAGTTGAAAATCAACTTAGTAAAACCATAAAAATAATCCAAAGTGATAAAGGAGGCGAGTATGATGAACCTTTCAACGCGTTCTGTAGAGAACACGAGATTATTCATCAAACAACTGCTCCCTACTCACCAGAATCTAACGGAGTTGCGGAACGAAAGAACCGAACTCTGAAAGAGATGATGAATGCAATGTTGCAGGAATCTGGGTTACCCCATAACATGTGGGCGGAAGCGCTGCTTACCACCAATTATATCCTCAACAAGATACCGCATAAGGTTACTGGCAAGACGCCATACGAACTTTGGAAAGGTAACGTACCATCGTACAAATACCTCAAAGTGTGGGGGTGCCTAGCAAAAGTGGCAGTACCACCTCCAGAGGCTCTTTAAAAGAGCAGCTCTGCAACTCATTCGAAGGCATCAGAACAACAACAATCTCCACTGAAAGCGTCTTTCTCTTTTTCAATCGAGTCTGAGAGTACAACACAGAATTGGTTCATCAACTTCTGGTTTTTGGTTGCGCAATTCAGAAGAGTATTTGCAGTTG
Organism: Rheum nobile; assembly: GCA_027886185.1. NCBI lineage: Eukaryota > Viridiplantae > Streptophyta > Magnoliopsida > Caryophyllales > Polygonaceae > Rheum > Rheum nobile. Next base: position 27,323 of record WOAB01000683.1, on the reverse strand, counting down.
TATCCTGGGATTCGGATCGCTACAGAACCGTCGCAATACGGAGCGATTTTAGAATTAAGGATAGAGATCCGTCTCGCCTCTGCAACCACGTTCAATCCGATCATTGTTCGATATTGTTTCGTCTGTTTAATTTACAGTTTTGTGCGCTTCATTTTGCAGTTTATTACTTCTGTTCGATTCTGAGAATAATGTTCCTACACCACCGGCGTCGGAACAGGGGAAGAGTATCACTATCAAGTCTTCATCTTCTTCAAAGCAGGGCAAGGGTGCAGTTGCAGGGGTTGCAACAACATGGGCGTTCTGTTTTGCTATATTTGCAGGAGCCCTAATTTGGGTATACTCAAAAAGTTCTTAATTTGAAAAAAAGATCAAAGTCATTAGCATCGGATGTGATCAAAATGCCAAGGGAATTCAACTACAAGGAGATGAAATCCGCCACAAAAAGCTTCGATCGATCCAAAATCACCGGCCACGGCGCGTACGGGACAGTCTACAAAGGAGTTCTTGCAGAAACAGGGGAGGGCTCGTGTCGTTTCGCCTCCATCCGGGCTTGTCATCGTTAGCCAAGGCGATTTTCGATTTTTTTTAATTTTTTTTCACGGTTTCTGTTAGTGAGTTGACAGAAGGGCATTTGGCGAAAAAAAAACAAAACTCGGGGATACCGCGCGAAATGAGTAAAACTTTGGAGCATCTCGCGAATTTCACCGTAACTCAGGGATACCAGGCGAAAAAACAAAAAAATAAATGAAGATAACATATACTCTTCAGTGCTTAACCACAAGATTAATAATTGTATAAGACCATGTTTATAGATGAACACATTAAGTAATATACTAGTGTTAATATAGAAGAGTCATATGTTAACTCTAATGCCTAACTCACACCAATATGTAGAAAAATCCTAAACTCTTGCAATGATCCTTCGCTCCCAAATAGTTAAGTAGACAACAACAGAAGGGAAAAATGCCAAGAAAGCCAAAAAAACACACATCTGAAAGAGAAAAGTTCGGCAAAAATCTAGCAAAATGAGTCTCAAGTTTCACAGTTGTAGATCAAACTAAATTAGTGTGATGTCTAGCCCCAAGCTCAGATGCAAACCACTTACCTAACTATTTGTTAGTCATCAGAAAGTCTAACAATTGTCCATGGATCATAAGCGTTAAAGTCCAACCGAACCAAAAGTGTTTTTCCATGTGCAACTGAACAAACCTTTTTGCCATGTGCAAAAATGACTTCTATAATAGCTTTATAGAATAGGGACATTCAGATACAAAATAACTCAAACAGAACCAAAAGTTTCAAATGACATAACGTTTAACTTCACAATAAGAAATATTTTAGCATCATTATATATTAATATTGGCAAATCCATAAATCTAGCTCAGAAGTAAATGATTAACCATGTTTATCCATGAAAACTAATTATATAAATATGCAAGGCAGTACACCAGGCAACCTACATGCAGTGCACACCAAAAGATATATATTTTGCAAGGAGTTTCATCATGTGCATACTATAGATTCCATTTATACAAGAATCAAAACAACAAACAGGCCATGCCTATTAGTTACTTTGAAGAGAATATGATTTGAGTTGGTTTCAAGACAGAAATTCCCAGAAGTGTTAAGTCTAAATCTAAGTAGCATAAACACAACGAAGTGGCAAATCCATTAACATAAGACAGTATAATTATACTAGGACAGTATAAATTATCTATATTGAGAAAACCAAATAAATGTCAGTAAAAAGTAACCTGAATCATATAAGCAACAAGATAATGTTGCAAGTCACAATACCAAAATCATTTTTTCCATGTGCAAAAATGAATTCTATATTACCAAACTTGGAATACCCAAAACCTGGTTTTCCTTTAATTGATGTCTCTATGTTGGGCCTCCCCATGTTCTTTCTTGTATCTTCTTGCAGCCACTAAAAAGTCCTCAACTGTCATGGATCTGTATTGAATAACTCAATTAGTAACAATTAAAGATACCTGAACTATTTTATCAGAGACAAATCTTAGACCATTTCACACACCTGTACTCCTTGTAGATATCTGGTGATGTGAGAAGGAGCTCGACATCTCCAATACTCATATTACCAACAACTTTTCTACCTTCTCCATCTAGAACCCGGATTCCACCCACTCCATTGATCCTCATGAGCTTAAATGCTTGCAACACCGGTTCATTCTCGTAGACCTGACACAAGAATCACAATATCAAAATTGAACTAGCTGACAGACATGTTTAATCCGAATCATTTGAGCTTTTTAACCCATCATATATGTACCTCAATCATGTGGTTTTTGCACGTATTTGGAAGATCAAGTTCAAATAGTTTTTTGTTGCCCCACGTTTTAAACCAAGGAAGCTCGGCACATTTAGCCAACATGTGAATAACAGCTGACTGTGTGACAATGTTATCGATTTTTGCATCACCAGGCTCCACAACGGGAACACTGCTCATTTTATATTTTGACCGAAGTAGCAAAACCGTCAACATGGAGTTCGATTTCTGCAGTGCAAGGAAATGAGCCTGAAATGTCTCGTACCTACATACCGAAAAAGGATAAGAACAGACTAACGAACATTCATTTTTCTGAATGTCAAATCTACCAGGAAAAATCGCCAGATATCACCCGCAGTTGCTCTTGAACTTAAACTTGATATTTTTGCAAGTCGAGTTCCAGCACCTGCTGTTACAGCTGTCGGGCTATGAGCCGCTGTTGGACTATTTGCTGATGTAGGACTACCATTCTTGTTCTCATCATTCTCTGCAGCTAGTGCTGCACCTAGATAATCATCTACTTCGGCCTATGAAATAAACGAGAGCTTTCAGTTTATCTATGAGAAGATATCAACACATTAATTCTGACATTGTATAGAGTTATGATTTACTAACTCTAGCCCTTGGATGAGCTAATAAGGCTCGATAGTTCAGAATTGTCAAGCATCCCCAATTATAAACATGCCATGTAATCAATGAAATGAGCCAAATTCACAATTTCTGAAATGTGCAGATAAGAAAGTTGAACTTGGTTGCAGTATTCAGGATCACAAAATCACACAACAAACGAATTCTTGCTTTTGATAAGCTTGATTTCTGACCTGTTGCAGGATCCAAACAGCAATTCCAGCAAACTCGACAACCCCAATATATCTATCAACCCAAGCCTCCCAAATTGTTGCTCGAACATCTGCATCTGAGGGTTCCGTCTCCCCTTCACTTCCAACAAGCTTGGAAAAGAAAACAAATCCAATCAATGTTGAACATGAATGTTGGATATATTGTATATGCAAATAAGAAGTTAACGCACTAGACCTTGTGGATGTAAATGCAAGTAACTTCTCATACTAAGCACCTACATTTCAAGCCTTCCAACTTACAATTAACATCTGCAACCAATCTAGTTAGATGATTACTCTTTTGATAGTTCATAAGCTCAAATGTCAAATTTACTTCTCAGTTCTCCAATTATGTTGATAATTTTATTATTACATGCTTTATCACGCACGTGTTAAATTTTACATGTGAAGAAGTGAAGAACCAAGAACTTTATTCAGTAAATTTGAATTGAACAAAATAAGAGACAAAAATTTATCATCAAGAGCAATCCAAAATAAGTCGCAATCTTCTCTTGATGTACGACTGGTGGAGGTGATGCGAAACAATCTAGTCTAGCAACAATCTATAAAAGACCTTATCGGCAACTCCATTTCTTGTCTTCCATCTAGTCTAGCAACAATCTATAAAAGACCTTATCTTGCATCGATACTTGCTTTGATTTAATCATCATAGGACAATATTGCATGCTTGATTGGCTTGAGACGGTTATTGCATACGAGTTCACTTCCTTGCCTTGACCTCTCTCACGGATTGCCTAAACTAGTTACCGGGAGATTTTGACACATTGAGTTGTGTTGGGCTGCATTTTGTGCTTCTTGTTGTTGCTTCCTTTTGTTGTTGTTAACCTCTTGCTATGTCTTATCATGATGAGGATTACGAGGACCAGGCGGCTGAATTGTTGGCAACGAAAGAACGCTGACAGGTCCGAGGCCGAGCGCCTTGATATGGCTGAACGGTTGTCCACTACGGAGAGGCAACTAGCTCACTTGACACGCCTTTTGGAAGCCCAATTTCCAGCTGTGAGAGCCCCTCAATCCCTTGTGACGGGGTAGCCATTGGACCCTAGTGCCGGACACCAAGTGTCTACTCACAACCGGCATGACAAGGGTAATAACATTGCTTCTTCTTCTCATCAACCCAATGGTCATACGACCACCACCCATAGGATGCATTCCGTCATTGAGAGACCTCCAAGGGATGATTTTGATGACCGATGGCAACCGAGGTCTCACTCTAGGGACATAGAAGACAATGGTCACGACTCCGACCATGATCTTACGCCAAGAGGCGACCACCACTCTCCAGGGCATCTTGATGCAGGTGTTTCCCACCATGAGAGGCTCAGGTATGATTACTCTAACCCTGCACATGGTTCCCATAGAAATCGCTTGGCTCGCGACAACACTAGACGCCCTGCGGTGAACCCGGAGGGGTGGCAGATGCCGGCTGCACAAGCATCGTTTAGGCCATACAATCCGATGGCTTTTGGTGAATATGATGAGGAGGATATGCACTTAGCTGGCCACGCAAACCCAGGTAACTACCACCCTCCTCTTGCTGAGCCTATCGAAAACCAAGTTCATCCGGAGGGGTGGATTCCTCCTTACATTACTACTCATTTGCCTTATGTTAATGCTAATGCCTATGATGAGTATGAGAATATGCAGCCTAGGCGTAGGAGAGGTCACAATGCAGGCCGTGGGAATGCATATGGCAATCAAGGTGACCGCGGCTATGAGGAGAGACGCCAAGTTCAACCCAATCATAACTCTAGATGCGACATCAAGGTAAAAATTGAAACCTTTGTTGGTGCATATAATGAGGTCGTCTTTTTGGAGATCACCACTTTACACTTCCAAGGAGCCGCAAGTTCATGGTGGCATAGAGACGTGGCGAATAGAGCTCGCATGGGACGTGAGCCTATTAGACAATGGTACCAACTTGTCTTCGTCATGACTCAAAAGTATGTGCCTCTGGAGTATAAGAATGAGATGAGGTTGCAGATAGCCCTAGCTCGCCAAGGAGCTCAAACACCTCTTGAGTTCTTCTCGCAACTAGAGGACTTGTATTTCAAGGCGGGCATGAGTGTGACTCCGGCAACAGTTCGGACCAAATTTATGCATGGTCTCCATGTTGATTTGAGGGAAGAAGTCGACGTGTTGCCAATCCGTGACTTGACTACACTTGCACATGCCGCTCAAAAGATCAATCAAAAACTTGTGTGAAAGAAAGTCTATCCTTGGCTCTCGGCTTCATCCTCACGAAGGTATGATTCTAAACCTAGTCCTAAGTTTTCTACTAATACCGATGCTAGTGTGCATCCTAGGACACAAGCCCCTTCTTATAGCCGGCCTACACGCCCCACCGAGGCTCCTAAGCCGACTGCAACCCCATCTCAACCACCACATGGTACTCGTCAAGAGAAGACAAGCGATAGCGTGTGCTATAAGTGTGGAGGGCGCGGTCATATCATGCGGGATTGTCCAAATCCTAGGAAGGTATTGTTCTCTCAAGCTACGAGGTATGAATCTTTTGACGATGACGAAGGCATTGAGGTGACTCCGCAGCCTTCTTATGATGACTATGATGACGAGGAGCCGTACACTTGCGGTCCCCCAGACTTGAATGAAGGTATGCCTCTTTCCCTTGTAGCTCGTCGTGCTTTAACGGTTAAGGATGCTTTTATAGGGGATCAAAGAGATAATTTATTTCACACAAGGTGCCTTGTGGGTACCTCGTCATTAAGTGTGATAGTGGATAGTGGATCTTGCTGCAACATCTTGAATGAGAAGGTGGTTTGGCTCTTGAACTTGCCTACTTCGCCACATCCTCAACCTTATAGCCTCCAATGGATTTCGGAAGGTAACGGTGATGTGGTAACAAGGCAATGCCACATCACATTCTCTATTGGTGCTTATGTTGATACCGTTACTTGTGATGTTGTGATTATGGATGCTACTCACCTCCTTCTAGGTCGTCCTTGGCAATTTGACAAGAAGGCGGTGCATGTCGGTTTCCTTAACACTTACACTTTCCACAACAAGGGGCGTAGGGTGACTCTTCTTCCCATGACGCCACAAGAAATCATCCATGATCAAGTAGAAAGAGACCGCATCAAAGCCTTGTAGAAGGCCAAGTAGGCAGCTAAGCACACGGCCCAAACCGAGACCAAACATACTACTAGTGCCAAGACGTCGTCCAAAGAGGGGCACCCTTCTGGGTCCGGACCAGCCACTTTGCAGGTTGTTTCCACACCCCCTGAGACACCTTTGAGCAAAGTTTGCACCGGAAGAAGGGCTGGAAAACCGCAGATTCCGATGCAGCAAACCGGGAGCAACGACAATGCACCGAAGCCTCCTAGGGCATCAGGTTTGGACAGGCATTCCTCTAACTTTGCAGGCCATTTTTTGCAGGAACAAAATAGAGGAAATCAGCAAGCTAATGGTCCAGGAATTGCCGGATTTGGAGCTCCAATGCCCAGGGAACCTGCTTCTCCAATTCAGGGTCGTTGTGAGCGGCGCTTGCTCATGGCACGTTCGAGGGATCTCACTCGAATCGTTCAGGGACGTTCTCCTTGCTTCTTGTTGATACCTACTGCGTGTCTATCTGTTTTAAAGAATGTAGATGATCTACCCTCTTCCATTACTTGTCTTTTGCAGGAGTTCGCAGATGTTATGCCCGATGAGCTCCCCGAAGGCCTCCCTCCTCTTCGAGGGATCGAGCATCAGATTGACTTAGTTCCTGGAGCTTCTTTGCCTAACCGAGCAGCATATAGGGCGAGCCCGGAGGAGACTAAGGAGCTCCAACGCCAAGTCTCCGAGCTCTTAGGGAAGGGCTATGTGCGAGAAAGCTTAAGTCCGTGTGCGGTGCCGGTGATTTTGGTGCCAAAGATGGAGGGCACATGGAGAATGTGCATGGACTGCAGAGCCATCAATCAAATAACAGTGAAGTACCGTCATCCAATTCCTCGCCTCAACGACATGCTCGATGAGCTTCATGGAGCCATTCTCTTTTCCAAGATCGATCTTAGGAGCGGCTACCATCAAATCCGCATGAAAGAAGGCGATGAGTGGAAGACGGCCTTCAAAACAAAGTATGGTCTCTATCAATGGTTAGTGATGCCTTTTGGTCTTACAAATGCACCTTCTACTTTTATGAGATTAATGAACCATGTGCTTAGACCTTTCTTAGGAAAGTTTGTCGTGGTTTATTTTGATGATATTTTGGTGTATAGCCGTTCATTGCATGACCATGTTGACCATCTTAGACAGGTTTTTGAGTGTCTTAGGAATGAGCAATTGTATGCTAACCTCTCTAAATGTGTATTTTGCTCGGATAGTACTGTTTTCCTTGGCTTTGTTGTGTCTAAGGATGGATTACAGGTGGACCAAGAGAAGGTCCGGGCTATTAGAGAGTGGCCGACCCCTACTACGGCCACCATGGTTTGGTCTTTCTTGGGGTTGGCTGGTTTGTATAGGCGATTTGTGCGGGATTTTAGCACAATAGCCGCACCCCTTCATGAGCTCACAAAGAAGGGAGCCACCATTACTTGGGAGCCGACGCATGAGAGAGCCTTCATGACCCTTAAGGACCGCCTATGTCATGCTCCTTTTCTGCAGTTGCCGGACTTCAACAAGACTTTTGAGGTTGAATGCGACGCCTCCAACTACGGGATAGGTGGAGTTCTTCTTCAAGAACGACGCCCCATTGCTTATTTCAGCGAGAAGTTGTCCGGCGCCACCCTTAACTATCCTACTTATGATAAAGGGCTTTATGCTCTTATTCGGGTGTTGAAAACGTGGGAACATTATTTGTGGCCTAAGGAGTTCGTCATCCATACGGACCATGAGGCGTTGGCTTATCTCAAGCACCAGTCTACCCTTGGACGTCGGCATGCTAGGTGGGTAATGTTCATGGAGACCTTCCCATATGTGGTGCTTCATAAGAAAGGTAAGGAGAATGTGGTAGCCGACGCCCTTTCTCGCAGGTATGTTCTTTTGTCTTCCTTTGATGCTAAAGTCTTTGGTTTTTCTTTGATTAAGGAATTGTATTTGCATGATACTTTCTTTAAATCTATTTATGAGACTTGCGCATCTCAAGGGACCTTAGATACCTATTTTCTTGACCAAGGGTACCTCTACAAGGGTGGGAAGTTATGCATTCCATCTTCTTCTATTATGGGTCTTCTAGTTAAGGATGCACATGAGAGTAGGGCACATTTCGGGATAGCCAAAATCATAGCAGCCCTTAAGGAACACTTTTATTGGCCACACATGACTAGACAAGTGACTAAGTTTTGCAATGCTTGTGTTACTTGCCATAGAGCCAAGTCTAGGTCGAGCCCCTCACTCTACACCCCCTTACCTATACCGCGGGCACCTTGGGAGGATATTTCCATGGACTTTGTGATGGGATTGCCTAGGTCTAACAAGGGGAGGGACTCTATTTTCGTAGTGGTCGACCGGTTCTCCAAGATGGCTCATTTTATACCATGTAAGATGACTACCAATGCTTCGGATTGTGCTTCTTTATTCTTTCAGCATGTGGTTCGCTTACATGGTATTCCACGTATTATTGTTAGTGATAGAGACGTGAAATTTGTTAGCCATTTTTGGAAGAACTTTGTGGGTAAGTTAGGTACCAATCTCCTATTCTCTACTAGCTACCACCCCCAAACAGATGGCCAAATGGAGGTGACCAACAAGACCTTAGGGACTTTGCTTAGATCCATGCTTAGAGCCAACCCGTGCCGTTGGGAGGACTTACTACCTTTTGTTGAGTTCTCTTATAACAGGTCTGTCCATTCTGCCATGAAGATGTCCCCTTTTGAGGTGGTGTATGGCCGAAACCCTTTGTCTCCTTTGGACTTGGTGCCGCATCCTTTGAAGGACGGTGATCATGTTCGTGGAGCTGCTCGAGCCGGGATGATTCAGGAGCTGCATGTTAGGACTAAGGAGCAACTGGAGATGAGGGCTAGGTAGCTGGAGCAGAAGGCCAACAAAGGTCGGCGTCGTATCACTTTTGCGCCCGGGGACCTTGTTTGGTTGCACTTGAGGAAGGAGCGGTTCCCGTCTCGGAGGCGCTCCAAGCTGGACCCTAGAGGAGATGGCCCTTTCAAGGTCTTGTAAGCTTATTGTCCTAATGCCTACAAGTTGGAGCTTCCAAGTGACTATGGTGTGCACTTGACTTTCAACGTCGCTGACTTGTCCCCCTACACTCCACCAGGCCTTGACATTGACGAATCGGGGACGATTCGAGACCAAGAAGGGGAGAGTGATGCAATACTGCCCTTGACATTGACGGAGGCCCAGGAGGAAGATATGTTGAGCGTTCGTTCTAACGGACCGATCACGAGGGATCGTGCCAAAGCCATTGCTCAAGCTACTTCGAGCATTGTCGCCAAGGCCTTTGCAAGGAATGGAGCGTCCTCAACTTCCACATCCGCCTCCATGACTTTATCATTGTCAACATTGCAGGAAGATACTTCATAGACTTAGACTTTCATCTTTGATTCGTGTTCGTTTTATGTTTTAGCGTACTTTCCTTTTTCGGCAACTTTTAGCATTTTAGAAACGTACTTTTATTAGTAAGTTAGGTTAGAAGGAAGGCAGCCATCTTCCTTATGTGTGGCTGCAACTTGTTCGTTGTTTTCTTACGTTGAATTTGAAGCAAGGCTATGTCGTGAGCTTGATCTCCGCCCCCTTGTGTCAACGTCAACAATCTTGTTCGATTCATCCAAGAAATTCATGCACTTGTTCATGCCAATCTCCATCATCACTTGTTCGTTTCTTCCTTGTTGCTGCAAGGCCGAAACCCTAATCCACCAAAACAAACCAGTTCGTTCTCTACACCTCTATCTGCGACACTTCAGGAGAATTGCTATAACCTTCTGCTCACTCAATATTTTGGTCTGCAATTTTGAGGAGGCAAACTAGACTCGTAGATCTAACTCCTCGCGTTGGAATCATTGCCTTTGGATTCTTGAGCAGGGAGAACGAATTTTTACAAGTCGGACCAACGCCCAGGAATTCTCCTTGCCCGACGAGGCCGAATTCTTGAATTATCATCAATTGGCCAGTTCGTACATCACCTCCACCAGTCGTACATCAAGAGAAGATTGTTTCGCAACACTTCCTGCCTAGATCTGAATCAAGCGAAGCCATTCAAAGGGGTTTTCGCATCACAACCACTATCAATTCAAATCACCAGTGTACAATTTATGCAAACCCCGACATCATGAATCCAGATCTCGAAAATTTAAAGGTCAAATTCCGACCGTTTGAGTTTGGATATCGATTGCTTCAGTTTAATCCGTTGCCTTCTACAAGGATCTCTTATAGACAATTGTTATCAGGTGTAAACAATGTGATGATGTGGAAAGACGATACTACTGCTATTATTAAAGAGGTTAATATATAGATTACAACCAAAACCCTATCTATATAATATTTTACTGCATCCCGTGCAGTTTTGCCCTTGGGATAGTTCTAGTATGCATCTTGTGCCATTATGCCCTTATTTTAGTATGAAATTTAGCAACCTGTGCTATTTTGATCTCTGAGCAACTTGTGCTTTATGTTTCCTTGACAACCCGTGTCGTTAGTGCATAACCGATGCCTTGGTTGTGATAGCTTGTGTCCTTGTGGCCCGAAAGCTGATATAATAAGGATGACAACTCGTGCCCATTGGTCCATAGGCTAATAGAATAAGATGGTGGCTCGGGCCCCTACGGCCTTAGAATAAGATGGCAGCTCGTATCCCTGTGGCATGTAGGCTAATAGAATGAGGATGGCAAGTCGTGCCCCTGTGGCCCATAGGCTGATTGTCTCAAAGAATATTTAATATGTTTCAAATAATATGGTGCTTTATCATGAATTTAAGAGACAAAGCTAAAAACTTAGCTGGTGAGTGCATTGACCATTGTCGTTGTCAAATCAGTTGATGAGAACTTAGGTTGTCCCAGACCTTAATTCCAAGGTCACGATTATTAGCCTTTCATAGCTAGCGCTTGGATGCTCCTTCTAAGGAATTGACCATATTTGTCGATGGACCCCGTATCGCACTTTAATTAATGTTTTCTCTCATTCCGAGGATATACCCGACATGGCATAGTACACGTAATGATCATAAAATAAGAATTACTTTAAATCCTTCCTTCATAAAAAATAATCGACTCAATTTAACTTGAATAAGTTTAGGGTCGAAATTTACCGATGGAGTTTGATGCGACTTGGATGGGTGGATTCTATTCTGTCCTGCAGAGCTTCAAAGTAATGGAGGTTCTACGCTTTTGATCAATCTCTTGACCTTCCCAAACTTGGAATCCAGCCTTTTGATTGATCTCACGCTTGCAGTGGTAACCAAATAACAGTGACACGAGATTCTGACTTCTACTCATTGCAAGGAGAGAGGGAAAGGCTTCTCACTACTGGAATCCTCCAGTTCTTCTTCCAAGGAAGCGCCATAATTTTCTCTAAGGGGAAGAACCTTCTTCCATAATTTGTAAAGGTTTAATCAACACTACTTATTCCATCTTCATCACACTCCTCATCTTCAACGTTTGTATATATCACCACCAAGCCCTGTTCGGCCCAAAACAAATTCCCTTTCGATCCATTTAATCCAAAATCTGACCACACCATCGTTTTTCTCATGCTCAAGTTAGTTGAACTTGGATCTTGAATCATCTCAAACTATCTCCGAACGACATCGAGGCACTTCCAAACCTGCCCATGTTGTGCACAGACAGTCGGGGAACCGCATCGCTTTGAAGCATTTTTCTGATGCCGGTGGAGGATCCCAGTCGCCGCGACCAATCGTCGGAGAAACCTTGCGGTGTCACAATCCCAATGACGCCAACCTCGCTCCATATGGTCGTCGTTTGAGCCGCCGACAAACCACCCAAATTAGACTCTTGCCAAAAGCCAATTTTAACTTAAGAGAATATTTGCTCCCATCAAACTGTAGATCTGAAACAATAGGAAATTCGACCCCCTTGACTGACATAGCATGTGAAGTGTCAAACCCTGGGAACATGATTGAAGCTCTATGTGGTCCACAGTAATCCATCTTGGAAAATGCATAATTGAAGCACTGGAGGGTGGAGAAGGGATCACAAACCCTGGGAGCATGGCAACCTTTGAAGTCCCGCCACTTGATGGTGGTGTGCATCCTTTGATTTGTGAGCAGCTTATGCTCAATATCTCTGTGGAAGCCTGTGCCACCTTTGCCTTTGAGTAGCTCATGCTACATCATACGAGTGAGCTGGCGTGATAGCTAGTGCACTTTCTAATCTATAAGCAGCTTGTGCTCCGTGTTTCTTTAGTAGCATGTGCCACTTTTGTCTTAAAGCAGCTCATGCTCACATGTTTTGGGCTCGGTCGAACCAAGTCTACAAAATCAACATCAATAGCACGAAAACAAATAGTACCTCATTGACGATACTAAATATCAACAAAATTGACAATATTCGCCAAAAACAGAGTTAGTGGCAGCCTGTGCCCCTATGACATACAAGCTTGTTGCTTCAAACATCATGTGTCATGCTCTCAATATATTCATAGAGAAATCAAATTGATAATAAAATGGTCTCACTTAGTGTAAGTATGAATAACAAAAGAGAATGTTGCATCAAACATCATGTGTCGTACTTCGTCGTTGCTCTGTTGCTTTCGTAAGTCTTTTGCTTCATTCCTGTTGATTTTCGTAGTTTCTAGGGTTTATTGTTGTAGATTTTTGTTTGTTCGTTTCGTTTTCAATTGTTTGTATATGTTGTTGTAGATGTTATGATTTTCCTGATTGTTTTGGTATATGTTGTGATTTTCCTCGTAATTAAGTAATTATTTGTGATTGTATACAACTATCACGAAATAACGTTTTTATGAGATTTATCATTTACAGTAGTATTAGTGTGGTGAGAATGTTATTTGCATGTGTCATTACAATATTAGTCGTGTGATGACACTTCTTTACATGTTTTGATTACACATGTGTGCTGACAGTGTTTTTCATTTTGATAATTTGATGACAATGTGTTTGATGTTTGACTACTTATCAATATGTGTGATGACAGTAGTAGTAGTAGTGTTGTGACAATGTTATTCAAGTGTGATTACACACTAGTTTGTGTGATGACAGTAGCAGTAGTGTGGTGACAGTGTTTTTAATTGTGATTACAACACTAGTTTGTGTGATGACAATAGCAGTAAAATGATGACAGTGTTTTTTAAGTGTTTACGCATTAGTATGTGTGATTTGCATTGTTTTGATACAACTGTCATAATATTTTTGTTGATGACAGTTTTCTACTGTCATCAACAATACACTGCCATCACCAATTGACTACTCATTAATGTGTGATAACAGTAGTAGTAGTGGGGTAACAATGTTTATGAGGTTTGACTACTCATTATTATCTGTAATGACAGTAGTAGTAGTAGTGTGGTGACAATGTTTATGAGGTTTGACTACTCATTATTATTTGTGATGACAGTAGTAGTAATGTGATAATAGTGTTATTCAAGTGTGATTACACACTAGTTTGTGTGATGACAATAGCAGTTAAATGGTGATAGTGTTTCTTAAGTGTTTACACTTTAGTATGTGTGATTTGTAGTAGTAATAATGTGATGACAGTAGGGCTGTTCAAAATCGGTCCGGACCGGAAATGACCGGACCGGACCGGTGAAAATACGGTCCGATCTCCGGTCCAGATAATTTCCTTAATCCGGTTCCGGTCCGGTCCAGTCTGGTCCAAACCCGGAAAAAACCGATCCGGACCGGTGAACTGGATTTTTTTTATATTTATTTATTTATTTTTAATTTATATGTTTTTATATATTTTTTGGAGATTTATATGTATTTTTTATAGATATTTTTCTTAATTTAATAACTTAGGAGTATATATATTTTTTAGATATTTTTTTTTGATATTTTTTTATAGATTTTAAATAAGAATTTAATTTTTTTTAAAAAATAAAATCCGGTCTAAACCAATCCAGGACCGGACCGAATATGTCAGGTCCGATCCGGTCCGGTCTCCGGTTTGGACTTTTAGAAAAATCCGGTCCATCGGACCGGATGAACACCCCTAGATGACAGTATTTTGCAAGTGTTTATGTTCTTGTTTACTTATTAATATTGATGACAATATTTATGTAATGATATTTTTAATGACAATGTTTATGTTATTGTTTGCTTGTTAATTTGATGACAATGTTTATGAGGTTTGACTACTCATTAACATGTGTGATGACAATAGGAGTAGTGTGGTGACAGTGTTATTCAAGTGTGATTACACACTAATTTGTGTGATGACAACTTATATTTTCTTTTTATCTGTTGACAGGGCATGGATGCAAGCCAATGTAGGTTTATTGTTCGAGAAGAGCTTCATGCTCCATGCAAATGCAACTATTTCACGCGTATGGAAGTCATTACAAAAATTGAGGACATTTTGCCCGCGTTTGATATATGCTTCTCTGTGATGGCCCTCTTGGCACTATTTTTACATGGGGAGATAGTTTGAAGTTCTGTGCTCAGTTGGTCCATTACTTTCGTCTCCATGAGGTAGAAACTGAAAAGACCCATGAAATGTGGTTTAACATTGACGGTAACATTAGCCGCTTCTCCATCGCTGATTTTGTTACCGTCACTGGGTTGAATTGTGGTGAAATGTCACATTATGAGCTTCCTGATGCTGACATGGAGGAGTACCTTGGGTCAGATCCATGTTCAATAAATGATCAGATTGCTCGATTTGCCATTAAGACTAATCGTGAGAAGAAGATGAATCTTGCACATTTGCTCGTTGTTGAGACTGTTTTGTTGCCTCAACGCCATATTACTATCATAGATGAGTACTTCAAGCTCTCAACTGTTTTGGAGCAGTTTTCTAGATACCCTTGGGGTAGGGTAGCGTATTTTCTGACCCTAGAGTACCTTAGGAAGGTTAGTAGGGCAGTTCGTGACCAAAAGAGCGTAGCAAAGTTTGATGAAAGGATTGGTTACAATTTGTATGGGTTTCCTATTGCTTTCCAGGTACAATTTTATGTTATTTTTACGTGGTTTCTGTCTTGTTTATATTTACTGTTCTATTAATTATTTATATTTCGTTGATGACAGGTATGGATTTTAGAGTTATTCCCACAACTTCGCCATGTTGTGGGTTGTGCGAGTTCTGTTAGTAAAAACATTATGTACTGTACACGGTGGTATAGTTCAAATCCGAAGAATGTGTGATATCATTCCATTTGTATCTTCATCAAAGAAAATAATTTGGTATGCTTTTTTTTGTTTCTCAATTAAGATATGATTGTTCACCGTTTCTAACTGTCAACAAATATTGATTAAGTTATTATGTGTGACAGTTTATAACTCTCACCTAATTACCTTCATGTTTTTATTGATGACAATTTGTAACTGTCATTAAGTCATTCAATGACAGTTTTAAATTGTCACCAATGCATTTTTGATGTTAATTTTTTATTGTCATCAATTATTATTGATGACAATTGATAAGTATCAATAAGTTATGGGTTGTCATCAATTATTATTGATGACAACTTGTAAGTATGAAGAAGTTTTGGATTGTCATCAATTATTATTGATGACAACTGGTAAGTATCTAGAAGATATTGATTGTCATCAATAATACTGGTAAGTATCAAGAGTTTATTGCTTGTCATGAATTAGTGAGAGTTTATTGCTTTCATGTAAATGCCATCAAAGTTTTATTAAGTATCAAGAAGTTATAAACTGTCATCAATTGGTGACATTTTATTACTTTCATGTAATTGTCATCAAAATGTTTTTTAGCTATTTTTGATGATAGTTTTCTTATCTTTATGTAACTGTCATCAATCTTGGTCGATGATAGTTGTTGGTGACAATCGTCACGTGTCTCAAAGATAAAAATGATGATATTTTTATTCTTATTGTTTTCATTTTATTTGACGTGTTTGCGGATTTGTAAATATCCTCCATAAGGAGAGCATGAAAGGTTTCGCAGCTTGTGTTTCAAAGATGAAAGTGAAGATGCCTTTTACGATGAGTTGTCTGAACGCATGATTTCTCTTTCAAAGGAGCAGCATGGGAAAGAAGATGATGTTGTTGTTGATGGTGTTGTGGCTTCAAGAAAAAAAGAGCAACAAGTTGGCTCAAAGAGGAAGAAAGTTGTTGTTGCTGAGATTAAGTGTGCTCCAAGAACAAGGGCTCGTAAGGGTGAGGTCAATAAGGTTGTCCAGAAGAAGGATACAAAGGTGTACCAAAGGCGGCCAACCGCTAAGGGCGTTGTGAAACAAGTACCAAAAGACAAAGAAGCTTTAAAGGTTGTGAAGGATGTACCAAAAGACAAAGAAGCTTCAAAGGTTGTGAAGGATGTCATCGACAATGATAAGGCGTTGGTTGTGTACAATAAAAATGATGATGTTTCGTCAATGGTTGATAAAATCATTGAGGATTTGCATAAGTCATTTGAGGCTGAAAAACAGGCGGAGGTTGTGTTTGAGAAGGATGGTGATGTGGTTGATTCTGACAATGAAAAAACTATCAGCGCTGATATGGATATTCCTACAAAAGGAAACGAGGTTGGAGGTGAGTTTGAAGTTGGGAATGCGAATGTGAATAATATGCCAGAATTGTCCAAGGGAGCAAATGACGAGCCACATTGGGCAAATGAGATAAAGAAGCAATTAGTTGCTATCTTTGGTATTATTAAAGAGCTTGAGTGTAAGGTTGATAATATTTGTTTGCAAATGTGTGGTTTCTCCAAGAGGTTGTATGACATCGAGAGTGTGATCAAAGCTAGGTATTCATCTCCATTGAATGATGACAATAAATATAAGGAGTTTGAGGAAGGTTTACATCGTGGTGGCATCGGTGATTCTTAAACAGACATTGGAAATGAGATGAATGATGTTGATGAACCACTTGTTTCCAATTTGAATGTTTTGGAGAAAGCTTGTGTGTTGATGTATGTCATCGAGAAGGAAGTTGTTGACAGTATAGAGGATACGTCTCATAATGATGAAACCCCTGAAGCAGCTGACACTGATGTCCTAGATGGCAAAGCTGCACAAGAAGCATTTGAGGTGAAAGATGCTATTTTGAATAATGATTCAAAAGAGGAGGTATATGAGGCACATGGTGCTAATGCTGATATGACTGAAGCTGTAGAAGAAGTAAATGTGGAGGCAAATGAGGCAGATGGTGGTAATGCCAATGTGAAGGAAGCTATAGAAGGAGTAATTGCTGGCTGTTTGAATCCTGAAGTTAAAGATACTTCAGTTGATGACAATATTGTTCAAGCAAAATTAGGAGAGGAAGAAGTTGAGCCTATTGTCCTGAATGATGACACTTTTGACTCCCAAGGAGAAATAGTTATAGGAGGATTGAGCAAAAATGAAGAAGCATATGATGACAATGAAAAGCTAAGGAAGTCCACAAGGGAGACAACAATCAGTGCTCATATGACCTCACCATTTACCGATGGGAAGAAGAAACAAGTGTTGCCTCCAAGACCTGCTTATTCCTTCTACGAGTATGATGACCGTAGAGAGTTCTATGATTGGTTTCATAGCAGGTATGTTGATATTGTATTTTTCCTTGCCACTTTTACTTTTTGTTGACAGTTTTTTACTTGATGACAATGTTACATTCTTTGCTTTATTTATAGTTTTGTTTTAGTATCATGTTAATAGTTGGTGACAATTTGAACTTTCATAACTTTCTTTATTATCTCGGATTTTTTTTGTCTCTTATTGTAAACTGATGACATTATTTTGCAAGTGTGATGACAATTTTATCTTTTATTGACAGTTTGACATCTCGATGACATTTTTATTTTACATTCATAACTTTCTTCCTTCTTTTGCTTTTTTGTCCTTAGTGTAATGTGATGACAATTTTTGGCAAGTGTGATGACAATTTTATATTTTGTTGACAGTTTAACATCTCGATGACTTCTTATTTTACATTCATAACTTTCTAGCTTTCATTGGTTTTTTTGTCTCCTATTCTAATGTGATGACAGTGTTTTGCAAGTGTGATGACAATTTGATATTTTGTTGACAGTTTAACATCTTGATGACTTTTTAATTTACATTCATAACTTTCTAGCTTCCTTTGCTTTTTTTTTGTCTTTTAGTGTTATGTGATGACATTGTTTTGCAAGTGTGATGACGGTTTGATCTTTTGTTGACAGTTTAACATCTTGATGATTTTTTTAATTTGCATTCATTACTTTCTGGTTTCTTTGGCTTTATTGTTGTTGTTATAGTAGTGGTGACAGTTGGTGATGATTTGAACTTGCTACTTCTTTGTTTTTGTACAATTTCAATTGTATATATTTGAATGATGACAATTTTATCATGTTTTTTTTTTACTTTATTTTGAATGCTGCTGACACTTTTTTTTATTGTTTTAGTGATACCAAGGCTACTGTCCCCGGTTGTGATATTCCTCTGGACAAGGAATTCTTTAGAAAACTTGTGTACAATAATAATTGGCTTGACGATGTCGTAAGTATTTATTTTTTGCTTTTCTAAAACATATTTTTAATTTCCGAATCTGATTGCAATTTTTATTATGTAATCCGACATATTTCAGAAGCTTTATATCATATGAGGAAGCGTGTTGCCCAAGAACCTGAAGCTTTTAAGGGAATAACCCTTATGGATTGGATTTGGTTTAGTAAATTCAATGATGCCATGCTACAACACTTTAAAGATGACGGTGATGAATATTTAAACTCCCACCTTGAGTATTTCGCTAGTATGTATCCTAAACAATACGGAAAGTCATGGTTTGATGGTGTTAGCAAGGTATACAACCCGTTTAACTTTCTTGAGAAGCATTGGGTGGGTTTAGAGATTGATTTGGCTAAACATCATGTGAGGGTGCTGGACTCAAACATCAATGTAGTCAGTGATGCCAAGGTTGCAGAATTATTACGACCTTTATGTGCCATGCTCCCTATTTTGATGAAGAAATCAAACCAATTTTCACACCTTGGGTCATTTGATGAGGATTTTACCGTGAGTAGAGATGGAACTATTCCCCAAGATACTTTAGGGTAAAGTTTTTATCTTATCTTTTCATTTTGTATTACATGTTTTCTGATTTTTTGTTTATGGTTATTATTGATATGAATTGTGGATGCAATTGACATACATTTTGTCCTTACATTTTTTCTGATTTATTTTGACAGAGGAAATTGTGGAGTTTATACCATCAAATATATTGAAGCTTTTGCATTTGGTGGTAATCTCGATGTTTTGGATGATCAGCGTATCAAAGCGCATAGAAAAAAAATGAGCATTGACTTGTTCAAGCGTACTTGGATTTTCAAGCCATTGCCTCCTACAAAGAAGAATGAATAATTTGTAACTGTGATTGTGTCTTTGGGATTCTATGTTATGTAAAACATTTAGTCGATTAGCTTTTTGTGTTGATGTTACTGTTGAACAAATTATCGTTTATGTGTAAACCTTTGGATCATTGTGACCGTGTTTTTACATTTTGATGACAGTTTGTACAGTTGATTTGTAATGATATTATGCTGATGACAGTTTAACTGTTTTTCATGTGAATACAATCTTTTAAGTTTTTATTGCAACAGTGTAATTGTGTTTTTGCGTATGTTTGATGTTAATGTCAACTTTTGTAATAGTTTACAACTCTTTTATAATGCTGATGACACTTTGTACAATTTGATGACAATATATCACTTTAATAACACTGGTACATGAAACATTCAAAACTGTCACCAAAACATTTGTCTTATGAATGACAGTTTGCTTGATGGCAGTTTGTTTTTTGTCATCAACTTGCAGTTTTTTTTTTCATGTTTTGATAAATGTTAACAAAATTCATTTTCTTTTTGTTAGTGTGATCATTTTCTAATTTACATTCATAACTTTCTAGCTTCTTTTGCTTTTTTGTCCTTAGTGTAATGTGATGACAGTTTTTGGCAAGTGTGATGTCAATTTTATATTTTGTCAACAACATTCATTTTCTCGATGACTTTTTAATTTACATTCATAACTTTCTACCTTCTTTTGCTTTTTGTCCTTAGTGTAATGTGATGACAGTTTTGGGCAAGTGTGATGACAGTTTTATATTTTGTTGACAGTTTAACATCTCGATGACTTCTTATTGTGATCATTTTGATAAATGTCAACAACATTCATTTTCTTTTTGTTAGTGTGGTCATTTTCTAATTGTTAAATGTCATCAATATTTTGTTTGATGACACAATCTTTCTTTGTTGATGACATGTTATTAATGTTAACAAGCTACTCTAAACTGTGTATGACTGTTTGATCACTGTCATCGTTACTTCCATGTGTTCTATTTATTAGATGACAATTTGATAACCAATATACAAAAACATATGTAGATCTATCATGATTACATTGTTCTTAATTCCATTATAACTTTCAATAACAGTTTAAATTGATGATGACAAAATATGAATTTTGTTTCTGTTGACACTGTTATTATAGTCTGGATGACGAGAATTAATATATATGACACTTCCTTGTCTATGAGAATTAATATATATGAAATCATATCAAAAGTGATGCAAGCATTTGTCCATTGTAAAGTTAAATGAAACATCAAACATAAATAATACTTTTTTGTTTGTAAAAAGCATAGGGAAAGTATTTAATAAGTATTATGTATTGTTTCACTCTACTAAGTTGAAAGCTATTCCACTTGCAATACATCACAGCTTGTGCTTGCTGAGTTGTGTTTGCATGAAGTCTTATTGTGTCCTATTTGTCCACAATTGCTGCACTTGATTGGCTTCCTATATAATTTCTTGCGGGCAGTATTTGTGAATTCACCTATGGAAGGCAACCTCCTTTTTCTTGGCCTTCCAGTCTTCCTCCTCACAAATGGTGGACAACATTCTATGTCAAGTACATCCTCAGGGATAATGTAGTTTGATTCTCTAGGCACCAAATATATAGTTTCTTTGTATGTTGTATACCAGGACTGGTATTGATAGTACTTGCTAACAAAATAAGTTATCTTCCACTTTTTCTTTTGAATTGCAGCAATTGCATGTGCAAATGGCATGTGATCGACATCAAACACTTTGCAGCTATATTTTTTTGTCTGTAAATTAACAACACCGTAGAAGTTGCCACCACGTACTTGAAACTGAACTGTGTTTAGAATTTTTACCTCATATCTCTTTGACAGCGTATATCTCTCCTCTAGTATTTTTGCCACATTTGGTGGTAATTTGTTCACACATTTTTCTGTGTTTTCCCGCCGCTCATTAAACCATTTGGATAGCAAATCTCTGATGTACTCTAGGAGGGCAATAATGTGGTACGACCGAGCCTATTTAAGTACTGCATTTAATGTTTTTGAATTATTTGTAGTCATAATATTGTATCTGTCTCGCTTGCAATGTGCTCTAGACCATTTCTCAAAATTTGCTTCGCGTAGGTACCTTCTTGTCTCTGCATTGATGTTTTAAATTTTTTGAAAATTTCCTCAAATTCCCTCATGGTGTAACTGTCAGCAACATTTGTAAACAACCAGTGTACCCCACGCTCCTTGAACCTTGCTTTCAAATTTTTCTTTAGGTGTCGTGTACATATCACATGTTTTGCAGTAGTGTACACAAACTCCACAGCTTTGCCGATGCTCAAGTGTGTATCAGAGACAAATACTAACTCTGTTGAAGAAGGGATGCCATTGTGTAATTGCTAGAAAAACCATGTCCAAGAGTTGTCATTCTTAGAGTCCACCACAGCGTAAGCAATAGGGTAAATCTGTTGGTTCCCGTCTTGTGCTGTTGCAATCAAGAGATGCCCTATACTTTCCATGTAGGTGTGTTCCATCTACCATGATGACCTTCAAAATTAAGTGTAATGGAAATTCAGTTTATTTATGTGTATGTTGTCATCTAATGAATTGTTTATGACAGCAAACTGCCATCAAACAATATATATACGGTGACAGTGAACAACTGTCACAATATTTTTGTTGATGACAGTTATTTACTGCCATAACCAATACATTGTCATCAATCAATGCAATTGGTTACTGGCAGTTTTCTACTGACATCACCAATGAATTGGTTGATGCCAGTTGTAATTGGTTGATGACAGTTACCTAGTGACATCACCAATGAATTGGTTGATGCTAGTTTACAACTGTCATCAACCAATGCCAGTATGGTGACAGTATAACACCGTCATCAACCAATCAATTGGTTGATGTTATCTATTGACATCACCAATGAATTGGTTGATGCCAGTTTATATCTGTCATCAACCAATGCAAGTATGGTGACAGTGAAATTGGTTGATGACATTTATCTACTGCTATCACCAATGATTTGCTTATGACATTAAGAATCTACCACTATATATTGTTTGATGGCAATTGAAAACTGCCATCAACCAATGCAGTTGTTGTGACAGTTTCTCACTGTCACTATAGATGCATTGGTTGAACTGCAATCATCATTGATATTTTGGTTTGTACCTTTCGCATTACTTGAAACCCTCTAATCGATGCTCGAATTGAAATAAACACATACTTGAAACGATTATTACTTTGAATCTCAAGGCATGTGTATGTCCCATTGTTGACCTGTATTTTCGTGTGACAAGCATTCAATAATTTTGTTCCGGTGTTCCTCTTATCAAGTTTTGTACCCATTCTTGTGCTTTCCAAGCTTTCCAGTAGCTTACATCCTGATAGAACTCACATCTCATATCGTTGCGAATCATTTTAGGGTTTGGTCCCTTTTTGACACCTTCATACCTATGTTCAACACAAGAGATGTAAATTCAGAATTTATTTTACAAAATATGCAGTATATCATATGCTTCTAAGTTTTTAATGTTACCTTGTCTTTATCCTCTCTCCTACCATCTTGTATGTAGGCTTACATTGGTTTGCGCATCTGACGTCAAAGGAGCAAGTATGTTCTTCTCTAAATCTTCTTATCTCGAAGAATTCAGTTCTCTTCAATAAAGTAGCTCATATTATCCACTTGCACTCAACATCTACACATAGGACTTATATAGACGAGGTTTTGATTTCCTTACTCTGAATCCAAAGTTGTCACGCATTGCCATGTTCTTCACCGCATCCTTTAGCTCTTGTTTTGACCCAAAAATCTGCCCTACGTGAAGAAAATCATTAGTTACTTCAGTATGAATTATTTCATCTTTCTCTGATCTTTGCACAATTTCTAGGTTGCTTCTGTCACCATTTTCAACACTGTCAATATTTCCTTGAAAATTATAATCAGATTGCAGAGAGAGTAGATTGTTGCGTGCACTATCACGAGTGTGTTGACTCCCACTCATCTTCTTAGTTGATGACACGTACAATGGTAAAGTCCATGAAACTCGAGGTTCCTCAGTAATATCTAGGAAATACCTGAAATCATCCTCTGTGTCAACCATGTATGGATTTCTGAGTTTCTGGAATGGATTCAAATGTGTGAGTGTAATTTCAGCTGGTGTTGAATCGATTTGAAATCTCTCAATAATCAGTTGCTTGACAGCTTGCAGCTGCATACTGCCATCAAATAAGATTGCCTTTGAGATCATGTTTCCAACATATGCATAAAATCCATCTTTGATCTTCCACTCCCCTCCATAGCATACAGTTAGAATTTTGAGTTCCATCTGCACACAACACCAAAAAGTTGTCAATTGAAGTAGCAAATAAGAATTTATTCATCATACTGTCAACTTAATGGCTAATGTGATGCATAAATTTATTGTCATCAACCAATGCAGTTGATCAGCTCTACTTTGTAGTGTTTAACTAGGAGTTGTTACCGGAGTTTTAGGTACCGTTTGGATGGGTTTAAGACACAATTGTGGAGAACAGAGTTGAGGAGAAGGAATGTTGATTTGGTGGTTTCAAGAGCTTAAATAAAGACTTCAGAAGATGGAGGCGAAGCCACAAGAGAGGACCGAAGAAGAAGCTGAAGAAGAGCAACAGAAGGATTTCCGCGGGCGCGGAAGTCACCGCCGCGGTCGCGGAATAATGCAAGAGACAGCGAGCTATAGGAAGTTTTCCGCGGTCGCGGATTTCTTGCCGCGGTTGCGGATAGTATTCATACGCGCGGATCATTATAGAAGTTTACACATTTTCGTTTCGTCAGAGTTTACTTTATTTTATTTTTTTTCTTATATTTTCTTTTATTTTCGATTAGTTTCCTTTTTATATTTTATTTCTCATCTTTTTAGTAATAGGGTTTGCTAGGTTTTTCAGATTAGTTAAGTAGCAGCCTTTTGATAATTCATTATAGAAGTTACACATTATCGTTCAGTTTTCCCTTAGAGTTTTTGTGCTTTGAAGACTATGAAGAACTAAGCAACCTTTGCTTAGTCCGACGATTGACGCCTTCGTTTGTATTTGGTTGTGAGATTATAATTCTATTTCTTTTCCTTTGAATGTATTGATTTTCTTGTGCTTAATCCCATTGATTCTGGCTGATTTGACTGGCCTTATCATCTAGTTGATATTAGTAATTATCTATTGCTAGGGTTTGGTTATTTCTGT
The DNA here is from genome assembly GCA_027886185.1 of Rheum nobile. NCBI lineage: Eukaryota > Viridiplantae > Streptophyta > Magnoliopsida > Caryophyllales > Polygonaceae > Rheum > Rheum nobile. The sequence goes on along the minus strand of WOAB01000683.1, from coordinate 2,641 downwards.
TTGAAATATCTAATTCAGAGTAGCAACTGCGATATTCTAAGAACTGTTTGTACTGGTTTATTGTAGAGAGAATTGTTTGCATGCATAGTAAGACTGTTGTTGCACTTGCAAGTATCTATTGAAATTCCTGTGCTTATTGCTGCCATTGAATTGAATCCGGGAGGTTTTTCCGGTTATTTGATAGTTAGTATTCTCGGATCTGTTGTCCTGTTTATAACTTAAGAAAAGGAATAGGAACATTCATTGGTAGGAATTAGAGATAATCAATGATCAACCAATCAAACCGAATGGTGGATATTTGTCTGGCTAAATTACTTCTCATCCATAGATTAAACCTTTTGCTTTGATTTACTTTGTTACTTATTTACAAACCAAAACCCCCCTTTGTTACCATTGGCATACAACCTTTGCACTTAGAAATCTTGCTTACCTCCCTATGGGATTCGACCCTTGCTTGCCTACTATACTTAGTTAGGTTTTTAAGGATTACTTTGATAGGCATCACGACTTTAGCCTCGTCAAATTTGGCGCCGTTGCCGGGGAGGCAAGTTTTAATTTTTCTTTGTGTGTGTTTGTGTGCCAACTCTTGTGTGGACCTATCTTATGGTCCACACCCGTGCTACTGACTCTCCACTTTTAGATTTTGATACAGAGATCGAACGAACATTGTCTAGAAACCGTCTAGCAGCCCATACGCAATCGAGATGGCTGAAGAAGCACCAACTTTGAGGCAGTGACTGCCACGAGTCTAGAGCAGCAACCACTAGCTGTGCAGTTCCAGAGCTGGCGGATGGCGTGAATTTTGAGCGCAAATCTGGGTTGAACTATTACTACCCCACTTCCATGGGATGAGTGGAGAAGACCCAACAAGCATTTGTCTGAATTCCACGCTGTCTGTAGCAGTATGAAGCCCAAGAATATTACTGAGCACTAGATCAAGCCGAGGGCCTTTCCTTTCTCTCTGAAGGATTCGGCCAATGATTGGGTTCTACTATTTGGCCCCAGGAAGCATAGACACATGGGCTAAAATGAAGAAGAAGCCTTCCTGGAGAAGTACTTTCCTGCGACGAAGCTCAATAGCTTGAAGAGGAACATTAGCAACATTGAGCAACATGCTTACTGAGACGTTGTATGAGTACTACGAGCGGTTCAAGAGGTTGATCTGAAGCTGTCCCTACCATGGGTTATTTTGACCAAGACCTCGTACTTATTTGTATGGTGGGCTTCTTGATGATGAGAGAAGAATGGTGAACGCAGCCTGTGGTGGAAATATTCTAAACAAGACGCCGGCTACAACTTGTGAGATATTCTTTGAGCTATCTGAGGGCTCAAGACAGTTTAGCAAGAGAGCGAGCGCTCACACAGTCAAGGCTGCAGACTCTCATCCATCGTCTTCACTACTTTCTGAGATGGCTGAGATGAAGGAGATGATGAGGAGATTTATGACGAAGGGAAACCTACAACAAGTCAAGTCTTGTGGGATATGCTATGACACGATGCACCCTACTGATGCATGTCCCACGCTGCAGGAACGCACTGCTGAAGTGAATGCTATTGGAGGTTTCGGCCCTCCTAGACCGAGATATGACCCGTACTCCAACACTTACAATCCAAGGTGGAGAGATCACCCCAATTTGAGATACGAGAACCAGCAGAATCCTCCTTAGGGTCGTGATGATCAAGAGTTTCACCAGAGGCCGCCATAGTTCTTACAACAACAACAACAATTTCAGCAGCCTGGGGGTCAACAAACAACAATTCAGAGCTCCTTATGACCCTAGACCCCAAGGCCAAAGCTCAAGTTCATCTATGTCTAGTGATGACATGATCAAGTCTCTCGCTCAGAGCGTATCGACGTTGGCAAACAATGTGGTCCAACAATATAGTGCTCTCGCTCAGAGCGTATCGACGTTGGCAAACACTATGGCCCAACAAAATCAAGAGATGAAGTCTAGTATTCAGAACCTGGAGAAGCAAGTGGGGCAAATTTCTCTCGCAGTGAGCAAACTAGAAGCTCGGGATCGGGGAAACTACCATCTCAAACGGTAGCAAACCCGAGGGAGAATATATGTGCGATGACGCTGAGGAGAGGAACACAAATGGAGGAAGTTCAAAGGCAACCGAAAGAATTCCGCGACCGCAAAGAGGGCAGCCACGACCGCGGGAATTATACCTAAAGGTGGGATTTTTTCCCTGCGACCGCGGAAAAGTTTTCTAGAGGAGACGAACAACCAGAAGACGAAGAAATTCGAAGGACGAAGGAGCGCGACGATCCGCGACCGCAGAAAATTTCCGCGACCAGGGATTTCTACCGGAAAGCCCCAGAATTGCCATACGAAGTTTTGCGACAGCGCAAGTATCCGCGATCGCAGATTTGTTTTCTGGACGCGAAGAAATTTTCGAAGACAGTACGAGACCGCGGGACCCAATCCGCGACCGCGGCTTCCCTGATGACGTCAAAGACGATTACGTTCGTCCGAATTTCCCTCCGCTCAGTTCACTGAAGCCACCCACCGCACCCTTTCCCGAGGCCCTGAAGGATACTAGAAGGCTGGAGAACGACAAGGATTTTTGAAACCTTCAGTAATTGCGAGGTAAAACATTCCTTTGATCAAACTAGTTAAGAGCATCCCTCGTTATG
>WOAB01000682.1:0-104846 GCA_027886185.1 Rheum nobile | reverse complement strand
TTTGTTAGGATTATTTTGACCAGGTAACACGACTAAAGCCTGTCTGTCAAATTGGCGTCGTTGCCGGGGAGGCAAGTTTTAATTTTTCTTGGTGTTTGTTTGTGTGTCAACTTTTGGTGTGGACCTATCTTACGGTCCACACCCGTGCTACTGATTTTGTTTCTTTTTTTCTGATTTTGATACAGAGATGGAGAGATCTCCCCCATATTCCTACACATTTACTCCAGAGAGGGGATATCACCCAACTTCAAGTGCAGCAAGGCCAGTTAAGCCCTGTAGAATTTGTCATGATCCGCTGCATCCCACTGACGATTGCCCAAGACTTCCTGAATATGCAGCTGCAGTAAACGCTATAAGAGGTTTTGATCCGCAGAGGCCGAGATATGAACCGGACCCAAGCACCTATAACTCAGGGTGGAGGGATCACAAAAATCCGAGATACGGGAACCATCAATACCCTCCATATGGCCACGACTACCAGGAGTCTTACCCGGGGCCACAGGATTTCTATCAGCAGGGCACCCCGCAACAGTACAGCTAGCCATATGCGCATAGATTCCAAGATCAAAATGCAAGCTCGCCTATGCCCGGTGCTGACATACTCAACACTATCATGGAGAGCATATCGACCATGGCTAGCAGTGTGACCTCGATGGGGGCAAAAATTGAAACAGTGGTCCAACATCAGCACGAGACGAATTCTAGTATTCACACCTTGGAGAATCAGTTTGGACAAGTCGTCGCTGAAGTGTTGAGCAAGTTGGAGGCCATGGAGTCCAGGCAAATACCATCTCAAACGACAGTGATCCAACGGGAGAGCGTATGTGCCATGACGCTAAGGAGCGAAGCTAAGGTGGAGGCCAGTCGAGCATGAAAAAGAGAGATCCGCGACCACGGAAACGACGACCATGACCGCGGTTTGCTTTTAAAGGAGTTGGGCCTTCCAGACGATATCTACGACCGCGAGGTGCTCCCTGGAGAAGATATGCCCTAGGAACTAGAGGAATTCAACAACCGCAAGGATGAGAGCCACGACCGCGGCGTGAATACTGGCGAGGAGGGCGAAATCGGCGACAATCCGCGACCGCGGCAGGACACCCGCGACCGCAGAAAAATCACGGAGGAACAAGAGCACCAGGTCGAGAACAATCTGCGACCGCAGCATGAAATCCGCGACCGCAGAAAAAGAGCTAAAGACAGTGACCAGGTCGACGATTTTCCGCGACCACGGTCACCAATCCGCAACCGCAGAAATACTCCAGATGCGCCTCTTCGCCCCAATGTCCCCTATGACGACTATGTGCGCCCCTACTTCCCTCCGCTCGGATCAGAAAAGCCTCCCGCACCCTTTATTAAAACTCTGAAGGACACCAAAAAGGTGGAAAACGACAAGGATTTATTTGAAACCTTCAGTTACTGCGAGGTAAACATTCATTTGCTCAAACTAGTAAACAGCATCCCTCGATGCAAGGAATTTTTAAAGGCGCTGCACAAGATCAAGAAAAAGAAACTGAAGGGGAATCACAAGAAAGAAATTGGGAGTAAAAGGGCAACTTTCTCCACGCTGGATACGGGCAGGACAATCATGCAGCCCCTGAGATGTTGGGTAGGCCATTTCTGAAGATGGCAAGCGCAATCATGGATGTAAACAGCAGTCCATCCATCATGAAGTGTAGGGGACTGGGGGTAAAGCTCAACATAGAGCATACAAAGAGGCATCCCCCTGATATTGACCCCAGGAGTTCAGTTGCTGTGGGCAACCCAAGTTTAGGTGGATGAGTAGTATGTCGAGCCACGACAATAACTAAGGCACTATCCAGGAGGCAACCCGAGGTATGTATTTCTTTCCTTGTCTTTTCAATTCATGTTTTTATTTGCATTTGTGTTAGTGTGCTTTTGCTTTTGTTTTTGTTTTGTTTGTAAACTAACCTACAGGGAGGAGGCCCAAACCTTATTGAAGAATGTGTTTCCCACACCAATTGTAAGTCCTCCTATTTCCCTGCCCGAAAAAAAGAAAAAAAAAGTTCTACCGAAGGCCAGTTGTCCGAGTTACCCATGAAGAGAAGGTGCGCATCATGTTGTAAAGGAGGAGACATTAGCCCCACACATTATTTGACAACAATGATGGCCCTATAATTGACAGCTGAGGAGGAGGAACACTAGAGCCCATACCACGATCATACTCGGACTCCACCATGTGTTCATTGAAGGCCGTGCAACCCCAACTTACTTGCTATACCACTATTCGCCGAAGTGGGTTCCTTTTGGTTGCACGGTAGGAGAAAATTTAGGAGTTGATCGTGAAGATGCCCGCACAACACCAGAGACCTGTGCTTCTATTGTTTTACCGCTAGCAACAACTTTAGCGTCCAAGCCAGCTCGGCGATGTTTGTGAGTTATTTTTTGCCTTTCCCTGTGCTTCTTTTCTTTTTGTCTTTCAATACATTGAGGACAATACAATGTTTAAGCATGGGGGAGGGTTTTATACTTGCTATGTCGTTGAGGAGAAAAACGAATAATAAAGAAAAAAGGCAAATATTTGAAAAAAAAGGCAAAAATAGAAAACCGGGGATAAGTCGAAAACCCGAAAGGGCGGCTTAGGCAATAAGCATGTGGCTTGGACCAGCATTAGGCTGGGGTAATAATTGGTCAAGAGTGATGTGAGTTATATGTGAGTCCATCTATTGAAAAAATGAAATAAGTGGCTTGGTGAAAACCCGAAAGGGCGCCTTGGCAAAATGAGTGAAAAGAAGAAGAGTGATTATTAGGATTCCTCATTTTACCTGGCGTGGCAACATAAGAAGAGGTGATATAAGGAGGATTCGGGTAGGTCACTCTGGGAGGTATAAGAAGATAGATGGGAGACGAATTCTAGTATTCACAGCTTGGAGAATCAGTTTGGACAAGTCGTCGCTCAAGTGTTGAGCAAGTTGGAGGCCAGGCAGTCCAGGCAAATACCATCTCAAACGGCGGTGATCCAACGGGAGAGCGTATGTGCCATGACGCTAAGGAGCGAAGCTGAGGTGGAGGCCAGTCGAGCACTAGAGAGAGAGATCCGCGACCACGGAAATGACGGCCATGACCGCGGTTTGCTTTTAAAGGAGTTGGGCCTTCCAGATGATATCTACGACCGCGAGGTGTCCCTGAAGAAGATATGCCCTGGGAACTGGAGGATTTCAGCAACCACGAGGACGAGAGCCGCGACCGCGACGTGACTACTGGCAAGGAGGGCGAAATCGGCGACAATCCGCGACCGCGGCAGGACACCCGCGACCGCAGAAAAATCACAGAGGAACAAGAGCACCAGGTCGAGAACAATCCGCGACCGCGGCATGAAATCCGCGACCGCAGAAAAAGAGCTGAAGACAGCGACCAGGTCGACGATTTTCCACGGCCGCGGTCACCAATCCGCAACCGCGGAAATACTCCAGACGCGCCTCTTCGCCCCAATGTCCCCTATGACGACTATGTGCACCCCTACTTCCCTCCGATCGGATCAGAAAAGCCTCCCGCACCCTTTCTTGAAACTCTGAAGGACACCAGAAAGGTGGAAAACGACAAGGATTTATTTGAAACCTTCAGTTACTGCAAGGTAAACATTCTTTTGCTCAAACTAGTAAACAACATCCCTCGCTGTAAGGAATTTTTAAAGGCGCTGCGCAAGATCAAGAAAAAGAAACTGAAGGGGAAGCCCAAGAAAGAAACTGGGAGTAATGGGGCAACTTTCTCCACGCTGGATACGGGGCAGGACAATCATGCAGCCCCTGAGATGTTGGGTAGGCCATTTTTGAAGATGGCAAGCGCAATCATGGATGTAAACAGCAGTCCACCCATCATGAAGTGTAGGGGACTGGGGGTAAGCTCAACATAGAGCATACAAAGAGGCATCCCCCTGATATTGACCCCAGGAGTTCAGTTGATGTGGGCAACCCAAGTTGAGGTGGATGATTAGTATGTCGAGCCACGACAATAACTAAGGCGCTATCCGGGAGGCAACCCGAGGTATGTATTTCTTTCCTTGTCTTTTCAATTCATGTTTTTATTTGCATTTGTGTTAGTGTGCTTTTGCTTTTGTTTTTGTTTTGTTTGTAAACTAACCTACAGGGAGGAGGCCCGAACCTTATGAAGAATGTGTTTCCCACACCAATTGTAAGTCCTCTTATTTCCCTACCCGAAAAAAAAAAGTTCTACCGAAGGCCAGTTGTCCGAGTTACCCATGAAGAGAAGGTGCGCATCATGTTGTCAAGGAGGAGACATTAGCCCCACACATTATTTGACAACGATGATGGCCCGACAATTGACAGCTGAGGAGGAGGAACACTAGAGCCCACACCACGATCATACTCGGACTCCACCATGTGTTCATTAAAGGCCGTGCAACCCCAACTTATTTGCTATACCACTATTCACCAAAGTGGGTTCCTTTTGGTTGCACGGTAGGAGAAAAATTAGGAGTTGATCGTGAAGATGTCCGCACAACACCAGAGACCTGTGCTTCTACTGTTTTACCGCTAGCAACAACTTTAGCGTCCAAGCCAGCTCGACGATGTTTGTGAGTTATTTTTTGCCTTTCCATGTGCTTCTTTTCTTTTTGTCTTTCAATACATTGAGGACAATACAATGTTTAAGCATGGGGGAGGGTTTTATACTTGCTATGTCGTTGAGGAGAAAAATGAATAATAAAGAAAAAAGCCAAATATTTGAAAAAAAAGGCAAAAATAGAAAACCTGGGATAAGTCGAAAATCTGAAAGGGTGGCTTAGGCAATAAGCATGTGGCTTGGACCAGCATTAGGCTGGGGTAATAATTGGTCAAGAGTGATGTGAGTTATATGTGAGTCCATCTATTGAAAAAATGAAATAAGTGGCTTGGTGAAAACCAGAAGAGCGCCTTGGCAAAATGAGTGAAAAGAAGAAGAGTGATTATTAGGATTCCTCATTTTACCTGGCGTGGCGACATAAGAAGAGGTGATATAAGGAGGATTCGGGTAGGTCACTCTGGGAGGTATAAGAAGATAGATGGGAGACTAGGATTAGATTATTATTCACTCTATGGTGTTCGGGATAAGCTTAGGGGAAGTACTCTGCTTTCCTTTAAGCTTGGTTGGTGTTGTATTATGTGTGTGTTGTGTTATGCATATTCTGTTGGTGCCTTGGAGATTCATTGTTAGGTGCAATTCTTAGAGGAGATGATTTTTCTGTGCTTCCTGAGACCTTGGGGATTTGATTGAAGAAGTAGGTTTATTTTAGCTTACTCAAGGACGAGCAAGGTTTAAGCATGGGGGAGTTTGATCAGCACTATTTTGTAGGGTTTAACTAGGGATCGTTACCGGTGTTTAGGGTGCCATTTGTAGGGATTTAGAGCACAACTGTGGAATATGGAGTTGGAGAGAAGAAGTGTGGATATGGTGGTTTAGAGAAGCTAATTGAAGACATCCAGAAGACGAGGAGTAAACCACCTGAGGAGACGAAGAAGGATAGAAGAAGAGCCACACAAATGAGCAAGGAAGGAGAAGATAAGGGCTGCCGCGACCAACCGCGATCAAAGACGAAGTCATGATGCAGCCGCGGCGAAAGACGGAGCGCGGAGCAAACGAGTGCCACTTCCGCGACCGCAGAAATCTGGCCGCGCCCGCGGAAAATTCTTGTGTTGTGCAAAGTCGAGAGCAGATTCCTATTTTCCGCGACCGCAGAATTGGTGCCGCGACCGCGGAAGCACACGGAGGTCACCCGCGAAGCTTTTCCGAGTTTTCTTATTTTTTATTATTTTTCAATTTTTAATCTTTTATATTTCGATACTTTAGTTTTATTTCCTTTTAGATGAGGTTTGTGATCTTGGGCTTTAGGTTAAGTCTATTTAACCTAAATTCCATAGCCTCTGATCATTCATTCAATATTCATCATCGACATTCGCTATTACGTACTATTTTCCATTCAGTATTATTTTCTTTCGAAGACTATGAGGAGCTAAGCACCTTTGCTTAGTCCGACAATTGAAGCCTAAATGTGAATTTGATTGTGAGGTTATTCCTTTCCTTTATCCTTGAATGTTATTAATTCTTTTATGCTTCATCCAATTGAGTTATATTGATTTCTCTAGATTAGCTCCATAGTTTTATCGATATTATTCATACTACAAGATTAGGATCTTGAATAGTATTGGTTGGATCTAACTCATTAGTTGTTGTGATTATCATTATTAATATTAGTTTCCTTAGCCTGACAACCTAGTTGAGATTATTATCTATAGTGTTAGTTACCTCTTTCTGGTCAACTTGTTGAGATCAATATTATTCATCCCTAATTCAGAAGTAGTAACCACGATTTACTGGAATGAGTTGTGAATGTTTATTGTGAAGAGAATTAATTGCATGTCAAGTACTGACGAGTTGTTAAGTATTACATGAGCCTATCTATTCCTGAGCTTATTCTGCTGTTAGATTTATCTTGATAGTTTCTTGATTGGTTTAATAGTTAGGGTTACCAGGCCGAGTTGGACTGGTAACTATTTCAGAACAGGAATTAGGACATTCATGAGGATTGAGGACTAGGAATAATTAATGATCAATCAACCAAACTGAAGGTGGATATTTGTTTGGCTAAGTTTTTTTTCCCAATTTGATTACAATCTTTGCTTTTGATTATTTTGTTTTCTTTGTTCTCATCCAATTCAACTTCAAAACCCCCCATTGTTACCATTGCATGCAATCTACATAAAGAAAACAACTCCTCCCTGTGAGATTCGACCCTTGCTTGCCAAAACTACTAGTTTAGGTTTGTTAGGATTTATTTTGACCAGGTAACACGACTAAAGCCTGTCTGTCATCTATACTTAAGCACATCTTTAGTCTGAAGCTGGGAAATACTTGTGCATGGAAATTCATCCATGGATACTTAATGGAACTAATCATGTTCGCTTACACGTACCCTGCTTTCCCTATGGTCCCTCATTCCATGTTTGTTTTTCTTGTGCAGTTTTGAGTGCTCTAGAGCTTTTTCTTGAAGTTCACTTGGATTCGAGGTCGAATTTCATCCAAGGGGAGGAGGATGATGTGACTACGCCCCATCAAGACCTTGATAGACAGGAGGTATTGCCCCTTGACACACCCTCGCCGCCCTCACCGACGCCCGCCGGGACCTCTAACTTGCCTCTGCCAACTTCTTCGGGTTCCACTCCTACTACCGGCAATGTTCCGTCTCAGGGAACCACCCGCAATGTTCCATCTCAAGGAACCACACGCAATGTTCCATCTCAGGGAACCATCACCTGTGCCAAGGCCCAGGAACTCCAATCTAGGCTCATGAAGGGTCTAATGAGCCAAGGAGTACGGAGGGAAAGTGAAGTTGGCTCAGTCATGTTGCTTGTGGCTCATCCGGGTGCATTAGCGTCGAGTCCTTGAAGCAAACTTGGGTGTGAAGCTGGGCATTCTATGTGGATTCAATTTTTATTTCTTTTTATCATTTTCTCAAGCATTAAATGTCATTTTCCAGCTTGAAATGAAGGCTAGATCAGTTTTGATGCTTGGTGATCCTTGGCATGTCAAGGGTCCCTTGTAACTTGTTTCTCAAAGGCTATATATAGCCTTGTCCTCAGCCATTGTAAGCATATCAACTTTCAATCAAAACCCAACAACTTAAGCTCAGTTTTTCCCAAGAAAAATCTTTAGTTCGTGTGTCATATCGAGCTACTCTTGATCTCCTCCTTTGGGTGAGTTATATCCCACCGTAGAATATCAAACTTGCTCTTCCTTGGGGGTGAGTTACATCCTCTATTGAAGTTCACCTATACAACAACTCCACTTCACCATTTGCTCATCAAAACACTCACCTCCACCCTCCTCTACTCCTCCTTCGCAGAACCCACATCATCAACACCGCTTCGCTGAACTGTATGCGACCCCTCAGTAAACTCCGTACAACTTCTGAATACCTGATTCGTTCATGCTGTAATTTTGAAGAAATCATCTAGACCTCCAGATCTAACTTTGGGATTTGGAATCATCCAATTAGGAGTCCGGACTAGAGAGAATGAGCCCATTGAAGACATGATAGATTTCATGGCATTCGGTTCCCCGTAAAAACCAGGTCGTGTCCCTTCCTTCACTTGGGCCTCAGTTGGAGCGTTTCCCTTGCATCATGGACAAAGAGAAGGCAGATCCTATCACACTCATTCCTCTATACATTGTAGCATCCACATCTTTGCCATTCAAGTCTGCATCAAGGCGGGTGTTAGGAGAAATAGGGGTATCAATAGGTTTAGATTTATCCATACCATACTTCTTCAACAATTCCTCGATGTATTTGTGCTGATGCACTCTTGTTCCCTCAAAAGATTGAGAGACTTGTAATCCAAGGAAAAATGACAATTCCCCTACCATACTCATTTGAAACTCACTGCTCATGAGATTTTTGAATTTCTCTACAAGTGCAGGGTTAGTGGAACCAAAAATAATATCATCAACATAGACTTGAACTACGGGAATCTCACCTTTGTATTCCAAAAGGAACAGTGTCTTGTCGATCGCAACACGTCTATATCCATTGGAGAGAAGGAACTGTGCCAGCCTGTCATACCAAGCACGAGGTGCTTGCTTAAGGCCATACAGTGCCTTGTCCAGTTCATTCACATGGTCAGGACGATCTACATCTTCAAAGCCAAGGGGTTGTTTCACATAGACTTCTTCTTGGAGGTTGATATTGAGGAAGGCTGTTTTGACATCCATTTGGTAAAAAGTGAAACCTTTGAAGACAACATAAGCGATGAGAAGTTGAATGGCTTTGATGCGGGCTACTGGAGCATATGTCTCATCATAATCTATTCCTTCTCGTTGGTTGTATCCTTGAGCAACCAGTTTTGCCTTGTTCCTTATCACAGTTCCAGAGTCATCGAGCTTGTTCCCGAATACCTAGCGAGTGCCAATAGTGTGCTTGTGCTTGGGCAAGAGAACCAGTCTCCATACCTTGTTCCTCTCAAATTGGTGCAATTCTTCTTGCATAGCCACGATCCAATTTGGTTCCTTCAATGAGTCCTTGATGTTCTTTGGCTCTACAAAGGATATAAAGCATAGAAAGCACATAAGTTATGGAGTTCGGAACGTGTATCTCTTTGTTCATAAGGTGTGAGAAGAGCATCAACTGGATGGCTCTTTTGGATCCTGGAGCTTTTGGATACTGGAAGTGGAGGAATAGCAGGAAGAGCGGCATTAGTCATTGCAGTTGAGGATGAAGGCAGAGGAACTACAACAGCCTCCGAAGTAGTTTCTTCAATGACTGATCCTACGACATCATCTGTAGTATCTTCCTCAGAAACTGTTACCACAATATCACTCACTCAGCCAACTTGCACGAGGTGTGCATCCGAAGTATCACCACTAGTAGTTCCATTGGGAACAGTGGTGAAATCAACATCTACCATTTGTGGTAAATCCTAGAGAACCAGTAGTGCTCCCACCAGCATTGGGGGCACTGTTCCCTGTACGTGGATTACCATGGTGATTGCCATCATCACCATTATCATCTGAGTCTTCGTGTTGCATTCGTGGAAGATCATTATCAAGGAACGGTGTGTTGGAACCATCACTCACAACCTTTAAGTGTTCATCGAAGACGACATGGATGCTTTCTTTGATTTTCTGGGTTCTCTTGTTATAGACTCTGTAAGCCTTGCTTGTTTTTAGCATACCCCAGAAAGATCCCTTCATCACTTCGTGCATCGAACTTCCTTAAGTTGTCTTTCCCATTGTTGTGAATGAAACACCTACAACCAAAAGCACGCAAGTGGGAAATATTGGGCTTGCAATCCCTGATTAGTTCATAAGCAAGTTTATTGAGTAAGGGTCTAAGCATAGTGCGATTGAGGATATAGCAGGACGTGTTGATTGCTTCAGCCCAGAAGATTCGAGGGAGATTGCTAGCGATGAGCAATGTTCTAGTCATGTCCTCTAAGGTTTTGTTCTTCCATTCAACCACTCCATTCTGCTGAGGTGTCCTAGGAGCCGAAAAGTTATGAGGAATACCATGTTCCCTGCAGAAATCAAGGAACATTGCATTCTCAAACTCCGTTCCATGGTTGAATCGGATGGCACTTAGCTTTTGACCCAGATTTGTCTCCACATTCTTGATGAAAGACTCAAATATCTCGAATACCTGTTCCTTAGAAGAGAGAAAAATTGTCCATATAAATCTAGAATAATCATCAATAATTACAAACACAAACATGTTCCCTGCATGACTTCTTATCCTCATGGGACCACAGAGATCCATATGGATCAGTTCCAGAGGGCGAGAAGTAGTAACATCAAGCTTGCTCTTGAAAGAGGAACGTGTTTGTTTCCCTCTCACACAGGCGTTGCAAACACCATGGGTCTCAGGTTGGACATTTGGAAGGCCACGAACAAGTTCCTTCTTGTGGAGTTTGTGGATGAGTTAAAGATTAGTGTGTCCAAGCCTTTATTGCCACAGTTTCGTCTCTTCAACTAGAGACACAAAGCACAGTTCCCTTGTAGGCTTTAGGGTTGTATCAACAGTGTACACATCATTGAATCGGACACCCTTCAACACAATTTCCTTGGTTTTTCTACATTTAGCAAATTAAAACCAAGTTGATGAACCAAACTAACCTCTTTTATCTTGACGTTTGAATTCAAAGCAGATTCTCATGTTCCTACTATCTCTCTGCATCGTTTGTCTCTAAGGGAAACGGTCCCCTTAGAGTGTCGTTGAAGTGAGGTGAGGTGTGTGATACCCCGTATTTTTGTAAGGTTATTTTGGGAATTTTGGAATTTTCCCGAGTACTCGTTGTGTTCGTCGGATTTAATACAGAGAGTTTGAGACATTCTGTAAGGTGCTCTGTATCTGTAATATTTTTCTCAGTGAAATAATATACAGACATCATGCCTCAGATTTTAATTGTCGCTCGCGTACGATAATTTTTATCCCGGTTTAACGCCATGTTCATTCAAGAGCTGAATGGGCGGGAAAGGCAGAAACGGCGACCGCCGTACCGTAACGGCGCCCGCCGTCGCTGGGCCCAAAGTGCCAGCCGTCGTCTCCTAATCTGGGCTCGCCAGAGCTAGGAACGGCGACCGCCGTAATTACGGCGCCCGCCGTAGGCAAAATCACGGCGCCCGCCGTGATTACCCAGCAGACATTGTCCGATGGTCGCCGGCGAGCTCTGACCGCGCCGAACTAGCTGTAGGCCCATCTTATTCGTGCTCCAGATGCTTTGGTTATAAAAGGATGTGTTGGGGGAGAGGTTTTGAGCCATCCCAGCACCAAACCTCTGCCAAATTTGCCTCTCGCCGGAGTTGTGCCTTCGCCAGAAATTCTGAAGCTTTCGTCGGTGTTGTTTGGTGGTGTTTCCAACAGCTCTTTTGAAGCCTTGTGGTTGCCTTTGGATGTCAGAAACCAAGCAAGGCGGAAAGGGGTCGAAACGCGCATTGTTTTGGTGAGATTTCTCTCGTCTCTGTCGACCGTGTTCTTCACGGCGACCGCCGTGTTCTTCACGGCGACCGCCGTGATGAATGTGGCGACCGCCGCCAAGAACAACGACCGCCGCCAGTGCTCAGAATGCCTTCGTGGCTTTGGCTTGGTTGGTTGTCGTCGTGGCGTCTTTCCTTTCGTGTTCTTTCGCCGTTTTTAGATTCGTACTATTTATGTCGGATCTAACTTAGGGTTCCTTTTTATGGGTTGACTCGAAGGTTGTTGTGCTGTCGAAACTATACCCATGTCGAGCCCGTAATCCAGTTGTCGTCTTTAGACTATTCTGCGGATTAAGGCAAGTGGCGGTTCGCTCTTGCTCATTCGTTCCATATTTACATTAATTATCAGTAGTTTATCTGAGTATTAATTTGGAATGAATACTCTGTTTGTCTGGAAACGGTTTTGATAAACTGTTTTGAAAATCATATAATAGGTTGTATATCTGTTAGAACAACGCTATTATCTGTGATCTCCTTTCGGGCCTTTATGTGGATTTATCCTGTAACATGCGTTGGGCTATAACTGTTTAGTTAGCACTGTTTAATAGGAACGTTACTCGGATTCTGTCCAGTCGTTTCTTTATAATCTGGTATCAGGGTGGCTCGTCTCCATCTGGTACTATTCTAAGATCATGATCGGTCTCTTTCACAAGTGTGTAGAGACAGGACACTTAGCTGGTGTCACAAACCTTTCGGTGTACGTCACTCTCGACGAAACGTATACTAAGATGTGTCGTCCCACTGGTGGGGTACACATGTAAAAGTCTATAATGTGATGTGTGTTTTTGAAACATAATCAGATAAGTGCTACCTTGACGCACATAATTAATGAACGATCAACGAGTAGGGCAGCTAGGTAATAGTGCCGCTAGGAAGACTCGTATTGACTTGAATGTAGTACGTCTTCTTTCCGATCTGGATTCGCTGAAAGGCGGTGAGGTTGGTCGTTGACTGAAGCATCTCAGTCAGTTTTAAATCATTGCTGTATGATTCTGTAACTTTCCAGAATTGTCATACTTCCTTAAAGACTCATTTCCGTTGGAGTCTTCTTTCGAGTCGATTTCTGTGAAGATTCAGTCTTCCTGAATCTTCTCTTGTACATACCTCTTGTTTATTCCAGTAGGAGTATGGTGGTTGACAAGCGTACTCGATTATTATTCGAGGGACGAGGAGTCTAACCTAATACGACTGCTTCGAACCATTCTGCTTTGTACCCTTGCTAGTCTATTCATTTAGACTAACCAACCAATATTTTCCCTTGCATGGTTGGCTGGTGTCATCCGTTCGATTCGGCACATCAGATCGAAAGTAGCCCAGAAGATTAGAAGGACTATGGAGTCGGCGGTGGTTTTTGAACGTTTTAATTATTTCTTTAATCAGGTTGAGATCTTTTGGACAATGACTTTGGTTGTAAGGTGTTTTATGAGACTTCCGCTGTATTTGGTTTAAACTCTGTGTTATCCTATTCGGGATTGGGTTATAATCCCGTAACTCTTGTTTCCTTGGCAATGTTATGTTTTGGATTGAATGCTTTGATCATTATGTATCATTAGTATTTCATGATCGTATTTAACCGGTAAAGCCTTGGGTGATCTCGGAAAGGAACACTGAGGTCACTGGCGGTAATACCTTTCCAAAAGGGTTAAGTTTTGGGGGTGTTACAGTTGTGGTATCAAAGCCAAAGGTTTTAAAACGGGTTTGGAATTTTTATAAACCATTTATCCGTTTTAAAAAATGCTTTAAAAAGGGCCCTGGATTTTCATACTGAAAAGAATTTAAAAACACCATTCATAGTCGTGTCTTCTTTATAGTCTGATATAGTAAGCTTGCTTCTATGTCTAGAAAGACTAATTCCTTCCTTATTGTTCGATAGGATGGGTGTCTGCTTTTCTATTGGTAGGGGGTCGAAAGATGCCAAGTCGGACCAGCCGAGGCTAGATTTTCCGTTACCTCAGCGATGTTTCGAGGTTGGAGGCCCAAGTAGCCCGCCCGAAGACGTCAAGCACGTTCTCCCCGAGTCAGTTGTCCTTGTAGCTAGGGATGCTATGGTCCCTGAATCTGCACCTATGCCGCCACCAAGGGTGGAGGAAGTACAAGAATGGGAGCAGGAAGATGAGTTATCAAGGTATGAACAAGGGGTTTACCAAGACGACTTTCTGCTGGGACCAATTCCAGAGGAGATCGAGTACGAGGAGGAGGAAGAGGAGATGCTTGAGCAAGATCCTGTCGAGGACGAGGATATGATCGAGGATGATTCCGAGGATGAGGATCCCATCGAGGATGATTCCGAGGATGAGGATCCCATCAAGGATGATCCCGAGGATGAGGATCCTATAGAGGATGATCTAGAAGAGGACCCGGAGTTGGACCTTGGAGGGCAGAATCAGGAGCCCAGTACAGAATTGCCACCAGTGCCAGAGTACGCACCCATGTCAGAAGTTGATTGGGAGGCATTGTATACCGAGTACGGTATTAGGAGAAGTGACAGGGAATCTCAGCCTATCCCTACTCCAAGAAGATGGAGGTCGGAATCCGAGCTGCAGGAGATCCTCCGTGTAACACCCCGTAATTTTAAGGGTATTTTGAATTATTTTTAAATTTTTCTTATGCCCGAATTGCTAGACGGATTTAATTCAGTGAGTCTCGGACCTTCTGAAGAGGGGTCTAAGCTCTGTAGAATTTTCCGAGCATTATATAATACAGTTGAGGTGTTTTCGGGGTTAATGTATCGTTAAAGTACGAATATATTTAACCCGGAGTTAAGAAATTTAATCCAAACCAAGTTCGGATAAGAATAAATGAAGTCGGCCAGAAACCGCGATCAACCGCGATTGACCGCGATGAACCGCGACCTGACGCGATCGGCCGCGATCGCGGTAATGCCTTTTGCTGAGCAGTGTCGTCTTCCTCGCGTGGCGGTTACTGTAGCTCTGTTTTTGGGATATTTTTGGGCAGGCCAAGTGGGCAGCCAACTGGCCCTTCGCCTTTGTCCCCTTGTTCCCTTGGAGGTGGTCGGATTGGGCTATAAAAGGAGGTGAAACCCGAAGCCAAGAGCTCTCTTCTTCTTCCTTCTTCTTCCTCCTCTGTTTTCCTCTGTTTTCTCCATTAAAACCGAGCTTGTGAGCTTCGTGTGTGGGAGATTTCGAGTGTCTCTTGAGTTGAGAAGGTGCTCTTGAGTGTTGTGTGAAGCTTTGTGGTGTTGGGAGATCGAACCATAGACAAATCGAAGGCAAACAAATCGGTTTGGGTAAGAAATTCTCCATTGTTGTCTCGCGAGCTAGCCACTGTCACAGCACGAAAACCGCGACCGACCGCGACCTGCCGCGATCGCAATATGTGTGTGTCCGAGTTGTGTGTTTTGTGGTTTGGCTTTGGGCTTTGCTCGTTTTCTTTGATTTCTTCTTGTATTCTTTTAGATTCATATATAAGTGTATTGAATCTAACTTAGGGTCTTGTTATGGGCCATTTCTTAGAGATTTAATATCCAAGATCTGCTCCAGTTTCAGACCCAGGAACTAGACGTTGCTCTGCTTGGTTCGAGCTTGTCGGATTTAAGGCAAGTGGTTTTTAATTAATTTGAGATAATTAAAATATGATATTATACTAGGTTGTATATTTTGCTAGAACCGACGCTAGTCTATTCTAGATTTGTGCAGGTGAAGGCCGTAAGGGTCCTTGATATGATTTATTGTGTGTGGCTTAGATTATTAAATCTAGGATGATAGTTGTTCAGGTTGAGCCGTGATGGTTCTCTGTGTGATGTGTTTGCGTGTTTAACTGTTAGTTAGCACGAGTATTCGTAGGAGCGCCTGGATCCGGTGTGTTCCATGGGCGTTTCTTTATAACTGTTAAGGGTAATTAAAAAACCCAATGCGATAGTAGAAAGTTTGGACTCTGTGAGGTTCATTCTTTATAAGGGCAATCAAGACCCAATGCGATAGTGAAAGTTTGGACTCTGCGAGGTTCATTCTTTATAAGGGCAATTAAGACCCAATGCGATAGTGAAAGTTTGGACTCTTTGAGGTTCATTCTTTATAAGGGCAATCAAGACCCAATGCGATAGTGAAAGTTTGGACTCTGTGAGGTTCATTCTTTATAAGGGCAATTAAGACCCAATGCGATACTTAGAGAATTGGATCCTGTGAGGTCCAGTTAAAAGTTTATAACGTGATATGTGTGTGTGTGGTCATTTAATACAGATAAGTGCTTGTCGCACCTAATTAATGAACGTTGGCAAGTGGTTTTTAATTAATTTGAGATAATTGAAATCTGATATTATATTAGGTTGTATTTTTTGCTAGAATCAACGCTAATATAAAAGATATACTGTAATCATGTGACTTGAGATTGTGATGTGATTTGTGATATGTGGAACTGCTTTGATGTGATTTGTGATGTGTTTGTGTGAATTGTATGCCATGAGCCTTTGCTTAGTCTATTTATTAGACTAACGCTTGTATTTTATTTATTGGTAACGTCATGGGGGTGTCGTCCGTCCGTTTCGGCACATGCAGATATGTTGTTGTTCAGAAAAGGCTAGAGCGACTATGAATATGAACGGTGTTTTGTTTTCGACAACTTGTCTTGTCGCTTTGTGTTTAAAACGATTTCCGCTGTGCTATTTTGTATTTTGTTTATAAGTCTTCCGTTGTAAATTCTGATTTTTGTATTTATGATGTATTTGGGTCGTTTTAGGAATCCTGTAATTCCGTGACCATGTGGTTTAATAAAAGTTATGATTTTAGTATCGTAACTGTGTTTTAAGTCAGTTATGACGTCGGAAAAGCCTGGGGTGAATTCGGGGTTTTCGCCCGGGGTCATCGGCAGTAGCGCTTCCAAATGGGGTTAAATTTGGGGGTGTTATAGAAATGGTATCAGAGCTAAAACGTTTTCCAAGAGCTCTGAATTTTTCAAATAAAAAGTCGTTCATAGTCGTGCCTTCTACAGTCTGATACGGAAGTTGCTTCTGTGTCTAGAAAGACTAAGACTTTCTGTTTGTCACCTATAGTTGAGGGTGCATTCTGTTCTCTTCAGAAGGACTCGGAAGAAGTCGAGATGGTTTCGCCATCTCCAGTTAGACTTGAGTTCTCAGTTTGCTTGTCGTGATTTGAGGTTGTAGGACCTAGTTGTTCCCCTGGGAAGTGAAGACTGTACTCTCTGAGTCAGTAGTGTTAAGTCTCTGATAAGACCAAGGTTCCTGAGGTGGAACTGAGGGAAGACACTGAGGAAAATCGACTGATCTCTCTAGTAGTAATCTAGAGGATAAAGTGATTAATGATGTTGAGTTCAGGTGATAAGTTTTGTGCTCCAAGTTAGAAACCGAAGAGGTTACTTGGGAGACTGAGACGGGTGTACTTAGATACTTTCCCTACTTGTTGTCGGCCTTGATTGATGCAAGTTTCTGGGTCGAAACTTAAAATAAGGGGGTAGTAATGTAACACCCCGTAATTTTAAGGGTATTTTGAATTATTTTTAAATTTTTTTTATGCCCGAATTGCTAGACGGATTTAATTCAGTGAGTCTCGTACCTTCTGAAGAGGGGTCTAAGCTCTGTAGAATTTTCGGAGCATTATATAATACAGTTGAGGTGTTTTCGGGGTTAATGTATCGTTAAAGTACGAATATATTTAACCCGGAGTTAAGAAATTTAATCCAAACCAAGTTCGGATAAGAATAAATGAAGTCGGCCAGAAACCGCGATCAACCGCGATTGACCGCGATGAACCGCGACCTGACGCGATCGGCCGCGATCGCGGTAATGCCTTTTGCTGAGCAGTGTCGTCTTCCTCGCGTGGCGGTTACTGTAGCTCTGTTTTTGGGATATTTTTGGGCAGGCCAAGTGGGCAGCCAACTGGCCCTTCGCCTTTGTCCCCTTGTTCCCTTGGAGGTGGTCGGATTGGGCTATAAAAGGAGGTGAAACCCGAAGCCAAGAGCTCTCTTCTTCTTCCTTCTTCTTCCTCCTCTGTTTTCCTCTGTTTTCTCCATTAAAACCGAGCTTGTGAGCTTCGTGTGTGGGAGATTTCGAGTGTCTCTTGAGTTGAGAAGGTGCTCTTGAGTGTTGTGTGAAGCTTTGTGGTGTTGGGAGATCGAACCATAGACAAATCGAAGGCAAACAAATCGGTTTGGGTAAGAAATTCTCCATTGTTGTCTCGCGAGCTAGCCACTGTCACAGCACGAAAACCGCGACCGACCGCGACCTGCCGCGATCGCGGTATGTGTGTGTCCGAGTTGTGTGTTTTGTGGTTTGGCTTTGGGCTTTGCTCGTTTCCTTTGATTTCTTCTTGTATTCTTTTAGATTCATATATAAGTGTATTGAATCTAACTTAGGGTCTTGTTATGGGCCATTTCTTAGGGATTTAATATCCAAGATCTGCTCCAGTTTCAGACCCAGGAACTAGACGTTGCTCTGCTTGGTTCGAGCTTGTCGGATTTAAGGCAAGTGGTTTTTAATTAATTTGAGATAATTAAAATATGATATTATACTAGGTTGTATATTTTGCTAGAACCGACGCTAGTCTATTCTAGATTTGTGCAGGTGAAGGCCGTAAGGGTCCTTGATATGATTTATTGTGTGTGGCTTAGATTATTAAATCTAGGATGATAGTTGTTCAGGTTGAGCCGTGATGGTTCTCTGTGTGATGTGTTTGCGTGTTTAACTGTTAGTTAGCACGAGTATTCGTAGGAGCGCCTGGATCCGGTGTGTTCCATGGGCGTTTCTTTATAACTGTTAAGGGTAATTAAAAAACCCAATGCGATAGTAGAAAGTTTGGACTCTGTGAGGTTCATTCTTTATAAGGGCAATCAAGACCCAATGCGATAGTGAAAGTTTGGACTCTGCGAGGTTCATTCTTTATAAGGGCAATTAAGACCCAATGCGATAGTGAAAGTTTGGACTCTGTGAGGTTCATTCTTTATAAGGGCAATCAAGACCCAATGCGATAGTGAAAGTTTGGACTCTGTGAGGTTCATTCTTTATAAGGGCAATTAAGACCCAATGCGATACTTAGAGAATTGGATCCTGTGAGGTCCAGTTAAAAGTTTATAACGTGATATGTGTGTGTGTGGTCATTTAATACAGATAAGTGCTTGTCGCACCTAATTAATGAACGTTGGCAAGTGGTTTTTAATTAATTTGAGATAATTGAAATCTGATATTATATTAGGTTGTATTTTTTGCTAGAATCAACGCTAATATAAAAGATATACTGTAATCATGTGACTTGAGATTGTGATGTGATTTGTGATATGTGGAACTGCTTTGATGTGATTTGTGATGTGTTTGTGTGAATTGTATGCCATGAGCCTTTGCTTAGTCTATTTATTAGACTAACGCTTGTATTTTATTTATTGGTAACGTCATGGGGGTGTCGTCCGTCCGTTTCGGCACATGCAGATATGTTGTTGTTCAGAGAAGGCTAGAGCGACTATGAATATGAACGGTGTTTTGTTTTCGACAACTTGTCTTGTCGCTTTGTGTTTAAAACGATTTCCGCTGTGCTATTTTGTATTTTGTTTATAAGTCTTCCGTTGTAAATTCTGATTTTTGTATTTATGATGTATTTGGGTCGTTTTAGGAATCCTGTAATTCCGTGACCATGTGGTTTAATAAAAGTTATGATTTTAGTATCGTAACTGTGTTTTAAGTCAGTTATGACGTCGGAAAAGCCTGGGGTGACTTCGGGGTTTTCGCCCGGGGTCATCGGCAGTAGCGCTTCCAAATGGGGTTAAATTTGGGGGTGTTATAGAAATGGTATCAGAGCTAAAACGTTTTCCAAGAGCTCTGAATTTTTCAAATAAAAAGTCGTTCATAGTCGTGCCTTCTACAGTCTGATACGGAAGTTGCTTCTGTGTCTAGAAAGACTAAGACTTTCTGTTTGTCACCCATAGTTGAGGGTGCATTCTGTTCTCTTCAGAAGGACTCGGAAGAAGTCGAGATGGTTTCGCCATCTCCAGTTAGACTTGAGTTCTCAGTTTGCTTGTCGTGATTTGAGGTTGTAGGACCTAGTTGTTCCCCTGGGAAGTGAAGACTGTACTCTCTGAGTCAGTAGTGTTAAGTCTCTGATAAGACCAAGGTTCCTGAGGTGGAACCGAGGGAAGACACTGAGGAAAATCGACTGATCTCTCTAGTAGTAATCTAGAGGATAAAGTGATTAAGGATGTTGAGTTCAGGTGATAAGTTTTGTGCTCCAAGTTAGAAACCGAAGAGGTTACTTGGGAGACTGAGACGGGTGTACTTAGATACTTTCCCTACTTGTTGTCGGCCTTGATTGATGCAAGTTTATGGGTCGAAACTTAAAATAAGGGGGTAGTAATGTAACACCCCGTAATTTTAAGCGTATTTTGAATTATTTTTAAATTTTTCTTATGCCCGAATTGCTAGACGGATTTAATTCAGTGAGTCTCGGACCTTCTGAAGAGGGGTCTAAGCTCTGTAGAATTTTCCGAGCATTATATAATACAGTTGAGGTGTTTTCAGGGTTAATGTATCGTTAAAGTACGAATATATTTAACCCGGAGTTAAGAAATTTAATCCAAACCAAGTTCGGATAAGAATAA
Organism: Rheum nobile; assembly: GCA_027886185.1. Classification (NCBI taxonomy): domain Eukaryota; kingdom Viridiplantae; phylum Streptophyta; class Magnoliopsida; order Caryophyllales; family Polygonaceae; genus Rheum; species Rheum nobile. The sequence goes on along the minus strand of WOAB01000682.1, from coordinate 84,812 downwards.
ATGAAGTCGGCCAGAAACCGCGATCAACCGCGATTGACCGCGATGAACCGCGACCTGACGCGATCGGCCGCGATCGCGGTAATGCCTTTTGCTGAGCAGTGTCGTCTTCCTCGCGTGGCAGTTACTGTAGCTCTGTTTTTGGGATATTTTTGGGCAGGCCAAGTGGGCAGCCAACTGGCCCTTCGCCTTTGTCCCCTTGTTCCCTTGGAGGTGGTCGGATTGGGCTATAAAAGGAGGTGAAACCCGAAGCCAAGAGCTCTCTTCTTCTTCCTTCTTCTTCCTCCTCTGTTTTCCTCTGTTTTCTCCATTAAAACCGAGCTTGTGAGCTTCGTGTGTGGGAGATTTCGAGTGTCTCTTGAGTTGAGAAGGTGCTCTTGAGTGTTGTGTGAAGCTTTGTGGTGTTGGGAGATCGAACCATAGAAAAATCGAAGGCAAACAAATCGGTTTGGGTAAGAAATTCTCCATTGTTGTCTCGCGAGCTAGCCACTGTCACAGCACGAAAACCGCGACCGACCGCGACCTGCCGCGATCGTGGTATGTGTGTGTCCGAGTTGTGTGTTTTGTGGTTTGGCTTTGGGCTTTGCTCGTTTCCTTTGATTTCTTCTTGTATTCTTTTAGATTCATATATAAGTGTATTGAATCTAACTTAGGGTCTTGTTATGGGCCATTTCTTAGGGATTTAATATCCAAGATCTGCTCCAGTTTCAGACCCAGGAACTAGACGTTGCTCTGCTTGGTTCGATCTTGTCGGATTTAAGGCAAGTGGTTTTTAATTAATTTGAGATAATTAAAATATGATATTATACTAGGTTGTATATTTTGCTAGAACCGACGCTAGTCTATTCTAGATTTGTGCAGGTGAAGGCCGTAAGGGTCCTTGATATGATTTATTGTGTGTGGCTTAGATTATTAAATCTAGGATGATAGTTGTTCAGGTTGAGCCGTGATGGTTCTCTGTGTGATGTGTTTGCGTGTTTAACTGTTAGTTAGCACGAGTATTCGTAGGAGCGCCTGGATCCGGTGTGTTCCATGGGCGTTTCTTTATAACTGTTAAGGGTAATTAAAAAACCCAATGCGATAGTAGAAAGTTTGGACTCTGTGAGGTTCATTCTTTATAAGGGCAATCAAGACCCAATGCGATAGTGAAAGTTTGGACTCTGCGAGGTTCATTCTTTATAAGGGCAATTAAGACCCAATGCGATAGTGAAAGTTTGGACTCTGTGAGGTTCATTCTTTATAAGGGCAATCAAGACCCAATGCGATAGTGAAAGTTTGGACTCTGTGAGGTTCATTCTTTATAAGGGCAATTAAGACCCAATGCGATACTTAGAGAATTGGATCCTGTGAGGTCCAGTTAAAAGTTTATAACGTGATATGTGTGTGTGTGGTCATTTAATACAGATAAGTGCTTGTCGCACCTAATTAATGAACGTTGGCAAGTGGTTTTTAATTAATTTGAGATAATTGAAATCTGATATTATATTAGGTTGTATTTTTTGCTAGAATCAACGCTAATATAAAAGATATACTGTAATCATGTGACTTGAGATTGTGATGTGATTTGTGATATGTGGAACTGCTTTGATGTGATTTGTGATGTGTTTGTGTGAATTGTATGCCATGAGCCTTTGCTTAGTCTATTTATTAGACTAACGCTTGTATTTTATTTATTGGTAACGTCATGGGGGTGTCGTCCGTCCGTTTCGGCACATGCAGATATGTTGTTGTTCAGAGAAGGCTAGAGCGACTATGAATATGAACGGTGTTTTGTTTTCGACAACTTGTCTATTCGCTTTGTGTTTAAAACGATTTCCGCTGTGCTATTTTGTATTTTGTTTATAAGTCTTCCGTTGTAAATTCTGATTTTTGTATTGATGATGTATTTGGGTCGTTTTAGGAATCCTGTAATTCCGCGACCATGTGGTTTAATAAAAGTTATGATTTTAGTATCGTAACTGTGTTTTAAGTCAGTTATGACGTCGGAAAAGCCTGGGGTGACTTCGGGGTTTTCGCCCGGGGTCATCGGCAGTAGCGCTTCCAAATGGGGTTAAATTTGGGGGTGTTACACTCCGCCAGAGCGAGGTAATCTCTGCAGAACAGTTGCGTCAGAGGGATGAACTAATCGCCAGTACTCAGAGGAGGGCTGGGATAGGTGGACCAGTCATGGACGACCCATACTTTACCATGACTGAGATAGGACCATGTGCTTCAGGGTCAAGCAGGGTGCGAAACCCATCGCCAGAGCTCGATGGTGAGCCTAGCCCGAAGAGACCATGCACGAGTAGCCAGTCTTATGGGAGACATTTTGGAACGCCTTGAGGAGGATTGGCGTTGCCTATCGCAGTAGTTTCGTTTCTTAGTATTCCAAGTTGTACTTTGTGTAATATTTCAGTATTGCGGCAAGTACTCTGTGAAACACTTATATCTTCGAGCAATGTTGTCCTAACGCTCGAATGATAGACTTCTGTGTAGCTTGTGTAACAGTTCGAAGGTTCATCTATAAAATGCCAAGTTGATCTATTCTGAGTAATTTATTTACGTTGGTATATTGCATAAGTATATTGCATAATATTAATGTATTGAATGCTTGGAATTTGATCGGTAAATAGATGGTGAACCCAAGAAGCACGAGGAACTCGACTCGAGCCGGTGCTGGGACTAGTCAAAATCCCAAACAAGCAGGAAGAGGTGTTCAAGATGAGCACGAGTCCGAGTCTCGCGTCCAGCAGAGGCGTGAAGGTCAAGATCATACCCAAGCGCCGACGTTGTTTGACGCCGCAGCTGTTGAGGCAATTCGCGGGTTTGTGATGCAGGCAATTGCAAATGTATTGAGACCCAGTGCGCCTCAAGCGCAAGAAGTGCCTATTCACCCAGCGGTTCCTGATGTTGTGGAACCTAGAAACCCTGTGATTCAGGAGACTGCCGTGAGGGCAAGAGACAGCTATGGTCACGCTCTTAAGACCATCACTTCCATGAGGCCTGATTGCTATAACGGGAAAGGAGAGCCAGTGGCAGTGACACATTGGTTCTCCCATATGGAGAGGCTGTTTCGGAACGTGGAGTGTACTGAGGTCGAGAAGGTCCATATCGCTTCTCTTCAGCTGAAGGAGGAGGCTAGCGAGTGGTGGGAGAGCACAGGTTTGGCTGAGAGCCCAGTGTTAACTTGGTCGATGTTCAAGACCAAGATGGTTGATCGCTTTTTCTCTCGTGCTATGAGAAAGGAGAAGCATAAAGAGTTCTTGTACCCACAGACAGATGGTCTGAGAGTGACCAAGTTGGTGTCTAAGTTCAATCATCTTTTACAATACGCCACTGCCGAGATTACCAGCGAGGCCCAAAAAATCTGGTACTTCCACGAGTGGATGAGTCCGGATATCAAGCCGTTAATGGTGCATCACACATGCTCTACCTTGGAGAAGTATGTTGATTGTGCCTATAAGCTGGAGGTAACTCTTGAGGAGTCGACCAAGAGGCGCAACTGACAGAAGTCGATGCAAAACCAGAACCAGGGAGGTGGTTTTAAGCGCCCTGCGCCACCGTCTAACTTTGCCAAGTCTGGCCGAGCTAAGACGGAGATGACACAAGAAGGATCGACTCAGCAGTCAGGGCAGACCAGGAGTTCAGTTAAGTGTTATAACTGTGGTACGGCTGGACACAAGAGCAATGAGTGTCAGAAGGAGAAGATGTCGTGCTTTGGGTGTGGACGTGACGGCCATCTGCAGAAGTTCTGCAAGCAGGGGAAGCAGAAGGGAGTAGAGTCGCAGCAAGGGTCAGTTCATCAGAGCAACCAACCTAGATTCAAGCCTGTCGAGACTCCTAGCCCTTCGGTCCAGACGACTGCTCAGAACAGGGGAAAGGCCCCAGCTGTTTCTGGAAGTCAGGGACAATGCTTGTATGAGATGAGTGAAGCAGATGGACCCAATGCTCTAATTGCTCAAGGTACTTTATACCTTCACTCTACTTCAGTGTGCATTCTATTTGATTTTGGTGCTACGCATTCCTTTATTTCGGATAGTTGCGTTAGCAAGTTAGACTTAGTGTGCAACGATTCGTGCGACCCTTTTGTCGTTAATCTTCCTAATGGAGAACGTTTGGTGGGAACCAAGCATCTATCCGACTTTCCGATTACCATTCAGGGTAAGGAATTCGAGGCAGATTTAATCTGTATAGCCATGGCTCCATACGACATTATCCTCGGAATGGATTGGCTAACGCGTCACAAGGCGGTGATCGACTTCAGTTCAAGAACGGTGACGGTGTCATCTGGGGGCCAGTTTGTGTGCAAGTTCAAAGGTCAAAATGACGCTGATAACGGCAAGCTGATCAATGCGATGACTGCGTTTAAGCTACTACGACAAGGATGTGTCGGGTACCTTTGCTACTTGGATTCGCCTGCGAAGGATGGACCTGAGGTTCTTGATATTCCTGTAGTTAGGGAGTTTTCGGATGTCTTTCCGGAAGAAATTCTTGGATTACCACCGAACCGTGACGTAGAGTTTTCAATTGATCTCAAGCCTGGTACGACGCCGATTTCCAAATCCCCGTATCGGATGGCTCCAGCTGAGATGCAAGAATTGAAGAATCAACTTGAAGATCTTCTTGACAAAGGTTATGTCAGGCCGAGTGCATCGCCGTGGGGTGCTCCGGTATTGTTCATAAAAAATATGGACGGATCGTTCCGACTTTGTATCGACTACCGAGAGTTGAACAAGGTGACGATCAAGAACAAGTATCCTTTGCCTAAATTTGATGACTTGTTGGACCAGTTGCAGGGAGCAAAGGTTTTCTCCAAGATCGACTTGAGATCTGGATATCACCAGCTCAGGATTCGTGAGCATGACATTCCTAGAACTGCGTTTAGGACCAGATATGGTCATTACGAGTTCGTAGTGATGCCTTTTGGGCTTACAAATGCTCCAGCTGTCTTTATGGATTTGATGAACCGATGTTTTCACCAGTACTTGGATAAGTTCGTGGTGGTCTTCATCGATGACATTCTGATCTATTCTCCGAATGAAGAAGTCCACGAGGAACATCTACGGATTGCCTTGTCAATCCTTAGACAACATCAGCTTTATGTTAAACTGTCCAAGTGTGAATTCTGGATAAAGGAAGTGGCTTTCTTAGGCCACATGATCAATAAAAATGGGGTTATGGTTGATCCCCAAAAGATTGAAGCGGTGGCTAAATGGACACAACCCCAGAACGTGAAGGAGGTACGCAGTTTTCTTGGACTTGCCGGGTATTATAGAAGGTTCGTAGAAGGATTTTCAAAGATCGCTCTACCAATGACCAATCTACTCCGCAAGGTCCATAAGAAGTTTGTCTGGAATGACAAGTGCGAGGTCAGTTTCCAGGAGTTGAAGCGACGGTTGACCTCGGCACCCATGCTAGCACTCCCAGAAGGGAATGACGATTATGTGGTCTATAGTGATGCTTCCAAGTGTGGTCTTGGTTGTGTTTTGATGCAAAGGGGCAGAGTTATTGCTTATGCATCCAGGCAACTCAAGACGTATGAAGAAAACTATCCGACCCATGATCTTGAGTTAGCAGCTGTTGTCTTTGCGCTGAAGATTTGGAGGCATTACCTCTACGGTATAAGATGCCAAGTCTTCACTGACCACAAAAGTCTCAAGTATATATTTACTCAAAAGGAGCTAAATATGAGACAACGCCGCTGGCTAGAGTTACTCAAAGACTACGACATGGAGTTGCTGTATCATCCGGGCAAGGCTAATGTAGTAGCTGATGCACTAAGCTGGAAGACAACGCACGAGACTGTAGTTGCTCTACTTACTGCTCAGACCAAGCTAAACCAAGAGTCATGCGACATTGAAGTCTTATATGACCAGCGTAGAGGGTACCTGAGTATGATGGAAATTCAGGCTACACTGCTGGATCAGATCAAAGAAAAGCAAGTCGATGACATCATCTTGGTAAAGTTAAGCAGTGAAGTGATGGATGGGAAAGCTCCCAGTTTTGTGATTCAGGATGATTGATCACTTTGGTTTCAGGATCGGATCTGTGTGCCTGACACAGAAGGTCTTCGTCAGTTGGTGATGAGAGAAGCTCATTCATCTGCTTATTCTGTGCATCCTGGCTCTAGCAAGATGTACAGGGATCTCCGAAAGGAGTTTTGGTGGCCAACATGAAGTGGGACATAGCAGACTTTGTGGCAAAGTGCTTAACTTGCCAGAAGGTCAAGATCGAACACCGCAGGCTAGATGGTGAGATGCTACCTCTCCCCGTACCAGAATGGAAATGGGAGGACATTTCCATGGACTTCGTCACTGGGCTACCCAAGACTCGAAGTAAGAGAGATGTTATTTGGGTAATTATGGATAGGCTTACGAAGAGTGGTCATTTCATAGCCATCAAGACCACATGGGAAACCCAGAAGTTAGCAGATGTTTACCAGAAGGAGATTGTCCGCTTACATGGCATTCCTAAGACCATTGTATCGGACCGTGATGGCCGTTTCATGTCAAGATTCTGGAAGGAACTTCATAAGGCTATGGGAACGGAGTTGAGGTTCAGCACCGCATTTCATCCTCAGACAGATGGCTAGTCTGAAAGGACCATCCAGACTCTGGAGGATATGCTTAGAGCTTGTGTTCTCGATCATCCGACTAGCTGGGAGGACAGCTTGAGTCTGATTGAGTTCACGTACAATAATAGCTGGCATGCTACAATCAAGATGGCTCCGTTTAAAGCTTTGTATGGTCGCAGATGCAGATCTCCGATTTGTTGGGATGATAATGCCGACAAAATTCTGCTTGGACCAGAGTTGGTCGAAAGGACGGCTTCAGACATTGCTTTGATCAGACAAAGGATGTTGACCGCTCAGAGTCGACAGAAGTCCTACGTAGATCGGAAGCGCAGGACTGTCGAGTTCGAGGTCGGTAACAAGGTTTTTGTCAAGGTATCGCCATCCAAATGAGTTTTCAGATTTGGTAAGCGTGGGAAGCTTAACCCTCGCTACGTGGGACCATTCGAGATTCTGGATAGAGTGTGATCTCTAGCATACCCCTTGGCGTTGCCGCCATTGGCTCACCCGGTGCATAACGTGTTCCACGTATCTTTACTCAGAAAGTATGTACCAGATGAGTCTCATGTGCTTAGTTATGAAGACATCGAGATTCAAGCTAATGGTACTTACAAAGAGTTGCCCGTGCGCATTTTGGAGCATCGGGAGAAGCATTTGCACAACAAGATCGTGCCGTTGGTACGAGTGTTGTGGTCCAAGTCAGGGACCGAAGAAGTTACTTGGTAGACGTGGGAAACCGAGTCAGATATGCTCAGGAATTTTCCCGAGTTATTCTCGACCTAAGTTTCGGGGTCGAAACTTCTTGTAAGGGGGAGGAGTTGTGATACCCCGTATTTTTGTAAGGTTATTTTGGAAATTTTGGAATTTTCCCGAGTACCCTTTGTGTACGTCGGATTTAATACAGAGAGTTTGAGACATTCTGTAAGGTGCTCTGTATCTGTAATATTTTTCTCAGTGAAATAATATACAGACATCATGCCTCGGATTTTAATTGTCGTTCGCGTACGATAATTTTTATCCCGGTTTAACGCCATGTTCGTTCAAGAGCTGAATGGGCGGGAAAGGCAGAAACGGCGACCGCCGTCGCTGGGCCCGAAGTGCCAGCCGTCGTCTCCTACTCTGGGCTCGCCAGAGCTAGGAACGGCGACCGCCGTAATTACGGCGCTCGCCGTAGGCAAAATCACGGCGCCCTCCGTGATTACCCAGCAGACATTGTCCGATGGTCGCCGGCGAGCTCTGACCGCGTCGAACTAGCTGTAGGCCCATCTTCTTCGTGCTCCAGATGCTTTGGCTATAAAAGGAGGTGTTAGGGGAGAGGTTTTGAGCCATCCCAGCACCAAACCTCTGCCAAATTTGCCTCTCGCCGGAAATTCTGAAGCTTTCGTCGGTGTTGTTTGGTGGTGTTTCCAGCAGCTCTTTTGAAGCCTTGTGGTTGCCTTTGGAGGTCAGAAACCAAGCAAGGCGGAAAGGGGTCGAAACGCGCATTGTTTTGGTGAGATATCTCTCGTCTCTGTCGACCGTGTTCTTCACGGCGACCGCCATGATGAATGCGGCGACCGCCGCCAAGAACAGCGACCGCCGCCAGTGCCCAGAATGCCTTTGTGGCTTTGGCTTGGTTGGTTGTCGTCGTGGCGTCTTTCCTTTCGTGTTCTTTCGCCGTGTTTAGATTCGTACTATTTATGTCAGATCTAACTTAGGGTTCCTTTTATTGGTCGACTCGAAGGTTGTTGTGCTGTCGGAACTATACCCGTGTCGAGCCCAGAATCCAGTTGTCGTCTTTAGACTATTCTGCGGATTAAGGAAAGTGGTGGTTCGCTCTTGCTCATTCGTTCCATATTTACATTAATTATCAGTAGTTTATCTGAGTAATTAATTTGGAATGAATACTTTGTTTGTCTGGAAACGGTTTTGATAAACTGTTTTGAAAATCATATAATAGGTTGTATATCTGTTAGAACAACGCTATTATCTGTGATCGTCTTTCAGGCCTTTATGTGGATTTATCCTGTAACTGTCGTATAAAAATTACAGATACAGAGCACCTTCTTTCCGATCTGGACGAATGCGTAGCGGAGGCTCGAAGGTGGTTCGACGGCGGAGTTGCGGTGGATAGTAGGCACACAAGGTCTTCTTATAGAGGAAAGAAGATATGCACGCAGAAGTGAAAGGATAGAAGAAGTGTGGGAGATATACTCACTCGGCACACTTAGGGTTTTTGACGCAAGAGGCAAGGGAGAAAGGGAGAGAGATTTTGACAAGAAACTTTGTGTATTCTTATGTGAGTTTTTCAGCCTTCAAAGAGCCTATAAATAGGCCTACAAAAAAGGTAAAAACGCGTAAGGGAAATGTCAATAGCCAGGCATAAAACTAAACCCTAAATTTACTACCGCAAATGTCCAATTTAGGTAACTTATTAAATTCGAATGCAAAAGTCATCAAGCAAAGTAATGATCCTCTCGGCCAAGGATTGGGCCCATGATGGTGGGCTAAATGAGCCAGCCCAAGGTGGTTGGAGCGCCGATCAAAGTGGTCCAGGTGGCTCGGCGCCATTCTTTGAAGTTTACTTGCCGCTAGTGCCGTGCTCGCCGACGCCTTGTTGTAGGCAAAGCACCAGGGCAGGCCCAGCGTGGCTTAGGGTGGCTTGGCATGCCAGACCCTTGTGGAGATCTTGGAGAAGCTCCCTAGCTCTAGACCTTGTGATGGCGCCGGGAATTGCCTTGTCATCTTGAGTGTTGGCCTTGGAGACACTTGTGCCCGGCGCAGCCGGCGACTTGGCCTTGTCTTGGGAAATGCCTTGCTTTCGCTTGGCTTTGGCTCTCCCATACATGTCTTGGCCATCTCCAACTCCAAGTGTGTCCACCACATGCTCCGTGCTTTGATCCAGCTCCAGGTCCTCCATAGTGGCCATGGAGAGCTCCTCGGCGTCCACGTCCTCGGCGGCGCCTTGGTTGTCCTCGGTGTCTTGGCCTTGATGTGGCAGGGTCACATCAGATTCATTCAACTCAATGCATTTATCCTCAGCATTACTCAGATCATTTTGAGTTTTAAGGTTCTCATTATACATGCTTTTGATAAGAGAAATCAATGACTTTTTTATCATAATTAACAAGAGATTCTAAGAAAGTTTTTGGATCTACCTCTTGTTCCTCACTTGATGACCTCAGAGTCATTGCACACATTTTGTGGTTGTCCTGTGCCTTTGGCTCATCATCAACAGTCTTGATATCTCCACCTTGGATAATCTTCCAGCTGCCTTCATCGACGTCCTTTATCCAGGATGTAAATTGATCTTTCCAATGCTTGTGTTGTTCTTGGACGAGGAACGGTGGCTTTTGTTCTTCACTGGATGACTGTAGAGTCATGGCACACATCTTGTTGTTACCCCATGAGACACTTGTTGGCTTAGTGACCCTTGTCCTTGCAGTTGTAGCATATAACATCCTTGATATCATGTTTCTCACCATTGTTCCCATCATTCCTGAATAATCTACCATTGCGATAGAGAGATCGCATGGCCTTGGTAAGAAGGGCAGTTTCTGGATCTACACCATCCAAGTTATCATCTTTGTTGCTTTATATCATCTCAACATCTTTCTCAACCATAAAGGCTATGCGTTTAGGTTTAACATATTTGACTTCTTCATCATTCATTTTGATTTTTCCAAACACCTCATGAAGTGTGAGAGAGAGGGTATTGGGATTCTCCTTGATAATAGCTTTAGTCATCTTGTGCCTTTTAGGAAGTCCATCGATGATGATGAGGACTTTCTCCTTGGGAAGAATTTCTTCATCTTTGATTTCATGAGCAGTAAGTTGAGCAGTAATTTCCTCAAACCTAGATTGATATGAGGAAACAGTCTCACCATCGATCATGGCAAAGTTGTAGAAGTCTTTCTTGGCTTGAAAGCGATCGATCTCTCGAAGATCGGAACTTCCCATGTACATATGCTCCAAAGAGGCCCACATGTCTTTAGCAGTTGCACATGACTGCAACTTAGATGCATCTTCAGTACTGATGGCATTGTTGATGAACATTTGTGCCTTTGAGTTTTTCTCCATGATTCTGAAATCATCTTGACTCCAAGGCATTATTCCCTTGAGCACTACTTCAGTAACTTTCTCATCACCAACTTCAATGACTCTCTAGCATTGATAGTCATTACTCTTCATCCAAGCGGTGAAGAGATCCTTCCAATGTTGAAACTTTCCACCGATGGGCATGAACGGTGGTTTGTTGTTCCCAATTCCGACTTCATGAGTTGACGACATTGTTACCTGTGAATCTGAAAAGAAAACACACAATCTAGAGCGAACATGCTATGATACCAATTGTTGAATCGTAGTGTGATAGAAAGGGAATGATGTGAATATTCCCTGGGCAGCGGAAATAATATAGATTCAAGAGTAACAATCAAGACATTTCCTTATAGAGGAAACTCTATCAACCAACTAGTTGAAAAGAGAAAAACATCTACCTCTAGGTGTTACCCTAGGAGGATTTCAAACCTTGTATACTTGTATTATTAATAAGTTATACAATCTCACAAGTCTTCTCTCCACCTATTCTCACACAGATCCTAGGTTTATAGACTTTGATTGCAATCAACTCACAATGACACAAGAACACAACAAGACTCTAAGCAAGTACTCACAACACCAGTTCGTACCTTGCCTTTGAATCTTCGATCTCAACTTACAATAGCTCCTTGGTATGCTTCGATGGTTGTAGCTGAGATACCTTTCCCTAAGGCAAACTCATCTATTTATAGTGGTGGACAAGATCCTCTTACCAAATACCTAAATAATCTATCAATCGTTGTACAAGGTAACAGTATAAGATTTTATTTCCAACTAAACAGTTCAATTTATAATCGCATAGTTTCGATATAAAAACTTTCCTAAGACTCGCTATATATCACTTCTCTCTCCAAGTAAATCTTCAAATCTCGTTTCCTTGTGTTGCGATCTTCACCTGGTAACAACTGGCAACTTCTACTTCCACACATTGTTCCTGAAATGTTGTTTCCATGTATATAAGTTTTCTTCTATGAAATCTATGCGCTCTTAATATTTCCAATTTTCTTCCGCGTAACCGTTCCTTGTTTTCACAACGTTCTGTTGCACTCCTCTACTTTCTCTTATTCACATAATTTCCATTGTTCCCTAATTTTTTCATAAAACCTGAAACTCATAGGAACAACAAAAAACCATAACACCTAATGATGTTTATCATCATCAAAACCAGAGGGAACATCAAGGTTCCAACGCATATATATATATGTACTTATCGCTACTTTGAGTTATACAAACCAAAATATTATAGCTCATTTTATATAGACAAAAAGTAATATCAGAAAAAGTAGTTAAGTTAGGCGGAGCCTAGTATGATTTAGATTTCATGTTAAAATTTTCGCAATTGGCTGAGTTGACGTCGAAATATAATTGAACTCCATTTGTCCAAAATTTAATTCTCAACTTGTTCATTAGTGTATTTTCATTTATAATTATAAATAATAAAAACATATAAATACATTGAGTCGATCGTTATGTAAGGTCTGAAGTTTGTTATAGAGTTAAGTTAATATTGTTGCATGAACATTGTTTTGGGGAGAAAAGATCGAACCGACCTGAATCGCCTTAAGAAGGGCAACTAGACAATAATAATATTAATTATATCTAAATGATCCAAATCAAACAAAGATCTAGACGAAATAAAATTAAAAAGACGCAAAGACAAGTCTATCTCCTTCGAATAAGAAACTGGTCGAATCAAAGGATCTAATCGTCGGTCGCTTCAATACTGAAATGAAGATCTGAGCTCGAGAGCTATGATGAATGTATGACAGAGAGTAGTAGATAGTAGTTCATATTTTGTTAAGTTCATCCCCTTTACAATGATCCTAAATCTTCTTATATACACATTTAATTTCGAAAGATTAGCTAAACTAGCCGTTTGTTGTCCGTGATCTTTGCTCGTCGGCTTTGATTACCAGATGGCCATGATCTTACAATATTTATGATTGATTACGTGGGTTGTAACTGCTGCATGGGTCGATATAAGAATCCACACGATCTGGGCTTAATAACTCCTCATATTTGTCGAGGCCGAGATCTTTGCTCGTCGTTTTAATCAGACAATCATTCTAGAAGGGAGTGCTTCTTCGTCCACTAGGCCGCTCTGGTGGTGATCCGTTAAGGATGAGGCCCAACAATAGCCCCAAAAAAACAAATTGGGCCGGCAGCAACTGTTGAGGGACGGTTGGATTTTTTTTTCAAACCCTCCTCCGAACGTGATCTCCCTCTTGTTGATTCCATTATAATGGATTGATGACGTGGTGCTTCCCCATTGGTCGGCAGGTTTGACCGTGAGCGGGCAGTTTCTCCATAAATGGCAGTCACTTCCCTTTCTTTTCACCATCCTTTTTTTACTCACAAAAGGTTTCTTGTTCAAAGGTAAGAGCTTTTTTCGAATTTCCTATCGTTTCTTTCTGAACAATGTCTCTTCCGAGATCAATGAAGTCCAAAGCTTGGTCTTCCAATGTCGGCAAGAAAGATAGCGATTTCTCCCCCTCGAATGTCCTTTGTCCGGAGAATTCCTTGGCCGGAACCTTGACTCAGTCGGAGTTAGATACGATTCTAGAAGTAGGCCAGTTTCCTTCTAAAACGGTGGCTCGCCTCCCTTTGCCCCAAGAACGTGCCGACTGGTGTCGTGACGGATGGGTTTGCTTCTTTGAGTATCCCTTCTGTTGGAACCATGACGTTCCCTCTGATTTTGATGATGATAAACACCATTAGGTTTTATGTTTTCTTGTTGTTCCTATGAGTTTCAGGTCTTATGAAAGAATAAGGGAACAATGAAAAATGCACGAAGAAGAGAAAGCAAAGAAGAGCTAAGGAACGTTGTGGAAACAAGGAACTGTTACGCGGAAGCAAATTGGAAATCTGACATGCGTGGTTCCTATACATGGAAAACTCTATTAATGGAAACAACATCTGTGGAACGATGAGGAACGCAGATATGTGCCAGCTGTTCCCAAATAGACTCAATTATACAAGGAAACGAGATTTTGAGTTTTGCTTGGAGAAGAAGAAGAAGAAGATAATGAGTCTTAGGAAAGTTTATATAAGGAAACCATGTGTTTATAGTTTGATAAACTTATTTGGTAACGAAATTATTTGTTGTTACCATAAATGTGAATTGTTAGATATTTGGTAATAGGATTTTTGTTAGACCCTATATATAGATGAGATTTGCCCTGAGGAAAGGCATCTCAGCTATAACCATCAAGCATATCAAGGAACTCTTGTGAGAACTGAGATCGAAGGTCTAAGGCAAGGTATGGGTAGTTCTTGCTAAAGGTCTTGTTTTGTTCTTGTGTCGTTAGGAGTTGATTGCACTCAAGGTCTTTAACCTAGGGTATAGGTGGAGATAAGACTTGTGAGATTGTACAATTCTTAATAATACAAGTATTTGTTTTTGGGAAATTACTTGTTACTTTGAATCTTTATATTCCGCTGCCCAGGGAACAGTCACACCGTTCCCTGTCTAACACACTATGATTCAACAATTGGTATCATAGCAGGTTTGCTCTAGATTGTGTGTTCTTTTCAGATTCACATGTAACAATGGCTTCCACTCATGAAGTTGGGCTTGGGAACAACAAACCTCCGTTCCTGCCTATCAGTGGAAAGTTTCAACACTGGAAGAACCTCTTCACAGACTGGTTGAAGAGTAATGACTACCAAAGCTGGAGAGTCATTGAGGTTGGTGAAGAAAAGGTTGCTGAAGATGTAATCAAAGGAATAAAACCTTGGAGCCCAAATGATTTCAGAATAATGGTGAAAAATTCTAAGGCTCGTATGTTTATCAACAACGCTATCAGCATTGAAGATGCATCCAAGTTACACTCTTGTACAACTACAAAGGATATGTGGGCAGCCTTGGAACAGATGTACATGGGAAGTTCTGATCTTAGAGAACTTGATCGTTTCAAAGCAAAGAAAGACTTCTATAACTTCGCCATGATCGATGGTGAGACTGTTTCCTCTTATCAATCCAGATTTGAGGATATCACCACTAGACTTGCTGTTCACGATGTCGATGAAAAGGAAATACTTCCCAAGGAGAAAATTTTCATCATTATCGATGGACTTCCTCCAAGGCACAAGATGACTAAAGCAATTCTCAAGGAGAATCCTAATACTCTCAAACTCACACTTCATGAAGTATTTGGGAAGATTAAAAAGTATGATGAAGAAGACAAATATGTTAAACCTAAAGGCATTGCCTTGATGGTTGAAAAGGCTTTCGAGATGATAGAAAACAACAAAGATGACAACTTGGATGGTGTAGATCCAGAAACTGCTCTTCTCACCAAAGCCATGCGTACTCTCTATCGCAAAGGTCAATCATTCAGGACATCAAGGATATCACTTGCTTCAACTACAAGGAAAAGGGTCATTATGCCAATAAGTGCCCTAAAGGGAACAACTCAGACAACAATGGTGAAAATTCTGGGAACGAGAAAAATAAGGCAACCACAGTCTCGTGCGTTGTCTTCCGGCTTAGCGCATCAGCTACTACATTAGCCTTGCCCAGATGATACAATAACTCCATGTCGTAGTCCTTGAGCAACTCTAGCCAGCGGCGTTGTCTCATATTTAACTCCTTCTGAGTAAATATATACTTGAGACTTTTGTGGTCAGTGAAGACTTGGCATCTTATACCATAGAGGTAATGCCGCCAAATCTTCAGCGCAAAGACGACCGCTGCTAACTCAAGATCATGGGTCGGATAGTTTTCTTTGTAAGTCTTGAGTTATCTAGATGCGTAAGCAATGACTCTGCCCCTTTGCATCAAAACACAACCAAGACCACACTTGGAAGCATCACTATAGACCACATAATCGTCATTCCCCTCTGGGAGTGCTAACACGGGTGCCGAGGTCAACCGTCGCTTCAACTCCTGGAAACTGACCTCGCACTTGTCATTCCAGACAAACTTCTTGTGGACTTTGCGGAGTAGATTGGTCATCGGTAGAGCGATCTTGGAAAATCCTTCTATAATACCCGGCAAGTCCAAGAAAACTGCGCACCTCCTTCACGCTCTGGGGCTGTGTCCACTTAGCCACAACTTCAATCTTTTGGGGATCAACCATAACCCCATTTTTATTGATCACGTGGCCTAAGAAAGCCACTTCCTTCATCCATAATTCGCATTTAGACAATTTAGCATAAAGCTGATGTTGTCTAAGGATCGACAAGGAAATCCGTAGATGTTCCTCGTGGACTTCTTCATTCGGAGAGTAGATCAAAATGTCGTCGATGAAGACCACCACGAACTTATCCAAGTACTGGTGAAAACATCGGTTCATCAAATCCATAAAGACAGCTGGAGCATTTGTAAGCCCAAAAGGCATTACTACGAACTCGTAATGACCATATCTGGTCCTAAACGCAGTTCTAGGAATGTCCTGCTCACGAATCCTGAGTTGATGATATCCCGATCTTAAGTCGATCTTGGAGAACACCTTTGCTCCCTGCAATTGGTCCAACAAGTCATCAATCCTAGGCAAAGGATACTTGTTCTTGATCGTCACCTTGTTCAACTCTCGATAGTCGATACAAAGTCGGAACGATCCGTCCTTCTTTTTGACGAATAAAACCGGAGCACCCCACGGCGATGCACTCGGCCTGACATAACCTTTGTCAAGAAGATCTTCAAGTTGATTCTTCAATTCTTGCATCTCAGCTGGAGCCATCCGATACGGGGATTTGGAAATTGGCGCCGTACCAGGCTCGAGATCAATTGAAAACTCTACGTCACGATTTGGGGGTAATCCTGGAATTTCTTCCGGAAAGACATCCGAAAATTCCCTAACTATAGGAATATCAAGAACCTCAGGTCCATCCTTCTCAGGCGAATCCAAGTAGCAAAGGTACCCGACACATCCTTGTCGTAGTAGCTTAAACGCAGCCATCACATTGATCAGCTTGCCGTTATCAGCGTCATTTCGACCTTTGAACTTGCACACGAATTGGCCCCCGGATGACACCGTCACCGTTCTTGAACTGAAGTCGATCACCGCCTTGTGATGCGTCAGCCAATCCATACCGAGAATAATGTCGTATGGAGCCATGGCTATGCAGATTAAATCTGCCTCGAATTCCTTACCCTGAATGGTAATCGGAAAGTCAGACAAATGCTTGGTTCCCACCAAACGTTCTCCATTAGGAAGATTAACGACGAAAGGGTCGCACGAATCATTGCACACTAAGTCTAACTTGCTAACACAGATATCCGAAATAAAGGAATGCGTAGCACCAGAATCAAACAGAATGCACACTGAAGTAGAGTGAAGGTATATAGTACCTTGAGCAATCGGAGCGTTGGGTCCATCTGCCTCACGCATCTCGTACAAGCGTTGGCCCTGACTTCCAGAAGCAGCTGGGGCCTTTCCCCTGTTCTGAGCAGTCGTCTGCACTGAAGGGCTAGGAGTCTCGGCAGGCTTAAACCTAGGTCGGTTGCTCTGATGAACTGACCCTTGATGCGACTCTAATCCCTTCTGCTTTCCCTGCTTGCAGAACTTTTGCAGATGACCATCACGTCCACACCCAAAGCATGGCCTCCTCTCCTTCCGACACTCAGTGCTCTTGTGCCCAGCAGTACCGCAGTTATAACACTGAATTGAACTCCTGGTATGCCCTGACTGCTGAGTCGATCCTCCTTGCGTCATCTCCGTCTTAGCTCTGCCGGATTTGGCGAAGTTAGACGGTGGCGCAGGGCGCTTAAAACCACCTCCCTGGTTCTGATTCTGCATCGACTTCTGTCGGTTGCGCCTCTTGGTCGACTCCTCGAGAGTTACCTCCAGCTTATAGGCACAATCCACATACTGCTCCAAGGTAGAGCATGTGTGGTACACCATTAATGGCTTGATATCCGGGTTCATCCACTCGTGGAAGTACCAGATCTTTTGAGCCTCGCTGGTGATCTCGGCAGTGGCGTACTATAGAAGATGGTTGAACTTAGATGCCAACTCGGTCACTCTCAGACCATCAGTCTGAGGGTACAAGAACTCTTTATGCTTCTCCTCTCTCATAGCACGAGATAAAAAGTGATCAACCATCTTGGTCTTGAACATCGACCAAGTCAACACTGGGCTCTCAGCCAAACCAGTGGTCTCCCACCACTCGCTAGCCTCCTCCTTCAGCTGAAGAGAAGCGATATGGACCTTCTCGGCCTCCGTACACTCCACGTTCCTGAACAGCCTCTCCATATGGGAGAACCAATGAGTCACTGCCACTGGCTCCCCTTTCCCGTTATAGCAGTCGGGTCTCATGGAAGTAATGGTCTTAAAAGCGCGACCATAGCTGTCCCTCGCCCTAACGGCAGTCTCCTGAGTCACAGGGTTTCTGGGTTCCACAACATCAGGAACCGCTGCATGAATAGGCATTTCTTGTGCTTGAGGCGCACTTGGTCTCAAGACATCAGTAATAGCCTGCATCACGATCCCACGGATCGCCTCAACAGCTGCAGCGTCAAACAGCATCGGCGCCTGGGTCTGATCCTGACCTTCACGCCTCTGCTGGACGCGAGACTCAGACTCGTGTTCATCCTGAACACCTCTTCCTGCTGGTCTGGGGTTTTGGCTGGTCCCAGCACCGGCTCGAGTCGAGTTTCTCGTGCTTCTTGGGTTCACCATCTGTTTACCGATCCAATTCCAAGCATTCAATACATTAATATTATGCAACATACTTATGCAATATATCAATGTAAATAAATCACTCATAATAGATCAACTTGGCATTTTATAGATGAACCTTCGAATTCTTACACAAGTTACACATAAGTTTATCATTCGAGCATTAGGACAACATTGCTCGAAGATATAAGTGTTTCTCAAAGTACTTGCCGCAATACTGAAATATTACACAAAGTACAACTTGGAAAACTAAGAAATGAACTACTACGATAGGCAACGCCACTCCTCCTCAAGGCATTCCAAAACGTCTCCCATACGACTGGCTACTCGTGCATGGTCTCTTCGGGCTAGGCTCACCATCGAGCTCTGGCGATGGGTTTCGCACCCTGCTTGACCCTGAAGCACATAGTCCTAGCTCAGCCATAGAAAAGTATGGGTCGTCCATGACTGGTCCTCCTATTCTAGCCCTCCTCTGAGTACTGGCGATCAGCTCATCCCTCTGACGCTGCTGTTCTGCAGAGATTTCCTCGCTCTGGCGGAGAATCTCCTACAGCTCGGATTCCGACCTCCATCTCCTTGGAATAGGGATAGACTGAGATTCCCTGTCACTTCTCCCAATACCGTACTCGGTATACAGTGCCTCCCAATCAACTTCTGACATGGGTGCGTACTCTGGCACTTGTGACAATCCTGTACCGGGCTCCTGAATCTGCCCTCTAAGGTCCAACTCTGGATCCTCTTCTGGATCATCCTCTATGGGATCCTCTTCCTCGGGATCATCCTCGATGGGATCCTCTTCCTCGGGATCATCCTCGATCATCTCCTCGTCCTCGACAGGATCTTGCTCAAGCATCTCCTCTTCCTCCTCCTCGTACTCGATCTCCTCGGGAATTGGTCCCAGCAGAAAGTCGTCTTGGTAAACCCCTTGTTCATACCTTGACAACTCGTCTTCCTGCTCCCATTCCTGTACTCCCTCCACCCTTGGTGGCGGCACAGGTGCAGGTCTAGGGACCATAGCATTCCTAGCTACAAGGACAACTGACTCGGGGAGAACGTGCTTGACGTCTTCGGATGGGCTACTCGGGCCTCCAACCTCGAAACATCGCTGAGGTAACGGAAAGTCTAGCCTCGGCTGATCCGCCTTGGCGTCTTCCGACCCCCTACCAATAGAAAAGCAGACACCCATCCTATCGAACAATAAGAAAGGAATTAGTCTTTCTAGACATAGAAGCAAGCTTACTATATCAGACTATAAAGAAGACATGACTATGAACGGTGTTTTTAAATTCTTTTCAGAATGAAAATTCAGAGCCCTTTTTAAAGCATTTTGAAAATAAATAACTGGTTTATAAAAATTCCAAACCCGTTTTAAAAAAAAAAAACTTTTGGCTCTGATACCACAACTGTAACACCCCCAAAACTTAACCCTTTTGGAAATGTATTACCGCCAGTGACCCCAGTGTTCCTTACTGAGATCACCCAAGGCTTTACCAAATAAATACAATTTATGAAATGCAATTGATACATAAAGATCAAGCATTAAATTCCAAAACATAACATTGTCGAGGAAATAAGAGTTACGGGATTACAACCCAATCCCGAATAGGTCAAAACATAGTTTAAACCCAACACAGCGGAAGACTAAGAAAGTAAGTTACAATCGGAGTTATTGTCCAAAGGATCATAACCTGATTAAAGAAATAATTAAAACATTCAAAAACCACCGCCGACTTCATAGTCCTTCTAATCTTCTGAGCTACTTCTTAACTGATGTGCCGAATCAAACGGATGACACCAGCCAACCATGCAAGGGAAAATATTGGTTGGTTAGTCTAAATGAATAGACTAGCAAGGGAACAAAGCAGAATGGTTCGAAGCAGTTGTATTAGGTTAGACTCTTCGTCCCTCGAATAATAATCGAGTACGCTTGTCAACCACCATACTCCTACTGGAATAAACAAGAGGTATGCACAAGAGAAGATTCTGGAAGACTGAATCTTCACAGAAATCGACTCGAAAGAAGACTCCAACTGAAATGAGTCTTTAAGGAAGCAATGACAAATCTGGAAAGTTACAGAATCATTCAACCATGATTTAAAACTGACTGAGATGCTTCGGTTCACGACCAACCTCATCGCCTACAACGAATCCAGATTGGAAAGAGAACGTACTACATTCAAGTCAAGACGAGTTTTCCTAGCTGCACTGAACTTAGCTGCACTACTCGCCCAAAGTGTATTAATTATGTGCGTCAAGGTAGCACTTATCTGATTTATGTTTCAAAAACACACATCACGTTATAGACTTTTACATGTGTACCCCACCAATGGGACGACACATCTTAGTATACGTTTCGTCGAGAGTGACGTATACTGAAAGGTTTGTGACACCAGCTAAGTGTCCTGTCTCTACACACATATGTAAGAGACCGATCATGATCTTAGAATAGTCCCAGATGGGGACGAGCCATCCCGATACCAGATTATAAAGAAACGACTGGACAGAGTTCGAGTAACGTTCCTATCTAACAGTGCTAACTAAACAGTTACAGCACCATAACATTTATAGGATAAATCCACATAAAGGCCCGAAAGGCGATCACCGATAATAGCGTTGTTCTAGCAGATATACAACCTATTATATGATTTTCAAAACAGTTTATCAAAACCGTTTCCAGACAAATAGAATATTCATTCCAAATTAATTACTCAGATAAACTACTGATAATTAATGTAAATATGGAACGAAAGAGCAAGAGCGAACCGCCACTTGCCTTACTCCGCAGAATAGTCTAAAGACGTCACTGGATTCCGGGCTCGACACGGTACAGCTCTGATAGCACAACGACCTTCGAGTCGACCCATAAAAGGAACCCTAAGTTAGATCCGACATAAACAGTACGAATCTAAACACGGCGAAAGAACACGAAAGGAAAGACGCCACGACGACAACCGACCAAGCCAAAGCCACGAAGGCGTTCTGGGCACTGGCGGCGGTCGCCGTTCTTGGCGGTGGTCGCCGTTCTTGGCGGCGGTCGCCGTGAAGAACACGGCGGTCGCCGTTAAGAACACGGCTGACTGAAACGAGAGAAAACTCACCCCAAAACACGAGCGGTTTGGCCTCCTTCGACTTGCTTTGGCTTCTAACCTCCAAGGCTAACCAAAAGCTTCACAAAGGCACTCTGGAAACACACCAAAACAACACCGGCGAGACCTCCGGCGAGCACAAGAAAACCGGCGAAAACAAAACTCCGGCGAGAGGCGAATTTGGCAGAGGTTTGGTGCTGGGATGGCTCAAAACCTCACCCCCAACACCTCCTTTTATAGCCAAAGTGTCTGAAGCGATCAACCAAACCCTGAGACGCGGCCGAAAGCAAGATCGGCGCCCTTGATTTCCGCCGGCGACCAACGGGCAATGCCCACTGGACAATCACGGCGGTCGCCGTTTTTGCCTGCGGCGGGCACGCGGCGGTCGCCGTAAACGCAGCGGTCGCCGTTGCCAGGTCTGTCGTGGCCAGCTAGAAGCTGACAAGCTGACTCCTCGGGCCCAACCACGGCGGTCGCCGTTTCTGAACGGCGGTCGCCGTTTTCCCCTTTTCCCGCCCATTCGGCTTTGAACGAGCATAACGATAAACCGGGATAAAAATTATCGTACGCGAACGACAATTTAAAATTCAAGGCACCTTGTCTGTATATTATTTCACTGAGAAAAATATTACAGATATAGAGCACATTACAGAATGTCTCAAGCTACCTGAATTACATCCGACGTACACAACGGGTACTCGGGAAAATTCCATAATTCCCAAAATAACCTTACAAAAATACGGGGTATCACAGGAAGAGGATCGCGAATCGCGAAAAGCATCCCATGAACCCGACCAGTCCAACCGCAAATCCTCTTCCTACAACCGTCGAGACAGACGTCATCACCCCTACTCTCGTGATCGAAATGAGCATAATCAGGTAAACTCCTTCCAGGACAGGTCCCAAGACTAGAGAGATGGTCCAACGTTGCCTCCTAGGGTTCAATCTTACAATTTCAATATCTCTGTATCGGAGCTCGTCAAGAGTTTCGACAAGTATGGGAAAGAGGTAAGATGGCCCCGAAAGAACGACCGACCGGACGTCAAAAAGGACATGAGCAGGTGGTGCGAATTCCACGGTGACCACGGTCACTCGACGGACGAATGCATCGCCTTACGTAAAGAGGTCGCCAGGTTACTCGCGCAGGGGCTCTTGCGTGACGCAATCTCGGAACGAGCCAAGGCTACTATGGAGCGACGAGATCAGGTAAAACAAGACAAACCTCCATCTCCTGTCCATACAAAAATTATCAATACCATTTCAGGGGGCTCGGACGTATGTGGGAACACGTACTCCGCAGCCAAACGACATAAGAAAGAAAGCAAAGGTAGTAAGCACGAGACGCCGGAGTCCAGACAAACCAGGATCTCCGACCTCCCAACGGTCACGTTCGACGAGTTCGATACCGACGGGTGGGAAAACCATCATGATGGTCTGCTAATCTCTTTGTCTATTGGAAACTGTTTGATTCGTAGAGTACTAATTGATACAGGAAGTTCAACCAATCTCTTGACCTTCGACGCCCTCAAAGAGATGGGTCTGGGCGAAGATGATCTTATCAAGAAATTGACTCCACTAGTCGGATTCAGCGGCGAAGTTAAACATACTATCGGCGAAATCATTCTTACGACATACGCCGGAGGAGTAAACCAACATGTGAAATTTCTAGTCCTAGACTGCCCATCTCCCTATAATTGCATTCTTGGTAGGCCATGGATACATGCTATGAAGGCGGTACCCTGGACGTACCATCAAATCATCAAGTTCCCTACCAAGTGGGGAGTCCAAGAAATCAAAGGAGACCAGAGGATGGCCAAGGAATGCTATGTCGCCTCCATGAAAAGCGTTGTTGACATAAGATCGCATAGCAATCACAGCTTGGCGAAGGATCTAGTCGATACGTCGAACCAGAAATGGAAAAACTTGACGAGATCACGCTAGATCCGTCAAAGCCAAACCAAACGGTAAGGGTCGGGTCGGACCTGGACGACTCGACCAGACAACAAATTATGGATTTCCTCAGGTCCAATGCTGATTGTTTTGCGTGGTCGCATGAGGATAAATTGAACGTAGATCCATCTCACCCCTCCTGTGAAGCAAAAGCGCAGGAAATTCGCCCCAGAGCGAAACAAGATTGTCGATGACGAGGTCAGGAGCCTGCTGGAAATAGGAAAGATAAGGGAAGTCAACTACCCCGAGTGGCTGGCCAATGTGGTTGTAGTCCAAAAGAAAAATGACAAATGGAGAGTCTGCATCGACTTCACTAATCTTAACAAGGCTTGTCCCAAAGATTCCTTCCCACTTCCTCACATCGACGCCATGGTCGACGCGATGGCAGGGCACGAAATGCTATCCTTCATGGACGCGTTCAGTGGCTACGATCAGATCCTCATGGAACCAGAATACCAAGAGAAAACGACATTCGTCACAAGCCAAGTGATCAGCTCTACTTTGTAGTGCTTATCTAGGAGTTGTTACCGGTGTTTAGGGTGCCATTTGTAGGGGTTTAGAGCACAACTGTGGAGTATAGAGTTGAAGTGAAGAAGTGTGGATTTGGTGATTTGGATGAGCTAATTGAAGACATCCAGAAGACGAGGAGAACACCACATGAGAAGACGAAGAAGAATAGAAGGAAGAGCCACCCGAAAGATCAAAGAAGACAAGAGCCGTGAGCTGCCATGACCAAGAAGGAAGAAGGAAAGCAACCGCGGCGGAAGGCGAGACGCGGAGCCAAGAGTGTCACTGTTGCGACCGCGGCGAAGTCATCCGCGCCCACGGAAAATTCATGTGCTGTGCAAAGTCAAGAGCAGATTCCTATTTTCCACGACCGCGGAATTGGTTCCGCGACTGTGAAAGCACACGGAGGCGACCCGCGAAGCTTTTCCGAGTTTTCTTATTTGTTTATTTTTTTCCAATTTTTAGTCTTTTATATTTCGATACTTTAGTTTTATTTCCTTTTAGATGAGGTTTGTGATCTTGGGCTTTAGGTTAAGTCTATTTAACCTAAATTCCATAGCCTCCATTTATTCATCTTGGTATCATCGACATTCGCTATTACGTACTATTTTCCATTCAGTATTATTTTCTTTCGAAGACTATGAGGAGCTAAGCACCTTTGCTTAGTCCGACAATTGAAGCCTAAGTTTGAATTTGATTGTGAGGTTATTCCTTTCATTTATCCTTGAATGTTATTAATTATTTTATGCTTCATCCAATTGAGTTATATTGATTTCTCTAGATTAGCTACCTAGTTTTATCGATATTATTCATACTGCAGGATTAGGATCTTGAATAGTATTGGTTGGATCTAACTCATCAGTTGTTGTGATTATCATTATTAATATTAGTTTCCCTAGCCTGACAACCTAGTTGAGATTAGTATTATCTATAGTGTTAATCCCCTAATTTGGTCAACTTGTTGAGATTAATATTATTCATCCCTAATTCAGAAGTAGCAACCACGATTTACTGGAACGAGTTGTGAATGTTTATTTTGAAGAGAATTAATTGCATGTCAAGTACTGATCTGTTGTTAAGTATTGCATGAGCCTATCTATTCCTGAGCTTATTCTGCTGTTAGATTTATCTTGATAGTTTCTTGATTGGTTTAATAGTTAGGGTTACTAGGCCGAGTTGGACTGGTAACTATTTCAGAACAGGGATTAGGACATTCATGAGAATTGAGGACTTGGAATAATTAATGATCAATCAACCAAACTGAAGGTGGATATTTGTTTGGCTAAGTGTTTTTCCCTTAATTGAATACAAATCTTTGCTTTGTTTGTTTTGTTTGCTTATTTGAATTGAATCAACCTTAAAAAAAACCTTGTTACTTTGCATGCAAATCTACATAAAGAAAACAACTCCTCCATGCGGGATTCGACCCTTGCTTGCCTAAACAACTAGTTTAGGTTTGTTAGGATATTTTTGACCAGGTGATACGACTAAAACCTGTTTGTCAAATTGGCGCCGTTGCCGGGGAGGCAAGTTTTGTTTTTCTTTTTGTGTGTTTGTGTGCAAATTTTTGTGTGGACCTATCTTACGGTCCACACCCGTGCTACTAATTTGCTTTCTTTTGGATTTTGATTTAGAGATGGTTGAAGAAGTACCAACTTTGAGACAACTAACTGCCCCGAATCTACAACATCAACCGCTTGCCGTGCAGTTCCCTGAATTAGATGAGGGCGTGAATTTTGAGCTGAAATCCGGGTTAATCCACTTATTACCCCACTTCCATGGGATGAGTGATGAAGACCCTAACAAGCATATTTCTGAATTCCACGCCGTCTACTTTAGCATGAAGCCGAGAAACATCACTGAGGACCAAATCAAGCTGAGGGCCTTTCCTTTCTCTCTAAAGGATGCGGCCAATGATTGGTTCTATTATTTGGCTCCGGGAAGCATAGATACATGGGCAGAGATGAAGAGAGTCTTTCTTGAGAAATACTTCCCTACAACAAAACTCAATAGCCCGAAGAGAAGCATCAGCAACGTCGAACAACATGCTACTGAGTCGTTGTATGACTATTATGAGAGATTCAGGAGATTGATATCTAGTTGCTCCTACCATGGTTATTCTGAACAAGATCTCGTTCTATATCTATATGGCGGGCTCCTTGAGAGTGAGCGCAAATTGGTTAACGCAGCCTGTGGCGGTAGCATTCTAAACAAGATGCCAGCTGCAGAATTTGAGTTATTCTTTGAGCTATCTGAAAGCTCACGACAATCCAACAAAAGGGCGAGCCCTTGTGCAGCAAAGCTAGTTAAAGCCTGCAGAATCTGTCATGATCCGCTACACCCCACTGATGAGTGCCCAACACTCGGAGACTCCAAAGCTGAAGTGAATGCCGTAAGAGGTTTTGGACCGCAGAGGCCGAGATATGAACCGTACTCAAGCGCCTACAACTCAGGGTGGAGGGATCACAACAATCCGAGATACGGAAATCATCAATATCCTTCCCAGGGCCATGATTACCAGGAGTTCAATCCAAGCCAACAACAGTTCCATCCGTATGGCAATCAGCAACAGTACGGGCAACCATACGCGCATAGACCGCCAGCGCCAAATCCGAGTTCCTCAATATCAACTGAGGATATGTTTTGAACTCCCGCTCAGAGTGTTACAACGCTGGTTCAACACAATCAAGAGACGAAATCTAGCATTCAGAACTTGGAGAATCAGTTTGAACAAGTCGCTCAATTGTTGAGTAAATTGGAGGCCAGGGAGCCCAGGCAAATACCATCTCAAACAGTGGTGATCCAGAGGGAGAGCGTATGTGCCATGATGCTGAGGAGAGGGGCTGAGGTAGAAGCCAGTCGAGAGCGAGAGAGAGCAATCCGCGACCGTGGAGACGAGAGCCGCGACCGCGGCGTGACCACTGGCGAGGAGAAGGACGAAATCGGCAAAAATCCGCAACCGCGGAAAAAGCATGGGGGAAAAGGAGCAGGTCAAGAGATTTCCGCGACCGCGGCATAAAATCCGCGACCGTGGAAAAAGTGCCGAAGACGATGATCAGGTCGAACAAATTCCGCGACCGCGGCCATCAATCCGCACCTACAAAACTACCCCAGAAGCGCCTCTTCGTTCCGATGATCCCTATGATGACTATGTGCGCCCCTATTTCCCTCCGCTCGGATCAGAAAAGCCTCCCGCACCCTTCCCTGAAGCTCTGGCGGACACGAGGAGGCCAGCCAATGATAAGGAATTATTCGAGACCTTCAGCAATTGCGAGGTAAATATTCCTTTGCTAAAACTTGTCAAGAGCATCCCTCGCTTTGCTAAATTCTTGAAGGAGGTATGCAAACTAAAGAACAAGAAATCAGTGAAAGAAAAAAAGAAGGTCAAGGTCAGCGAGAACGTTTCCGCTATGCTGCAAAAGCGGTTACCAAAGAAGTGCAGCGATCCAGGCATGTTCACCATTCCCTGCATGATAGGAGGCACCATGTTCGATAAAGCAATGTTCGATAAAGCAATTCTTCGCTATTCCACTACTCACCACATTGGATTCCTTTTGGTTGCACGGTGGAGTTGATGTTGAAGACCTGCGCAACACTAGAGACATGAGCTTTCATCGTTATACCGCCAACAACAACTTCAGTGTCCAAGCCAACTCAACGACGTTTGTGAGTTATTTTTTTACCTTCCCTGTGCTTCATTTTTTTTTGTCTTTCATTACATTGAGGACAATGCAATGATTAAGCATGGGGGAGTGTTCTATACTTGCTGGTCGTCTGAGGAGAAAAGAAAAAAAATTATGAAAAAGAAAAAAGCCAACAATTTGAAAAAAGGCAAAAATAAAAATCCTAGGATAAGTCGAAAACCCGAAAGGGCGGCTTAGGTAATAAGCAGGTGGCTTGGACTAGCATTAGGCTGGGGTACTAATTGGTCAAGAGTGATGTGAGTTATATGTGAGCCCATCTATTGAAAAATGAAATGAGTGGCTTGGTGAAAACCCGGAAGGGCGCCTTGGCAAAATGAGTGAAAAGAAGAAGAGTGATTATTAGGATTCCTCATTTTTCCTGGCGAGGTGACATAAGAAGAGGTGATATAAGGAGGATTCGGGTAGGTCACTCTGCGAGGTATAAGAAGATAGATGGAGGCTAGGATTAGATTTTTATTCACTCTATGGTGTTCGGGATAAGCTTGGGGGAAGTACTCTGCTTTCCTTTTAGCTTGGTTGGTGTTGTGTTGTGTGTTATGGTGTGTTGTGCATATTGTGTTGGTGCCTTGGAGTTAATGTTTAGGTGCAATTCTTGGTGGAGATGATTTTTCTGTGCTTCCTGAGACCTTGGGGATTTGATTGAAGGAGTAGGTTTACTTTAGCTTACTCGAGGACGAGCAAGGTTTAAGCATGGGGGAGTTTGATCAGCTCTACTTTGTAGTGCTTATCTAGGAGTTGTTACCGGTGTTTAGGGTGTCATTTGTAGGGGTTTAGAGCAGAACTGTGGAGTATAGAGTTGAAGTGAAGAAGTGTGGATTTGGTGATTTGGAGGAGCTAATTGAAGACATCCAGAAGACGAGGAGAAGACCACCTGAGGAGACGAAGAAGAATAGAAGGAAGAGCCACACGAATGATCAAAGAAGACAAGAGCCGCGAGCTGCCGCCACCAAGAAGCAAGAAGGAAGAAGGAAAGCAACCACGGCGGAAGGCGAGACGGGGAGCCAAGAGTGTCACTGCCACGACCGCGGCGAAGTCATCCGCGCCCGCGGAAAATTCCTGTGCTGTGCAAAGTCGAGAGCAGATTCCTATTTGTGCCGCGACCGCGGAAGCACACGGAGGCGACCCGCGAAGCTTTTCCGAGTTTTTTTTTTCCAATTTTTATTCTTTTTTATTTCGATACTTTAGTTTTATTTCCTTTTAGATGAGGTTTGTGATCTTGGGCTATAGGTTAAGTCTATTTAACCTAAATTCCATAGCCTCCATTCATTCATCTTGGTATCATCGACATTCGCTATTACGTACTATTTTCCATTCAGTATTATTTTCTTTCGAAGACTATGAGGAGCTAAGCACCTTTGCTTAGTCCGACAATTGAAACCTAAGTTTGAATTTGATTGTGAGGTTATTCCTTTCCTTTATCCTTGAATGTTATTAATTCTTTTATGCTTCATCCAATTGAGTTATATTGATTTCTCTAGATTAGGTACCTAGTTTTATCGATATTATTCATACTGCAAGATTAGGATCTTGAATAGTATTGGTTGGATCTAACTCATCAGTTGTTGTGATTATCATTATTAATATTAGTTTCTCTAGCCTGACAACCTAGTTGAGATTAGTATTATCTATAGTGTTAATCCCCTATTTTGGTCAACTTGTTGAGATTAATATTATTCATCCCTAATTCAGAAGTAGCAACCACGATTTACTAGAACGAGTTGTGAATGTTTATTGTGAAGAGAATTAATTGAATGTCAAGTACTGACGAGTTGTTAAGTATTGCATGAGCCTATCTATTCCTGAGCTTATTCTGCTGTTAGATTTATCTTGATAGTTTCTTGATTGGTTTAATAGTTAGGATTACCAGGCCGAGTTGGACTGGTAACTATTTCAGAATAGGAATTAGGACATTCATGAGAATTGAGGACTAGGAATAATTAATGATCAATCAACCAAACTGAAGGTGGATATTTGTTTGGCTAAGTGTTTTTCCCTTAATTGAATACAAATCTTTGCTTTGTTTGTTTTGTTTGATTATTTGAATTGAATCGACCTTAAAAAAAACCCTTGTTACTTTGCATGCAAATCTACATAAAGAAAACAACTCCTCCCTGTGGGATTCGACCCTTGCTTGCCCAAACTACTAGTTTAGGTTTGTTAGGATATTTTTGACCAGGTGATACGACTAAAACCTGTTTGTCACCAAGGTATCTATTGTTACAAAGTAATGTCCTTCGGACTAAAAAATGCAGGGGCTACCTATCAACGACTAGTCAACAAGATGTTCAAAGATCAGATTGGGGACACAATGGAAGTCTACATAGACGACATGCTGGTCAAGTCGAAAAAGAAAAAGGACCACATCGATCACCTCCGCGACAGCTTTGAGGTACTAAAGAGATATAACATGAAATTAAATCCTATGAAATGCTCTTTTGGGGTGTCGTCAGAAAAATTCTTAGGGTACATGGTGACATAAAGAGGAATAGAGGCCAGTCCGGAACAGGTCAAGGCCCTCATCAATCTCTGATCCCCTCGATGCGTCAAGGACGTACAAAAGTTGACAGGCCGGATAGCAGCTCTGAACAGATTCATCTCAAAGTCGTCTGACAAGTGCAAACCCTTCCACGACGCTCTCAAGAAGAACAAGTCTTTTCAATGGACAGAAGAACATGAAGTTGCGTTCCAGGATTTGAAGAAATACCTGGCCAATCCCCTGTTGTTAACCAAACCCAAAGACGACGAGCCACTATTGCTGTACTTGGCAGTATCGGAGTCCGCCGTAAGCGCAGTACTGGTCAGAGAGGAAGACGGCAAACAATCGCCAATATACTACGTCAGTCGAACGCTATTGCCAGTAGAAACGAGGTACTTGTCGTTAGAAAAACTTGTCCTATAACTGGTAATGGCATCGAATAAACTCAAACCATACTTCAAATCTCATACTATAATTGTCCGCACTAACCATCCCATGAGAGCAATCATGAGGAAACCCGAATTCACAAGACAAATGGCCAAATGGGCCATACACCTCAGCGGCTACGACATCGAATACGAGCCCAGAACAGCGATCAAGTCGCAAGCCCTGGCTGACTTTGTGGCAGATTTCAGCCCGACCCTAGAGCAAGAAGCCACCAAAGAAGCAACACAGTTACTTGCGACAGATGAAACATGCAAATGGGAACTCCACACTGATGGTGCGTCGAACGCTAGAGGATCAAGGCTAGGGGTTGTGTTGAAATCGCCACAAGGGGACAAGATAGCCCATGCCATAAGATACGAGTGGGACGCAACCAACAACGAGGCTGAATACGAAGCACTCATATTTGGGCTCATCCTGGAACGCGACCTAGGAGTCCAAGAAATTGAAGTCATCTGCAACTCCCTCTTAGTCGTAAATCAAATACAAGGGTCGTACAACGCCAAGGACGACATGATGATAGCTTATCTAGACGTAGCCAAGAATCTGATCGACCAATTCCAAACATTCGACATCAGGCAAGTGACCAATTCCAAACATTGGACCCAAAAGAATTCCCAAACATCCCACTGACACACATCTCGACACTAGCTATCCCGAAAGCATCCAAGGAGTCGAATACACCATTGGAAGAACTTGTCACAACGGAGATAGGTGACCGACCAGAAGAAGACATCATCAACGATCATGACGACTGGACATTACCTTACATCAGATGGCTAAAAGACGGTGTCCTACCCAACGACAAAACGGAAGCAAAAAGGCTAAAGGTACAAGCTCTTTCCTTCGATATTATAAGTGACGTCTTGTTCAAAAGATCTGTTACAAGGATACTCCTACGATGCCTCAAGACTCCAGAAGTCAGACGCATCTTACAGTCATTACATGAAGGAGAATGTAGAAACCACACCGGTGGACGAAGCCTCTTGGGGAAAGCCTTGCGAACCGGTTACTACTGGCCCATAATGAATAGAGATGCGATGGAGTACACCAAGAAGTGCGATGCCTGCCAACGTCACGCACCCGTTCCTCATCAACCCTCGGAACTCCTCCATCCGACTCTAACACCATGGCCCTTCATGAGATGGGGGATGGACATCGTCGGAAAACTCCCACCTGCGTCGGGTCAACGAGTCTTCTTCCTTGCCATGACATACTATTTTTCCAAATGGATCGAAGCTGAAGCCTACCGAGAGGTAAAAGATCAACACGTCATTTTGTTTATTAAACGCAATATCTTGTGCAGATTTGGCATCCCATCAGAAATCGTGTGCGACAATGGCTCCCAGTTCATCAGTCATCATACTCGATCCTTTTGCGAACAATGGAACATCAAACTGGTCACATCCACTCTTCGATATCCGTAATCTAACGGACAAGCCGAGTCTAGCAACAAAATCATCGTCAACAACCTCAAGAAACGCCTCATAGGGGCTAAAGGAAAATGGGCAGACGAGCTCCCGTTCATCCTCTAGTCCGACAGGATGACTCCAAAGAATACGACCGGACAGTCACCATTTTCACTCGTCTACGGAAGTGAAGCAGTCATTCCCGCCGAGCTATTGGTTCCGACGGCCCGTTACAGTCTTCAGATGAATGAACAAAACGACATCGAGCTAGCACACAACTTGGACACATCGGATGAGACTAGAGAAAAAACCAGAATTAGAATGGTTAGGTTCCAGCAACAGGTCGCAAGAAGTTACAACAAAAATGTTCGAGCCAAAGTCTTCAAAGTTGGCGATTGGGTCCTTAGAAAGACATTCCAGAATACCAAGAATCCGACCGGCGGAAAGCTCGCACCTCAGTGGGAAGGACCCTACCTAATCAAAGAAGTAATTGGACAAGGAGCATACCAATTGGAAGACAAAGACGGACGACCAATCCCGAGAAGTTGGAACGCAACACACCTAAAGTTATACCACTTCTAGACCAGCAAGGTAAGGCACTAACGTTCTTTCACCTATCATATACTATTTGTTGTTACAAACACAACTCTATTCCTTGAAACTGAGCATTCACATCTAGTAAGGACATTTTTCCTTGCAAACCTAAGTACATGACGACATCGACATACACACTGGATCCAGTCACAAACAAAAGCGCTTACACTACATTTACACGATCGATCGGAACACGGGGAGATGAACACCACAGGCACGTCGGCACACCGCTTGCCTTACACAATACATAAGGTTAAAACACCTTATTACATTTACGCAATAGAGACATATTGCTTTCCTCCTCGGCATAACACTAAGTCATGACTAAACATAAACACATACATTTGCAGGCCTCCTTCGTTACATACATACGGCAAGCCCTACTCGACGGAGCACACGGGCAAACCCAACATACAAATCAAAGGCGTCAACAACAAACTTCTCTAGAAGAGTCCAACGAAACATACAAACACATAAAAAAGTTCGACCCTTTGTAAAACGGATTACGTCAATAAAAGTCTAAGCATTTTTTACATACATGCGACCCGTGATGATGGACGGGTCGCCAAAACATATTGTTTGCCTACACACACATAGGACTTCAAATCATCCACAAACACATTATGCGACCCGCGATGGTAGACGGGTCGCCAAAACAGAAAACATCCTACCCACACACAGGTGGGGTCACAAGTCAATTACAAAAAATAGTCAAAGGTCGGGATTCGCGGCATTACCTTTAGCAGGGGCCGGATCGGTGGAAGGCTGGGGCTCGAGCGGCACGGTATCGCCAGAATGGACCTCGTCTTCACCGACACTTTCGTCTAGAGATTCCTCTCCGACACTGGCCAACTGGAAAAGCCCCGAACCAAGATTCCTCTTCGGAAACAAGGTATCCATGGTCTCTTTCTCCGCCTTCAAATCTCAGGTCTCCTGCTTGCCCTCTTCAAACTCCTCAATCATCTCGACACACGACTTCAATGCATACAAAACACCTACATCGCCTGCGCCCCGACCAGCCTCAATCCTAGCCCGCTTCACCTTCTCTTCAACACTAGACTGGCTCTCACTAAGCTCCCTCCGACAATCATCCAAGTCATCTTGGCAATTCTTCAGCTCCCTAACGAAGCGGCGCTCAACGTCCCTAAAACGGCTCTCAGCTCCTTCCACCTTGGTCTTCAAAGATGCTAGATCGGACTCTGACCTAACAGCCCTGTCCTCGGCCTTAACGACCATCTCTTTGATACCAAAATATGCCCCCAAGAGAAAATGGAAAGTCTGTAAAAAGACAAGATCGAAACAATCAAGGTTCCACCCGACTATAAGAAAGAAAATGAACAAACTTGAGATCCACCAAGACGACTTATCTTCCACGCAGAGCACCCTGCTTCGCCAATACAGTCCAAGGGAGAGACGCCATCAACTTCAGACTTCAGAGTCGGGTCCTGAGCATGAAAGAGATCGGTAATCGATCGACCGACCGCGTCGATCTTCTCGACTCCACGAGCAGCCGTCGCCTTTTTCTTTGGAGTGTCCACCACCTTCACATCGCCAGAAGAAGCACCTGCCTTCCTTTTCAATCCAACTTTGGCTGGGAGCGATGACTCCACCGGCATCGATTTACTCGACGAGGCCTTGGCCGCCGCCAACCTTTGCTTTATCTGACCTTTCCCAGACACTCCCTTCAAACGGGCACTTGACCGACCAGCCGGAGACATTGACACGACAGACAAAACATAAATCACAAGCAGACGACTAAAAATACATGAGTCAAACAAAAACTCACACTTGACCCGAGACGATGAAACAGTCGACATAACGTCCTGAGTAGTGGGGGAGACCGACAACAAGTTGACGTTTATGAACTTCCGCTCCGACGCGGGGATACTAAGATTAATCTTTGTCAGACCTTCTGATTGAGCGTCCGCTTCCAACTCTTCAGCCTCGGGGACTACAAAAAGGAAGAGTTAAGCAAAGGGTTAAAACACATAAAACAGGCAAAGAGAAGTCGAATACGTACTCTCAACTCGCCACTCCGACAGCAGAAACGAATAGTCGCCCCCCTTCTCTAGAGACGAACGCTCGACAAAGAAAAACTTCGACCCCCATCCACGGTCGTTTACATCTAAGTTGAACACCAAGGGCTTTCGACCCGGACGAATACGCAACTGGACACGAGAAGAACTCTTTGACCCCAGAGAATAGTTGTACCAAATGGCGTCGAAGTTAAAACCAGCCCCAGACTGAACATTCAACAAATATAAAACCCTAAGGATCCGCCACACCTGCGGCATGACCTGACACGGCGCAAGCGCCAGGGTCGCTAAAAAATCCCTAACAAGAGGGGAGAATGGAAACGTATGGCCAATCCTAAACGGGTAAGCATAGAAACAAACTCATCCCTCGTAGCGAGCGTCGGCTCTCTCGTCTGGATATGGCAACCTTGCCACCGTCTTCGGAGGAAAGCCTCCGACTTGAAGGATCTGCTCCAACTCCGCCTCCGACAGAGTCCCCGTCAGAGCGTCTGCCTCCTTCAGAAGGAAAAAGGAGGGGACCTCATTCTTGATCAAGTTCGAGCAAGTAGCAGTCGACTCGGAAGATTCATTGGAAACCATCTCCAGAACAGAAAGAGAAGGGAATCGAAGAGCAATTTTTTTCGAAAAAAACTTAGCAAAACCTCCCAGATGAGGAAACAAAGGAAGAAGATGAAGCCAAACCATTAGAAACTTGATTCGGATTTATGGAGGGAATCGACAGTCGCAGAGACGTCCCATCTAGACCTGATCAAACACGAACCCGGGCCCGTGTCATTTTTTTAGCCCGTTTTTACGGGCCCGGGCCAGGCCTGTTTGTCGGCCCAAGGTGGTAACCGTGCCCGCGGGTAGCCCGCAAGGCATACAATCTATTTTTAAATTAATTTTTTAATGTATTTTTTTAGTTGTTTTGTATTTGACGGGCCAGGCCGGGCCGGTCCGTTAAATTATTATTTTTAATGTATATTTTTAGATTAGATTTATTTTTTAATCTATTTTTAAATATATTTTTATATAATTAAAATTTTATACGGGCCACGGGCCGGGCTGAGCGGCCCGTACGGGCTTGGCCATGTTACCGGGCCTGGCCCGCCAGCCCGAACGGGCTGGGCCAATCGGCCCGTTCGGGCTGGAACCCTTGTCCAGGCCCGTATTGTTTAGCGGGCGGGCCGGGCGGGCCGGGCAGGCCGGCCCGCGTTTGCTCAGGTCTAGTCCCATCATGCAGCGGGATTATCGCCACGTAGCCCTCGCCTGTCGCGCCTAGATCGGAGGGTGGAGATCGTGTGGGATGAAAGTTGCTTGGACTCCATCTCACAGCTGCCATGAAGCCCAAAACAACTTGGGGCTATTATTGGGCCCAAACTTACTCCAAGGGATCGGATTAAACGAATTGGTCCAAAGTCCAGACGAAGCCGAAGGCGAGAAGGAGTTAGAGGCGACGGATGCCCTTCAGACGCTGAGGATCCGACCGAATCCCGGAAGTTTCGCCCTGGACATTAATTGCTTGGTCGGTGACAACGGTAACAACATTAAACACAGAGATTATGATGACAATCAAATCCCAAAGATCTCACACAGAATTAATAGAGGATAAATACGAAGACGAATAACAGACACAAGGAGAAACTACCATAAATAGACCACGAAGAAGCAAACGAAAAGACACACGTCTACGCACAGCATCCACTGACTTACCCTTCGAGAGGCCTACTTTCATATTCATTTTCACTCAAACCCCCCGGAGATTCTACCCGATCGCTGCCGGTCAACACCAAAACGCATGTCGGACAGGGCTCGATTCTTTATTCTCTAAGGATAAGTTGTATTTCGATCTGATTCAGTCATCAATTGATATATAAATTACATTGCTATTTCGTATCTATTCTCTGCTTGGTTGATTGTCTATTTGGTTTGGATTGATTTTTTATTATCCGATTGACTCGTTACCCCGTCTAAGGCGATTTAGGTCGACCGATATTTTCGTCCCAAAACACTGTTTCCCCGCCGTTTCCTTTTTTATTGAATTTGAGATTGTCGTTTCCCCGTTTCGGAAATGTCTCCGTTTTCAAAACCCGTTTGCGTTTCCGGGTAACATAGTCTAAATCAACATTATGTAGTATCCATCTTTGTTCTAATTCATTTGTAGTCAAGCAACACATAAACGTGTTGCTGCCCGTTTTTTCGATTGGTTGCAACTTCGTACATTTTTGTTTAAAAAATGATATTGCTTCTCTGAACTTTAGTATTGGGAAATCTTTATCATCCGTTCCATTTGATAATGGATTTTGCTTTTGGGTTGCTTGCTCAATATTAGTTGTATATTCTATAGGCATAGTGGAGTTACTAGTTTTCATATCATGCTCTGTATCTATGTTACTTGCGAACTTTTTCAAGAATGGTGTGGTTCTTTTGTTCTTTGTATCCGTGTTAAGCAGGTTGAACATTGAGTGAAAGTTCTTACTTGCTCATGTTTTTTATGCTTTCATATCGTACTTGAAATTTGTAAATGAAATGCATGTGAGCAGCATTGAGAGTATGTTCTGGTAACTTGGTTGATATCATTATATCAATTCAGCTCGAAATTCAATAGCTTCAATTAAGAAACTGTCAACACTAAGCATTAGAAGCGCCAAGCCACTAAACTCCCAAAATTATTGTAGCCATCATCAGCCACTAATCTTTCTCTATGCAATTCAAACATTGGTTCTTGTTCTAATTAACCAACAACCAAACCATACCCATTTGATCATCAACATGAACAAGAACACCATCACAAGCCTCGGCTACGTTCAGGCTTCCGAAAGTGTCCATGCACTGTTGTCACCACTATCACAACCGCCCCTTGCAACCATCAGTGTGACCGACGTTCCCCTAAGCGAGTCACCCTTCAATGAAGCACCCGCCGCCCTTTTGCCTCCCGAGGATGACGGCCAAAATGAAGCGAGTATGGTCCAGGATGATGACAACTACGGCGTGTTTGGAAACACCTTGACAGAACCAGTAGAAGAGACCATAAAAAGAGACTTGTTTAGAATATTAAGCAATCTCAAACTCGTTGTGCTGCCTAACCCGTTTCGTGAGGACCCC
Organism: Rheum nobile; assembly: GCA_027886185.1. Classification (NCBI taxonomy): domain Eukaryota; kingdom Viridiplantae; phylum Streptophyta; class Magnoliopsida; order Caryophyllales; family Polygonaceae; genus Rheum; species Rheum nobile. The sequence continues at coordinate 47,273 of WOAB01000682.1, read as the reverse complement.
GAGAAGGCCTTGAGAGATTGGGATCTTTGGGGCCCTTTCTTCTTCATAGTCTTCCTTGGACTCACACTTTCATGGTCTGCATCCATAGAAAAGGTATACGTATTTTTACCCCGAGTTCCTTCCAATTGAATTTCAAGATCAGATAGTTTTTAAGTCATAACCCTATCTCTAGAATTGGCTTGTTAGGCTGAGGTGTTTGTTGTGGCATTCAGTGGACTTGCAAGTGGTGTAGTTGTTCTGACTATGAACATTGCCCTCCTGGTATTCTGATCCTTCCTCCTTTTTCTAGGTATGCATAAATCTTTTCTAAGGAATCATTAATTTGTTCATATAAATGATTGTCAGGGAGGCAGAATAAACTTCTTCGATAGCATGACCAGGTCGGGCTTGTAGATATCGTAGACGATGGATGCGCCGACAAAAAATCATCACGATTGCAACGCAATCAGATCAATCACCATTCAGATCATGTATGGAATTATTTGCTACACAATCACAAGTAAAAAGATTGTTCTCCTTCTCAGCATATCAAAATTCTCGAAACTCTAAACACGGACAAAATCGCAATCACGAAAACGATTCCCAGCCTAACATGTATCAACTCAGATCGGAATCAAAAGGAGAAGACGAATAGAGAAAAAGTTACCAAAGACGGTGTTGATAGGGTTCATGGAGACCTTGAGTGCCGAGATCCAGTCCAATAGGATTCCAGCGCATCGATCTCGGATACGAAAATGGCTCCATGGATCAATCTGTGAAGAACCCTGGAGTGCCGAGAATGAAGGATATGAGAGGAAATGACAAAACTGCCCTTCTCTAATTTTAAAAGCCTCAAATGCAAATAAAACACGAGCCGCACGATTGTGGGAGATGGACGGTGCAGATGTGTACCCTCTGCTTATAATAAGAGCCATACTGATTTGATCCCCTATATATATATATAAGATCTAAGTTACATTTTACAAAATATAATTAATTACGTAATTTATCCAAACTATTTTTAAAAAAAAGTTAACTGAAATTAGTTATAGTTTTGCACTTAAAAAGCCACTACTCCCATGCATCTACGTGATTTATTTATTTTTTACAATAACACAAATTATTGTTTTTACTTTTTTACTATCACTTTCCAATATATATCATCAAAATTTACTTAGAATTATAAATAATAACTCATAAAAAATACCACACAATCCAATAAAAAGATATTTAAGGGATTCACATGTATCCATGATTCTTTAACTAAAAAATTTAATACTATAATATCAAAACATTTTTATGAGCCTCCATTCTAGAAAGAAAATGAGTAATGCTAGCTATAATTAAAATAAAAACGTTGATAAAAAAGCAACAAAAACACTAACTCTAAGGAGGTTCTTTCTTGGAATAAAACCAGCATGTGTGAGCCTATCTATGATCTGGCGCAAGACACAAACTCCATCTGGCACACCTCGGGCCATGCAAATTTACTTCGAGGGAACACAATCTAGATTGTTCAGAGAAAGAGCACCTCTAGTGCTGTCTGGTGGACCATCCTACATCTCAAAGATGAAATTCAAACAAGGATGGAGAATGAAAGCAGAGCATCAGTCTTCATGAGTAGCATGGGCAGATTTCACGCTTGGGGATTGTATGATGCTCTGAGGGATCATAGCAACAAAGAGGAGTGGAATTGCTGGATTTGGGGCAAGATTAACACTTCTCGGGTTTCGTTTAGCAGTTGGATGATTATTAAGGGTGGAGTGCACACTAAGGACAAACTCAAGGCTATGGGCATCACTCAGGATGATAAATGCATCTTATGCAACAGTGACAGTGAATCTAGAGATCATCTGTGGTTCCGCTGTAAGTACTCTAAAGAGATGATGGAAACTGTCCTGAAATGGGGCAAGATTGGGAGAAGATTTACTGATGTCTTTGAATGGATTAAATGCATGAAGAGAATGAAAAGAAAGAAGACGTTTGTCTTCTTCTTCTAGGTTGCATGTATGAGCTCGATGATGATATTTTGATTGCCAAAAATTTGAAGATCTTTCAGTAGAATGAGATCACTGCAGCAAAATGTGCTTTAATTACTATTAAACATGTAAAAAATTATCTGAAAGCTAATTAAATGAATAAATAGGAATCGTGAAATTAAATGTTGGTTACTGAAATTTGAATTAGAAAATCCTTGTAATATCTAGGGTGTCTAGGTTGTAAGTTTTATTTTTTCTTACCATGAATGGAAAATTCATTTCATAAAAAAAAACATTAACTCAAAAAAGTGGCTTAACAAGCTTATCATGTCGTAGTCCTGTATATATAAAAGAGCATATCTACGGAATAGAAATTTTCAATTCCAATTAACCGCCAGCTTACCACCATGATGACTAGCATAAACCTCAAGCTAGCCACACTCTAAATTACAATTATTATTCCTCTAAATTGACCACCCACACAAAAATGGATACTCTAACATAATTATTCCAACTTCAATAAGAAAAGGTAGGTGATGTAAAAAAAATCCGCATTACAATAAGTTGTTGATGATGAGGGGAACCCGCAAATCTGGTGACCTTCTGGTGTCCTTCGATCATATTTCCGGCGCCCTGCAATCATAGAGAAAGGCCAAAGGCGGGGCTTGTCTCCTGTTTCACCTCCGACGCTCAAGTCAGTAAGGAGGCAGGAGCAAGAAAAAAGAACGAAGAATTGAATGAGAAAGAATAGGGTTAGGGTTCTCTTTTTATGTGTTATCCATTATCTTTTAATTAATTCCCTTTAATTACCTTATGGGCCTCTAATAAAGTCCAAGAACCCATTAAATGTGATGGCTGCCCATTAAAGTAGGATAATGAATAAAATATCAAATAACATATTAAAACGATATTTTTACCTCCACAAATGCACTTTCGAGGCTATTTTAGGGTCGGAAGCCCGAAAAGATTGCCCCAAACACTTATTTTGGGCCTTAAGGAGTGGCCCAAGAGTCTTCCAAATAATCCCCTAGGATTAGGGTCACGGGGGTTGAAGAGCCGCGATAGTAGTGAAAACACACAGTCGTGCGTCGCTCTCGATCGATGGCACGAACAGGAAACGCACGGCCGTGTGTTACGTTACTTTTTCGGAAAATTTCGCACGGTCGTGCGCACGGCCCATACACTGGCTACGACTTTAATTTAATTTTTACCTGAGGAGAACGCACGGCCGTGCGATGGACCGCACGGCCTGTGCGTTGGCTACGGCATTTGTCTATTTCTGCTAGAGAGGGGCGCACAGCCGTGCAATGGATCGCACGGCCGTGCAATGGATCGCACGGCTCATGCGTTTGCTACGACCTGGCAATTAATTTACATAGATGGAAGCTAATTTTACCGAGCTTTATTGTATGGCCATGGAAAGGAGGCGGGCTTCGTGCGCTTGCCCTTGTGTCCTTGTTGCGTATGACGTAGGATTGAAGTGGTGGCTCTAGTAACTTGTGTTTGAAGTGCATAACCGATGCAATGGTTTTGACAGCTTGTGTCCAGGGTGCATAACCGATGTAATGGTTTTGATAGCTTGTGTCCAGGGTGCATAACAAATTCAATGGTTTAAACAACTTGTGTCCAGGGTGCATAACCGATTCAATGGTTTTGACAACTTGTGTCCAGGGTGCATAACCGATGCAATGGTTTTGACAGCTTGTGTCTAGGGTGCATAACCGATGCAATGGTCGGTTTTGACAGCTTGTGCCCTTTTGGCCCAGAGGCGAATTGAATAGAGACTTGATTGATGGCAGCTCGTGCCCCTGCGGCCCGTAGGCTAATGGAATAAGACTGATGGCAGCTCGTGCCCACCTGTTTCGGGTCGCCCTCGCGCAACCCAAATCTGCAAGATCAACATCTATTGCAAATAAATATATATTGCCTCATTGGCGATACTATATGTTAGTAAAATTGACAATAATCACAAGGGGAAAAATTAGGGTTGAGAACTTAGTTGTTACACTTATCATTTTAGCTGATGATGTCAAGCTCCTTCGTATGATCTCGGTCACCCATAGCTTGATGCCATATTTGGGCATTTTCTCTCTCTCTTTTGGATATAGCTCTCCTTGTCAATAAGGACTCTTTGGGTTGTTGCCCCAATATTTTGTAGACCGGAAGGAATCGCCTTGTAGCACTAGGTACTCCTTATACGCGAGGGGATGTCCTCGACTTTCGATGTCTAATACGATTCCTTGCAGTTTATTCGTGAAAATCATGTATCTGCAAACAACATGTCACTCCATACAGTACAGAATGTGATACCGTTTCCATGTAATAAATCCATCTTGTTGAGTCCTTGCCCCAGTGCACGCGTCTTTTGTCATTCTTACTAATAACAATCATGATTGAAACTTCTTTAGTCAAGTGATATCCGACTCATAAGTTTTCACAAAATTTAGCAAGGCAAATCGTTTTATAGCGAATTATAAATAACTGTCATGTCATCTCGTATCATCATATGATAACATAGTAACAAGACACATCCGATGATCAAAACAAGCATGTTTAACTAACATTTTATAAGGGACTAAAATCCCATAGAAAGTTGCACTTGAGTCTAGAGTTATACTAATGAACATTTAGTCATGACTAAACTCGTACTCTTGATCAGCTCCAATATAAAAAAGACGGGATACACAAAAATCAACCCTAGAACTGCGGCGATCATCCCAATTACATGCATTATTTAGTTGCTTCATAAGATAAGGTGAGTCTACCACGAATCTTCTTAACTAGTGATGTCAACATGCTTAGGATAAGACTTCTCATTTCCCAACTGCATATTAACACTCTAAAGTAATGTACATATATATACACTGATAAAAATAAATCCCAAAAAGTATGATGCTTTCTCATGTACGCAAAAGGAATGTCAAAAAACTTAGCTGGCGAGTAAGTTCCAAATCTTGCTTCTGCTTCGGTTGAGCTTATTGGTTGGCCTCGATATGCAAATTCCTTGAACAAATTAAACTCTGTAGGGCTTGATGCATGTCCTCTTATGTAGATCTTTATTGTTGTTGTTCGATCGTCCCATGCCCCGGACCTCATTCTCAACACCATGATCGTCGTCTTTTGATGGCTATCGCTTGGAGCTCACCTAAAAGTGTTTTGATTAACCTTGCCGACACATTCTCGTAGCCCCATTCAAATTAGTGGTTTGTATCCAAGTTTGTATCGACATGGTACAAACATATAATATTTATGAAATGATTAAATCGAACTATTCTAAACACATTATTTATAAAAGAAAATCAGTTAAATTTAAATAGAAAAACATTGGGGTCAAATTTTACCGTTCGGGTTGAACGTGGAATTGATAGGAATGTTAATTGGGCTTTTAAGCCCCAGATGTGAGTCAGCCATGGTGTATCTGTCTCATGACCTGCGGTTTTGTTGCATAACTCCATGCTTGTATATATATATATGGTGCTAGCCAAATATTATATAAACTACCACCAAGTGATGTTTGACTCTAAGAAAGATTCTTTTTGGGCCATTTAATCTGAAATATGACCACATCATCATCTTCCATATGCTCAAGTTAGTTGGGCATGACTTTTAAATCATCTGAATCCATCTCCAAACGCAGCTCCGAAAATGATGGTGTGGTCATAAAAGTGTGGGACTCGAACATGGATAACCCCCCAGATGTTACTATGGGATGCCATAAAAGTGTGGGTATTATAATTACTGCCTTGTTGTGTTTAGTTTAGTTAATTAAATCTGAGAAGTCATGCATTAACTAAAGTGTTAATAATACATCGTACATGCGTGTACTTAATTATCATAAATATATTGAAATACTTAGTTAGCGTGAATAAAATGTCATACAATATCGATCCATAAATACGTACAACATTAACTATATTTCTAGCTAGCTAGACCATACGTATAAGAGATATATCACACATCCGATTTAATTTCCATTGGCATATATATTGTACTTAGAGCACCATTAATGGGGACTTATTGGAGGAGTTTATTGGAGGCTTTTTGTCAATAAGCATTTTTAATAAGTCTCACTCATTTCTTTAACTTTAGTGGGAGAGGGGTTTATTGGAGTATATTAAATTACAATTATACCCTTTTATTTATATCAAATTATCAATATATTCTTTATATTTAATATACTCTTTATATTAAATGATAAAGAATAAAAAAATATAAATTTATTAAATATACTTTATTTTAATTTAAATTAATTCATACATGAATTAAATTAAATTAGTGTATATTTATATTTTAGTTATTACATTTTTATAGTTTAAACTATTCACAATGTCATTTTAATGTAAAGAAACTAAATTAGTGCATATTAAAACTTGTCTAAATAATCTTAATTAGTACATTTTTATAGTTTTAACTATCCACAATGTCATTTTAATGTACATAAATTAAATTAGTGTATATTTATATTTTAAACCACCATAAATAATATTAAAATTATTTGTTTTCAATTAATAATATAAAAAATACAATAAAAATTTTCAAAAATATAAGAAACATAACCATTATGGTTGTCTATGGATAAAGAAAAATACAATTAGAATTATAGTAAATTTTTTATTTTTTTTAATGTAGAAAAATATAAATATTTTATTTTTAAAATTAAAAAAACGGACGATCAGATAAAAATTTTGACCGTCCGATCGCGCGCCACATGACACCATCTGGGCGCGCGAACGCGGCCCAGTAAAAAGGCGCCACATGACGCTGCAAAGAATAATCCCTTATAATAAGCCGGACTTGAAGGGCTTAAATTTTGCCATTTTTTAAGCCCCAAGAAGATGCTTATTGAGGACTTTGAATTTTTTAATTAAAAAAATTCAATAAACTCCCAAATAAGCCTATGAATAAAGATGCTCTTATAGCTACTTTGAGTTATACAAACCAAAATAATGCAGCCCTTTTTATATAGACAAAAAGCATCGTCAAATTAATCGTCCTATATATCCAGAAATAGTATGATATAGATTTCATGTTAAAATTTTCGCAGTTGGGTGAGTTGACGTCGAAATGTAATCGAACTCCATTTGTCCAAACTTTAATTCTCAACTTGTTCATTAGTGTATTTTTATTTATAAATATAAATAATAAAAAATTAAAAATACATTGAGTCGATCGTTATGTAAGGTCTGAAGTTTGTTATAGAGTTAAGTTAATATTGTTGCATGAACATACACACATATATATAGGGGAGATGCTTATGTTCACTGTTTTGGGCGAAAAAGATCGAACCGACCTGAATCGTTTAAAGAAGGGCAACTAGACAATAATAAGATCAGTAATATCTAAATGATCCAAATCAACTAATCAATTAGACAAATGAAACTAAGCAAACGTAAAGATAAGCTTATCTCCCCCAAGTGGGAGACCGGTTGAATCAAGAGATTTAATCGTCGGTCGCTTCAATACTGAAATGAAGAACTGAGCTAGAGAATGATTGTAAAAACGAGTAAGAGAGTAGCGAATTGTAGCTTGTATTCAGTAGAAATGATAATGTCTCGTTACAAGATAGTTTTCTCTATATTTATACTAGTTTTTGGCTTGAATTGGTTGGCAGATCCGCCCGAGATTCATGGAAGACGTTATCCTGCACGTGGGTCGGTTAAAATCGTTCGAGATCTACAGGAGTCGTCAAGCTGCATACTGGTCGCTCCGAGATCCGTGGGAGTCGTCAAGCTACGTACTGGTCGCCCCGAAATCTCTAGAGGTCCTCTCCTGGATACTGACCGGACCGAGATCTCTGGACGTCGTTTTATTTTGTTAGGACCTTCTAGAAGACAGTCTGGTTCAAGCTACTCGACCGATCCAATCGGCCGAAAAAATGAGGCCCAACAATTGCCACAAAATTAAACTGGGCCAGAGCGTCAGTTGATGGGACGGTTTGATTTTATAACTTCTCTCTCTTCTAGCAACGGGGCCGACAGGCGTATTGCTCAAGCTGAGAGTCAGCTTAAAGCAGCCAATAATCGTGTAAAGACGGCTGAAGGCGTCTCTTGTGATGGCGAAGGGTCAAGAGACCGCTCCTTGTTTGTCGTTTGCTTTGTTTTGCAGGTGGATTCGTCAGTCGCTTCTTGGTTAAGTCGTGTGACGTTGGTCGAGTAGACTTGTAATTGTGTGTGACATGTCGTGTAGTTCCAGGGAAGAGCATTGTAGTGTTTGTATAAGATGTAACCTCAATGGGGACATGTCTTGTAAAAAACATGTCATGTTTTTGTTCCTCTATTCCCTGTGTACCGATCGATCGTGTAATGTGTAAGCGCTATGTATGATTGTGTTTTGTGTATGTTGATCAACTTGATTTTGTCTTGAGGCCTCTTGTCGTGTTCCTGTTCAAGATACTTGAAACGTATAGAAAAGATCAAAGGGTGACTGTTGGGTGTGAGCCCAACGACCCTCCGATGCTTAAGTCAGTAAAGGGTTGGATAAGTATAATCGACTGAACCTAAATGAAGTGCAAAGTATAAGTTTTCAAAAGTGATACGACTTCCAATGGGTCGTGTTCCAGCTTTGCGGGAGTGGTTGATCGTCTTTTGTGGACTCTTTGTCTTCTTCTAGTCTGACCTGAGCCATGGCTTTGGCTTGTACATATTCGAAGCTTCGACACAAGTATTTGGTCATCTCGTGATAGAGTTTACTGTCCCTGACCAATCCCCGACGAAAGGCTTCAATAGACGTTGGGACGTCGCAATGCGGGATCGCGACCTTCTCTTTGTTGTACCTGTTAAAATAATCTCTTAAGGGCTCACCGTACCCTTGCACGATCTTGTATAGGTCGCTTGATTGCTTTTCCAGTCTCCGACTGCTGGCAAACTGGATTTTGAATGAATTGACCAGATCGGAAAATGAAGCGATCGAACCTTGCGACAGATGCATGAACCAAGTTAGTGCGGGTCCTGCGAGGGTCGTGCCAAAGCTTTTGCACATGTTCGCGATCCCCTCTTGGAATAGAGATAGTCATTGGTTTCTGTTTGTAAATAGAGATATGATCATTGGGGTCCCCGGTCCCATCGTAGTTAGGCGTGTTAGGGATGTGGAACTTATGGGGATCCTGACGCGTGCAATTGCTTCCACGAAGGGTGAGTCTTTGTATCCATCAATTGCTTCCTTTTCGATCGGTTGTGGGACTCCTGGAATCCGAGCGATGCGATCGTCCAAAACTTTCATATGCTCGTTGATGGCTTGTTGTATGAAGGTTTGGAGATCATCGGTGTGGCAACCTGTGGAAGGGCGACTCGAGTCGCGGTGGGCTCGGTTGCGGAAACTGGAACGTTAGTCATGAAAGTACTGATTGGGGGAGTTTGAAACATACCAATGGGTTGAACGACATTATGTGTGATCAGATCCATGGGTGTCGAGATTGCCCCATTCATGTTGAGACGCGTTTGGAGGCCTTCGATGTTGACTACGTGATCAGCTCTACTTTGTAGTGCGTAACTATGAGTTGTTACCGGAGTTTTGGGTACCGTTTGTATAGGTTTAGAGCATAAGTTATGAGAATGGAGTTGAGGAGAAGGAAGTGTGATTTGGTGGTTTTGAAGTACTTAAATGAAGACTTAAGAAGATGGAGGAGAAAGCCACGAGAGAAAGCCACGGGAGGAGACCGCAAGAGGAGCTACAGAACCTTTTCCGCGGGCGCGGAAATGCCAGCTGCGGTCGCGGATTTCACCAGAAGCAGCGAGAGCAACAAAGACTTTTCCGCGGTCACGGATTTCCTTCCGCGGTTGCGGCCACTGTTCACGCACGCGATCCGGATTTCGTTTCGTCCGAACTTCGCACTACTACAATATTGAACAAATGAAACGGTTAATTGCAGCGGTTGAATGTATTGAAGCGGTCAAGAATAAGAAAGCGGTTCTCCAGCGGTTTTATACATTTACAACGGTTTGGGCAGCGGTTTTAAACTAGTATACTTTTTCAGAAGCTACTGCAGCGGGTGATAGGAATCTGATACAGCGGTGCTCACATCTAATGAAGCGGTTTAGTGCAAATATGTTAATTGGCAAGCGCGGATATGACCCCGCCCAAAATTTTAATTAGCGGTAAATTCTTACTCTATGTTGCTTGCTCCCAGCCCTAGTCGCCGGATTCCACCCCCCTCTATCCTCATTCCTCGCCCTCCCATCCCCTCCTCCCAATCCTCGCCCTTTCATCGGCGGCTCCCATCCCCTCCCTAACTAGCCGGCGTCGACTCTTCCATCTACTACACTCCATCTCTTCTCTATTTTCTTCGCACAACTGTCTCGCGATTTTTCGAGCGAAATACGCCATTTCACTGTCAGATTCGGTTTAGGGCTAGATCTCTTGTTTTATCCTCCGATTCAGGTTGTTTCTTATCTACTTAATTATGCAATTGTGTCTAATTTGATTCAAATTTTGGAGCTGAGATGTTGTTTGTTGCCGATTTGGTCACTCTCTTGCAGATTTGCACCTATATGGCGCCTACTGGGCGGGGAAAGGGAGTGGCAATGCAAAAGCTGGTGTGTTTCTTTCTAAAATTGCCAGACCTTGTCTTTTTGTCTTCAACTCCATCAAGCTCAGCTCTCTCCATTTGCTACACATTCAGGTTCAAACCTAATTCCCCTAACCCTAAATTGTTGTGATTGTGTTGGGGTTGTTTTCTTATTTTTAGTGTTTGTGATTCTCCTATCTCTATCTATCCTTGTACTCCCTTATACTTGTGCTTGAATTGTTTGGTTTGAGACTCGTGCTTCCTTGTTTTTCTTTGGGAATTTTGTTTACGGGTTAGAAATTAAGAAGAATATACAACAAGTGTGCACGTAGGTTTCAAAATGCTTACATATCCAAGGCAAAAACCAACCTAACAAAGCCTACTTAAGTAAAGATCTCCAAGAGCTGAGGTCACTGTTCCTTCCCCAATTGGCATGAACATTGGATTTCATAGCTTGAATGACTTGGTTCGCACACTCGATAGCAGTAGTGGTCTTGTTCTGATAGATGAGAAGGTTGTGGGCTGACCAAGAGTAATAGACAAAGGTGGATGTGCATGAGGTACTTCCATGTTTTCTTGTTGTTTAGGTGGTTGACATATGCTCAAGACTGGTCGACGTGGTCTTATTTTTTTTTCTTATTATTGATATAGATTTCAGTGTTTGATTGTGCTTAATTAGATTTAAGAAGTGAGCATATAATGATTAGGTGAATATATGTAGATAGTAGACATATAGTTATCCATATATACCATTGATTACATGTTCCATATACATCTACCAACAGATGTTAGGGAGGTCGAACTCCAATACAAGGTTAGGTTTTCTCCCTCATCTTCCTCATTTTTGGTGATTGAGAAGTAACCAATTCATATATTATGTTGTTTTGATTGTTCTTTCTTAAATTTGTTGGCTTGAATGCGTGATTGCTCACTGATTTTAGTCAAGTAATTGAAATTGACATATAGGGAATGTGAATGTTGGTCAATAACAGTATGTATAATCACAAAATTTTAGTCAAGTAATTTTACAAACAAATGATAGATAGGGAATGTGAATGTAGAATCAATGATTGAAAGTGAAGTGCGTTTTGCTGATTATACCTTAAGTATTTGTACCAAGTTTTGATTTTTTGAATGTGTTCTTCGGCAAAGAGAAAAAATGGTGCATGTGGATTTTGATTTTTTGCCTAACAGTTTAAAGAAGTGCAAGGTCAAGAGAAAAAATGGTGTATGGCTAATTCCATTGTAGCCTCTCAAACTTTGTCAAGTGAATAGGGTGCAAGGTCAATATTGCGTTGATTTTGAGGCTTTTGATCGTCGTTACCATCTTAAACATTTCTAATTTTATTTTCCTCTTACGGTAGTATATTTTATTGTATTGTGCTTGTGAGTAACGATTCATTAGCTTGTTTGAGAGTGTGAAATTGGTTTAAGTGTACTCACTTGAACATGGGTTATCCTATGAATTGCTGCCCAAGGATTAATTTCTCTATCCCCTTTCATTTTCTAAATTCTTTTTCAGTTCATGGGTTTGGTTTAATGATAAGAGTAGGGTGTTCTCCTGCACCATAATTTTTATGCAATACATGGGTCTTATAGCATTGAATGATAAGAGTAGGGTTTTCTCCCAAGTCCTGTAATGCCAAATTCAGAGGAGTGCAAATAGAAAGGATTCAATAAATGACAGTAAGAATGAAAGGATGAGTGAAGTGCATTTGACTTCACCATGTGACTGCACAGAACTTGAGAAATTGATTTGAAGTTGAAGGGGGCACACAATAATGAGATTGCACTTTTGCCCCCCATGGACCCCTGTCATCTACATTGAGCCAAAGCTGGATCTCAAGATCCTTGTTTGTAATACATTTAAAAGACTAGATTGACTATGAAGACGACGGCTATTTTTGGATGTTTTAAATTATTTCTTTTAATCAGGTTGAGATCCTTGGGAGATGACCATTGTGGTCACGATCCTTGTTTGTAATACATTTAAAAGACTTCCGTTGTAACTTATTTACTCTGCTATTTGTTTATCAAGACTTCTGCTGTACTTTGTTTAAGACTTCCTCTGTAATTTATTTAAACTCTGTGTTTGTCCTATTCGGGATTGGGATGTAATCCCGAGACTCATGTTTTATATAAATAAGGTTATCATTTTGTATCATTGTATTTCATGAATTGTATTTAAACGGTAAAGCCTTGGGTGATCTCGGTAAGGAACACTGAGGTCACTGGCGGTAATACCTTTCCAAATGGGTTAAGATTTGGGGGTGTTACAGAGATTGCGAGTATGTAGATTATTTTCATCCCAAGGGGAGTACTCGAGTCATGCAAGACAAACAAGGATGAAGTTATACTTCTTAGTGGATCGTTTGAAAAAGTGAATTTGTAGGTGCATGATTAAAAAGGTTCACCAATATGAGCGTGGACTATGGCCGCTCCATGGAGCTTCGAATTTGGTTCCACATACGCTCAAGAAGGGACATAAACTTAAGGTTGTTATTGGAGTCAAGTTATACTTGTAAAGGTGTAAGTAGACTCGGGTGTGTATGTGTTATTTTCAAGTACTCAAATTGGTTGAAGGGTTCAATCCATATGACACCCCGATTCTTGAGTATTTGAAGCATGTAATGCACTAAGGTGGAAAATCAATCTTTATGACCTTTTCCTTTATGCATGAGTCTAGTAATAAGGCTTGTTATGAAAAAGGTGTGAGTCAAGAATTATATTAAAACGGGGGAGGAATGTTGATGATTTTACTAAATCGTCGTTCATTTAAGTATTCTTTCACATTGACAACGGGATATCGAGTCGTTAGAATGTGGATTGGGAGTGTGTGTAGTGCATATTTGATACTGGTCTAATTACAATTATTATTCCTCTAAATTGACCACCCACACAAAAAATAGATACTCTAACATAATTATTCTAGCTCCAATAAGAAAAGGTAGGAATATATCTATAAGGAATAACGTATGTTCCCCACAATATAGAAAGTAAGTTCGATCAAGAAGAACTATAATTAACCCTTACAAGGGCGCCGAGTAGTTTGATATATCAACCAACAAGTTTCAAGTGCACGTACAAGAATACAAACTCTATCCACCACAATGGCCAATGTTCAAGCACAAAAAGATGTGGTACGTACATGTAGATATATCAAACATTCATTTCTCTTTAGGATATATACATATTCAAAGCTACATACGTATCACGTACGAGTAGATGTATTAATATATATAATATTTAATATAAAATTGTTGCAATTTACTTAGCTAAGATATATGTATGTATATAACTAATGTTTTAATTAGATGTACGTAGATCATTGACTACGATAGCCAGGGTCGTATTATCGTTGACCGATACACCAAGGCTCTTGACATCGTCGACGGCGACAACCAAGATGTTTGGGAATATGAACGGGTTGTGATGTATGAATGCTATCTAGCTTAATCATATATCTCTCTTTATGTATATCTATTTATGTTATACATCCTAGCTTAGACATATGATATAATTAATTAATTTCATTTACTATATAATTGTTTGTTTGTGCATGTTTTTATGTAGTGATGGTGTTACTGTTCATTATGCCAAATTGCTTGGTGATCTTGAGTTGGATGTGAAGGGCGCACAGCCCGTGGCGGAGTTGACTCCAATGGTGAACTACAACGTCTACCTTGACCTCAAGGTTGAGGACGGCGCGGTTGGTTTCAACCACCCCGTCATGTTCGAATTCACTGACCAACACATGGTCTCGAACCCGTTTCCCTACCAACTCCAAACAGGAGACAACATGGTTCATGTTGGTCGGTTCTTGTCGAGTCCAGGTAGTTCTCCAAATGTTACAGCGAGGCTGTACGACCTTGCCACCCACATGAAGAAGGGGTTGGTCGTTCGCCGTATGAGGATCACAACTGCTTAATAAAGCATCGCCACACTAGTGACGATGACTTAACCTACATATTATGCATGTAAAATAACGTACATTGAGGACAATTAGGCTTTTTGTCGTAGGTGGCAAAAAGGCCCTTCCTCAGCTCATGTCTTCTGGTTAGGCTTGACATGGGTTTCGTACCTCTTCTCGTGATTGTACTATTTTCTTTTATTTTCGATGTACCTCTCTTCTAATAAACTATGGGATACCATAAAAGTGTGGGTATTATAATTACCGCCTTGTTGTGCTTAGATTAGTTAATTAAATCTGAGAAGTGATGCATTAAATAAAGTGATCATAATACAACGTACATGCGTGTACTTAATTATCATATATATTGAAATACTTAATTAGCGTGAATAAAATGTCATACAATATCGATCCATAAATACGTATGTTGAATCGTAGTGTGTTAGACAGGGAACGATGTTACTGTTCCCTGAGCAACGGAAATAATATAGATTCAAAAGTAGCAATCAAGACAGTTCCTTATAGAGGAAACTCTATCAACCAATTAACTACTAGAAAAGAGAGAAACCTCTACCTCTAGGTGTTACCCTAAGAGGATTTCAAACCTTGTATACTTGTATTTTTAATAAATTGTACAATCTCATAAGTCTTCTCTCCATCTATTCTCACACAGATCTTAGGTTTCTAGACTTTGAGGGCAATCAACTTACAATGACACAAGAAGACAACAAGACTCTAAGCAAACACTCATAGCACTAGTTCGTACCTTGCATTTGAATCTTCGATCTCAACTTGCAGTAGCTCCTTGGTATGCTTCGGTTGTTATAGCTGAGATGCCTTTCCCTAAGGCAAACTCATTTATTTAGAGTGTTGGACAAGATCACCTTACCAAATACCCAAACAATCTATCAATCGTCATACAAGCTAGTCATGTAAGATTTTCTTTCCAACTAAACAATTCAGCTTGAAATCTCATAGTTTCCATATAAAACATTCCTAAGACACGCTAACTAACTCTTCTCTGTCCAAGTGGATCTTCAAATATCGTTTCCTTGTGTAGCGGTCTTCACTTTGTAACAGTTGGCAATTCCTGATTTCCGCATTGTTCCTTATATGTTATTTCCATGTATACAAGTTTCCTTATATGAAACATATGCGCGCTTCATATTTCCAATTTGCTTCCGCGTAACAGTTCCTTGTTTCCACAATGTTTCGTTGCACTCCTCTGCTTTCTCTTCTTTACATGATTTCCATTGTTCCCGAATTCTTTCATAAAACATGAAACTCATAGGAACAACAAAAATCATAAAACCTAATGGTGTTTATCATCATCAAAACCAGAGGGAACGTCAAGGTTCCAACAACTTCCCCCATTTTGGTGATGACAAACCCAGTAAAAAATTGTTCGATCAAAACAGGGTAATAAACAAGTCAATATAAATCATCATGCATCTAAGATCTAAATGTTAAGCAAAATTTTATATCAAATGATTAATTATAATTTATACCTTCAAGTTGCATCATCGTTCCCCTTCAACACTAGCATCGCCCAAAAATTCATAGAGAATTAGGGACAATAAGAATGTTACCTCTCTTTACTAAGTTCATTGCACAGTTTTTCACACTTCCCCCTTTTGGCTTCATCAAAAGATCAAAAGTAATCAGTGGAACAATAAGAGCTAAGACAGTAAACTACTAGCAAAATATAAATTCATTAAACTAGAAGGGAATTGATTACAAAACATCAAAAACAACTTGAAAAACAACACAAAAGATCAACGAGCAAACAACTGAACAAAATAACATAGTAAAGTCAATTGAAGAGGGAATAACGGGCTAGGATAGAAAATGAGTCCACTCAAGACTCATAATCCTCCTTCTGGTCCTTGTCCTTGTTGAGGAAGTGCTCAAGAAGAAGCAACAAAATATTCTTGATCTCATGTAGCTAAGCCAACATTTGGGCTTGCACAGAGCTGCTCCTCGATGTTTCCTCACCAGCTTCGCGCTTGATGATCTCGGACGCGGGCAGAGTTCCCTTATCATCACCCTGATACTTCATCTTGTTGATGTTTACCATGTCTAACTCAGTGACCATGGGAACCTTACCTTCTGCTCTGTAAACCTTTTCATTCTGCAAAATCAACTTGATCACATTGGGGTAGGCTAGGGAGTGAGTCTTGGCAATGCACTTCTCCATGTGTTGCAGGATGACCCTAGGAAGGTCAATATTCTCTTTGTGCCAAAACCTATCCAACAACAATAGATCGGTATTGGTGACCGCATTCCTTTTCTCTTGCCTAGGAACGACAGCCTTCATGATGATTAGATGCGCTATTCGCTGAGGCAGAGTAAGAGTGGACACATGAGTGGCTCCGAATTTAGCCTTGAAGAGCCTTTGAGCATTGGCCTCCTTGGCCTTTTTCTGAGCATCAGTGACCTTGTCACCCGGAATGTCGTAGAAACCTTTAGCTGTAACACCCAGTAGACGTGCAAGCTTGGAAACTGTGAAAGACAGATCTTCCCTAGACATAGATGATGTTCCCAGCATAGTCGAAGAAGAATTGAGACAGAATGAACTATAAAACTCATGAACCTGATCGGGGTTGACCAAGACGCGGTTGGAGAAGAGATGTTCCCATCCTTGAAATTTGAGTCTCTCCACGACTTCCTCGAAACCATTCTCAGAGTAGAAGTTCTTTGGGATCAATAGCTGTGGGAGGATCTTCTTCCCGTCAGTAAAGGCGGGAATAGCAGACTATTCCTCAATCTTCACCTTCTTCGGCTTGGCTTTCTTTTCCGATCGCAGTCTCTGCTTCAAGGTGCCAGGAGTTGTCTCACCAACATCTGACTTGGTAGGGGTGGAGAACTCAGTAGCAGCGCGCTGTTCCCCAGTGCATTAGACGTCGAAATCCTCTTCTATGTCATCGGAACCAATCATGTGTTTGCACTTCTTGCATGGGGGTACAACTTCGAGTGGGCGAGTTCCCAACTCCTTTTCCACCTCAGCCATTGCCTCATCCTCATTGTCTTCTTTGTCCTTGGGAGGAGAGGTGACTTCGTGATCAACAACAACCACCAAGTCTCGGCACGACACCAGAGATTTTCTTTTATGGGTGACGTCGCCGTTGCCTAAGGTTGTTCCTCCTGAGGCTGGTCCTCCTATAATTCAGCGACAGAGGAGGTGATTTCTTTGGCAATCTCTGCCATGGCGGCGATGGAGTACGGGCAGCCTTCTGTGCCTCAATGGTTTGTTGGAGAGCGGCCAACTGCTCGTCGTTAAGGGCAGAGACATCAATGGAAGGGACAGAGGTTGAGCTAGTGTCGGCCATTGGGTTGTGTTTGAGAAAGGGAAAGACGAAGGTTGTAGGTTTAGTGGCGGCAGAAAGCAAAGGAAGGCGGTGAAGGATTTTGAAGCGAGAGAGAATTGGGAGCAAGAAATCAGAGGTGGTTTGGGTTAAGGAAAGGATAAATATATATAGGAAGAGGAGATAATTGGTAAAGGGAAACAATGGAAAATAGAAGATATTCTTACCAAAAAATCTCACCGAAAAGATCATCCAATCCATCAACTCAATCTTTTCTCTCTCCTCTGGCAGCGGCTCTTTTTCTCTCTTTCCCTGCAAAACTGGTCGTTCCTCTCTACAGAGCCATCAAATCAACATTCAATTTCTCCTTCTCAGTGAAGCAACATTCACCTGTAGATCTCGACGTTCCTCAGACTATTCCCAACACTAATGTTCATGCCTTTGTTCCCCCTTAGGCCAAGTTCCATCCAGACGACTTGGAGATTCTTGAGTGGATGAAAAGGCTAGTTTGGATATGTAATTGGGTTCACACAAAATAGCAAAGATATATCCAAACAAAAAAAATAGGATAGGGAACAAAGAAGATCCAGATAAATATACCCAGTAAAAATTGGTAAACAAAGAAGAGTTCATAGAGAACGTTTACCTGGATCATGGATTAGGACGACATTGCAACCAATTATCATGTTGGCTTGTAATGAGGGTGCAGATAATCAAATCGGTTGCTTTGGGAATGAAAGAAGATGTTATCATGTATAGTTGAAGCATATATGATCAATAGTAGACGTTGTAAGACATTATGACATTATGTAACACAAAGCACATAGCGAGAATTAACAAACAAACATTTTGCAAATAACATGCTGCATAGAAGATGTTCCCTGATTAATTTGATCGATCTAGCCAATCATGGAGGGAATAGTGGACAGGGAGTTCCATAATTTAGAGAGATCATCCCAAGGAGCATTCGCAAATGCTCAAAGGGTTTTCTATCCAGTGCTTTGGTGAAGATATCTGCAACTTGATCTTCTGTTCTGCAATGATCCATTCTAATGAAAATTTTCTCAACATTATCACGTAGAAAATGATGACGAATATCGATATGCTTAGTACATGAGTGATGAACAAGATTTTTGGAAATGTTAATAGCACTAGTATTATCACACATGATAGGAACAGTGTCAAGAGACATACCAAAATCATCCAATTATTTTTTGAGCCACAATACCTGGGCACAACATGATGCAACAGCTACATACTCAACTTCAGCAGTGGAAAGAGCAACAAAGTTTTGCTTTTTTGATCCCCAAGAAATAAGGCATGGGCCTATGAATTGTGCCGTCCCTGAAGTGCTTTTGCGATCCCCCAGGTGACCCGCAAAATCAACGTCGGTGAAGCCCACGAGTTCAAACCCACTGTTCCTTGGATACCAAAGGCAGAGATGATCGTTCACTTTCAGGTACCGCAGAATCCATTTGACTCCAGTTAGGTGTGACTCCTTAGGATTTGCCTGAAAACTAGCACAAAGACACACACAAAACATAATATCTGGCCTACTTGCCGTTAGATAGAGTAATGAGCCAATCATTCCTCTATATAGTGTAGCATCCACATCTTTGCCATCAAGTCTGCATCAAGGCGAGTGTTAGGAGAAATAGGGTATCAATAGGTTTAGATTTATCCATACCATACTTCTTCAACAGTTCCTTGATGTATTTTTGTTGATGTACTCTTGTTCCCTCAGAAGATTGAGAGACTTGTAATCCAAGGAAAAAGGACTATTCCCCTATCATACTCATCTCAAATTCACTGATCATGAGATTTTTGAACTTCTCTACAAGTGCAAGGTTAGTGGAACCAAAAATAATATCATCAGCATAGACTTGAACTACGAGAATCTCACCTTTGTGTTCCAAGAGGAATATTGTCTTGTCGATCACACCACGTCTATATCCATTGGAGAGAAGAAACTGTGCCAGCCTATCATACCAAGCACGAGGTGCTTGCTTAAGGACATATGCCTTGTCCAATGCATACACATGATCAGGACAATCTACATCTTCAAAGCCAGGGGGTTGTTTCACATAGACTTCTTCTTGAAGGTAGCCGTTGAGAAAGGCTGATTTGACATCCATTTGGTATAATGTGAAACCTTTGAAGGCAGCATAGGCAATGAAAAGTCGAATGGCTTCGATGCGAGCTACTGGAGCATATGTCTCATCATAGTCTATTCCTTCTTGTTGGTTGTAACCTTGAGCAACCAGTCTTGCCTTGTTCCTTGTCATAGTTCCAGAGTCATCAAGCTTGTTCTCGAATACCCAGCGAGTACCAATAGCATGCTTGTTCTTGGGCAAGGGAACACGTCTCCATACCTTATTCCTCTCAAGTTGGTGCAACTCTTCTTGCATGGCAACGATCCAATCTGGTTCATTCAGTGCTTCCTTGATGTTCTTTGGCTCTACACAAGATATAAAGGCATAGAAAGTACAAAAGTTATGGAGTTGAGAGCGTGTACCTCCGTGATCGTAAGGTGTGAGAAGAGCATCGACTGGATGACTCTTTTGAATCCTGGAACTTTTGGATACAGGAAGTGGAGAAATAGGAGGAAGAGTGGCATCAATCATCGCAGTTGAAGATGAAGGCCGAGTAACATCAGCAGCTTCCGAAGTGGTTTCTTCAGAGACTGTTCCTACAACATCATCTGTAGTTTCTTCCCCAGTAATCGTTACCACAACATCACTCACTTGGCCATCTTGTACGAGGTGTGCATTCGAAGTATCACCACCAGTAGTTCTGTTGGGAACAGTGGTGACATCAACATCTACCGTTTGAGTGGATGTAGTGGGAACATCAGGTGCTGGTATAGTAGTGGTATTTGCAGTTCCACTATTTATGGTAAATCCTAGAGAACCAGTAGTGTTCCCACCAGTATTTGGGGCACTGTTCCCTGTACATGGATTACCATAGTGATTGCCATCATCACCATCATCATATGAGTCTTCGTGCAACATTCATGGAAGATCATTATCAGGGAACAGTGTGTTGGAATCATCACTCACAGCCTTTGAGTGTTCATCGAAGATGACATGGATGCTTTCTTCAATTTTCTGGGTTCTCTTGTTGTAGACTCTATAAGCCTTGCTTGTTGTGAATCAAACACTTGCAACCAAAAGCACGCAAGTGGGAAATATTGGGCTTGCGATCCCTGATTAGTTCATAAGCAGTTTTATTGAGTAAGGGTCTAAGCATAGCGCGATTGAGGATATAGCAGGACGTGTTGATTGCTTCAGCTTAGAAGATTTGGGGGAGATTGCTAGCAATGAGCAATGTTCTAGCCATGTCCTCCAAGGTTTTGTTCTTCCGTTCAACCACTCCGTTCTGCTGTGGTGTCCTAGGAGCCAAAACGTTATGAGAAATACCATGTTCCCTGCAGAATTCAAGGAACATTGCATTCCAAACTCAATTCCATGGTCGGATCGAATGGCGCTTAGATTTTGACCCAGATATGTCTCCACATTCTTGATGAAAGACTCAAAAGTCTTGAATACCTGTTCCTTAGAAGAGAGAAAAATTGTCCATGTAAATCTAGAATAATCATAAACAATTACAAACACATACCTGTTCCCTGCATGACTTCTTATCCTCATGGGACCATAGAGATCCATATGGATCAATTCCAGAGGGCGAGAAGTAGTAATATCAGGCTTGCTCTTGAAAGAGGAACGTGTTTGTTTCCCTCTCGCACAGGCTTTAGAAACTCCATGAGTCTCAGGTTTGACATTTGGAAGACCACGAACAAGTTCCTTCTTGTGGAGTTTATGGATGAGTTAAAGATTAGCGTGTCCAAGCTTTCTGTGCCACCGTTTCATCTCTTCAGATAGAGACACAAAGTGACTTCTCCTATTCCTATTATCTCTCTGCATCGTTTGTCTCCTATTATCTCCAGCTTGAGACGTAAAGACAGTCTAATTGTCACCTTGATCACACAGTTGAGCTACACTTAACCAATTAAAACCAAGTTGATGAAACAAACTGACCTCTTTTATCTTGATGTTTGAATTCAAAGCAACTTCTCATATTCCTATTATCTCTCTACATCGTTTGTCTCCAAGGGAAACGGTTCCCTTAGAGTGTCGTTGAAGTGTGGTGAGGTGATCTCTATTTCCCGTCATATGGCATAAGCATGTGCTATCAATGAACCACCTGTTGTTCCCCCTCACTTCATCCTGTATTTAAGAGAGTTAGTGTTTAGCGATCAAAGCAAGCTTGGCTTTACCTGGTCGTTTAGGAACAAAGTGATATTCTCTAGGCTTAGAATGGAACATATCAGGAGATGCATCATAATCACTCAAATCCACATTGTTACTTCCATTGTTCCTTCGTTGTGTGTGCTAGTCAGTGAACTTTTGTTTCTTAGCATAATTTATCACAACATGGCCATTGTTCCCACAATGCCAACAAACCTTATAATAATTCCCCAAGGTGTACTTATAGTTGGGAACATGGATCCTATGCTGTTTGGCTTTAACTGGGTCACGTGTACTAGGTAGGTTTCCCTGGGATTGGATAAGATACATCTTATGGGCAGGTTGACCTATGTATCAGGATTGGTTTGCATTCAACCCATTCTCCAGAGTTTTCACACGCTCTTCTAGGTACATGTTCCTATCCTTGGTGTTCTGGAGATCTTTATCCTTTAACTCTCTAAGCTCAGGTATGGTTAAATCATGTTCCCCACTCTCTTGTTTTTCACCTTTGTACCCCACACCATACTTGGACTCAACAAAGGTTATCTCTTCCTCAAGCTTTTGCTCAACTAGAATAGAGTGAATTTTGTCAATCTGAGCTTTCATCTGAGATAGTTCCCTCTCTGTGTTAGAGGAACTAAGTTCACTGCGAGTAGCATTACATTTAACACAAGGAACAACAGAGGAACTAACAATTTTAGATAGAGATTCATTCAATTCAATGCATTTATCCTCAACATTACTCAGAACATTTTGAGTTTTAAGGTTCTCATTATACATGCTTTTGATAAGAGGAATTAAGGACTTTTTATCATAGTTAACAAGAGATTCAAAGAAGGTTTCAAGATCTACCTCTTGTTCCTCACTTGATGACCTCAGAGTCATTACACACATTTTGTTGTTACCCCATGCCTCTGGCTCGTCATCATCAGAGTTGGCATAATCATCACCCTAGACAGCAACGAAAACTTCTTGTTGTTCCAAGAATTTTCACCATTGCTAGCTGTTGTCTGAGTTGTTCCCCTTGGGACACTTATTAGCATAGTGACCATTTTCCTTGCAGTTATAGCATGTAACATCCTTGATATCACGTTTCTCACCATTGTTCCCATCATTCTTGAATGATCTACCCTTGCGATAGAGAGATCGCATGGCCTTGGTGAGAAGGGCAGTTTTTGGATCTACACCATCCAAGTTATCATCTTTGTTGCTTTCTATCATCTCAACAGCTTTCTCAACCATTAAGGCTATGCTTTTAGGTTTAACATATTTGTCTTTTCATCATATTTTTTGATTTTTCCAAACACCTCATGAAGTGTGAGAGAGAGGGTATTGGGATTCTCCTTGAGAATAGCTTTGGTCATCTTGTGCCTTGGAGGAATTCCATCGATAATGATGAGGACTTTCTCCTTGGGAAGAATTTCTTCATCTTTGACCTCATGAGCAGTAAGTCGATCATTGATTTCCTCAAACCTAGATTGATTTGAGGAAACATTCTCACCGTCGATCATGGCGAAGTTGTAGAAGTCTTTCTTGGCTTGAAAGTGATCGATCTCTCGAAGATCGGAACTTCCCATGTACATCTGCTCCAAAGCAGCCCACATGTCTTTAGTAGTTGCACATGACTGCAACTTAGATGCATCTTCAGCACTGATGGCGTTGTTGATGAACATTTGTGTCTTTGAGTTTTTCTCCATGATTCTGAAATCATCTTGACTCCAAGGCGTTGTTCCGTTGAGCACTGCATCAACAACTTTCTCATCACCAACTTCAATGACTCTCCAGCTTTGATAGTCATTACTCTTCATCCAGGCGGTGACGAGATCCTTCCAGTGTTGAAACTTTCCACTGATGGGCAGGAACGGTGGTTTGTTGTTCCCAATTCCGACTTCATGAGTTGACGACAGTGTTACATGTGAATCTGAAAAGAAAACACACAATCTAGAGCGAACCTGCTCTGATATCAATTGAATCATAGTGTGTTAGACAGGGAACGGTGTTATTGTTCCTTAGACAATGAAATTAACATAGATTCAAGAGTAACAATCAAGATAGTTCCTTATAGAGGAAACTCTATCAACCAACTAGTTGAAAAGAGAAAAACCTCTACCTCTAGGTGTTACCCAAGGAGGATTTCAAACCTTGTATACTTGTATTATTAATAAGTTGCACAATCTCACAAGTCTTCTCTCCACCTATTCTCACACACATCCTAGGTTTCTTAACTTTGAGTGCAATCAACTCACAATGACACAAGAACACAATAAGACTTTAAGCAAGCACTCACAACACTAGTTCGTACCTTGCCTTTGAATCTTTGATCTCAACTTGCAGTAGCTCCTTGGTATGCTTCGGTTGTTACAGCTGAAATGCCTTGGAACAATAGTTTATCGACAACTGTGAGAATCGATAGTACTTAAGATCAGGGTGGGAACAACTATAAGATTGTAAAAAGAACTTGGAACAATAGTTTTCAGTGATCAACCTATTCCATCTGCTGTGTGGATATTTGTCTAGTGGAATACAATTCCTCATCATATTTCTTCTCCTGTTAAATCTTGCGTCTTTGTTACTTTGCCATTACTATAAAACCCCCCTGTTACTTGTTACTCACACGTTATTGCATACATATAACTGGCTCCATGTGGGATCGACCCTAACTTGCTTGTTATACTCTGTAGTAGGTGAATTAGGATTTCTTTGACAGGAAAACAACACCGATTTCCGGCCTTGTCACACGCTAGCTAACTCTTCTCTCTCCAAGTGGATCTTCAAATATTGTTTCCTTGTGTAACAGTCTTCACCTGGTAACAGCTGGCAATTCCTGCTTCCCGCATTGTTCATTATATGTTGTTTCATTGTATATAAGTTTCCTTATATGAAACATACGCGTGCTTCATATTTCCATGTGCTTCCGCATAACAGTTCCTTGTTTCCACAACGTTTCGTTGTACTCATCTGCTTTCTCTTCTTCACATGATTTCCATTGTTCCTTAATTCTTTCATAAAACCTTAAACTCATAGGAACAACAAAAACCATAAAACCTAATGGTGTTGATCATCATCAAAACCAGAGGGAATGTCAAGGTTCCAACAACTTACAACATTAATTATATAACTAGCTAGCTAGACCATACGTATAAGAGATATATCACATATCCGATTTAATTTCCATTGGCATATATATGTACTTATAGCTACTTTGAGTTATACAAACCAAAATAATACAGCCCATTTTATATAGACAAATTGTCAAATTAATCGTCCTATATATCCAGAAATATTATGTGTAGGATCGTAGGTGTTAGTAATCAAAGGGAACTGGACTTCAGGGAAGTCAGTTCCTTAGCAGCGGAATAAGTAACAAACAGATTCAAGACAAGTTCCTTAGAGTGGAAACCTTTGATAACCAACTAGTTATCCAGGATAAAACCCACTACCTTTCTCTTGAAATGATTTCAAAGTCTACTTCTTTTATTCAAGCTTCGATTACAATCAACTAGAGTAGAACACACAGATTTAAGACACACTTAAGACTCTCTACCTAGTTCAACCTAATCAAGCACCCAAAACCAAGAGACTTACACCGTTTCTCACAAGAACAAGCACCAATTTCTCTTCACGTTCAAGCTCTGAATGAATGCGTGAGAAATGAGAGGTTTCAATTATCTTATTTATGCAGTCATCTGTGTAGAGAACAAGATCTATAGCTGACTGATTTGCACAAATAAAATAACCAAAACAAATAAGATAATATAATATTTGTTACCAAACAATATCTTAACCGATTTTTACATCTTTTATTTCCATAAAGAATATTCAGTCATATGGAAACAATATATCTAAAAGCTTCTCTCCTAAGCTAAAAGATCTCTCCTAGTCAACCGCTACACTTGATAGCTCTTTCAGTTAACGCGGCTTCGTTGCTCCTGAGTTCTTATGCCAGTTCCCAAAACTGACTTCTTGGTCTTTGTTCTTCATTTCCTGAACCTGAGTTCCCTGTTCAACTAAGCATTTGAAAATATTAGTAGCAAAGTGTTTCTCATCGTCAAAAGTAGGAAAACTGAGGAAGGGAACCAGAGTTCCCGAAAGTTCGCTTCCTAACAATATGATTTAGATTTCATGTTAAAATTTTCGCAATTTGGTGAGTTGACGTCGAAATGTAATTGAACTCCATTTATCCAAACTTTAATTCTCAACTTGTTCATTTGTGTATTTTCATTTATAATTCAAATAATAATAAAATATAAAAACATTGAGTCGATCGTTATGTAAGGTCTGAAGTTTGTTATAGAGTTAAGTTAATATTGTTGCATGAACATACACACACATATATAGGGGAGATGCTTATGTTCACCATGAGAAGCTGATTGGTGATATACTGTATTAGAGGTAAAACACTCACCAGTGAACAAACTAACGCCGAAGGTTTTGTATGACGTATCCATAATTAGACATTGTTGGGCCGTGATTTAGTTACCCCATCAGGCCGGCCCAAATAAGCAACAAACAGGCTAGATTATCTCTACAAGAGATGCGAGGAGGAAGAGAACGTTAGGGGACATTGGAGGGAATATCGGAAGACCGGTGGACAGCTCGACGACTCTCGCGAATTTCAGAAAAACGGCTAGATTAGTTTAGATATGAAATTAGCATAAATATGAGGCTCGATTAGCTTTGTAGGACACATTATCATTCCTACTGAATACAAGCTACAATTCACTATTTTTTTCACTGGTTATTGCAAATAGTTCTCTAGTTCAGTTCTTTATTCAAGTATTGAAGCAACAGTCGACTGAATTTCTATATTAGATTACTCTCTCATCCTTGGGAGATAAGTTCGGTTTATATTCAATTAATCTCATTCATTCCGTTATTAAGTTGATTCGGATTATTTAGATAAATTTGATCTCATTTTTGTCTAGTTGCCCTTCTTAAGGCGATTCAGGCCAATTCGATCTTTTCTCCCCAAAACAATTTGGCGCCCACCTTATGGCATCTATCCAATCAACGATCCAATCTTCATCTGATCATGGCCAATTCTAGAGACCCCATGGTCCTCGATAAAGAACAAGTTCAAGCTAGCACCTTGGTCGTAAGCCAGGTCGAAGACCTCACCAACCAACCGGTCTTGGATGTTTAAATCCAGGAACTAGCGAAGAGCATGAGCATCCATTAAGAAGAGCTGACCCAATAGCGCTCAAAAACCAAAACCCTAAGTGCTCAATCTGAATCTAAAATTGTGCGACTAACCCGTAAAAATAAACGTTTGAAATCGCAGGTGAATTCAACCGCTTCGGCCCCAAGAGGATTGAGACGTGTGGTCAACACAGAGGGCCTCTCGACACGTCTCAACATGGATGGAGCAGTCTCGACACCTATAGCCAGCAACTACTCAGAACGTCACCCAACCTATTGGTATATTTCAAACCCCTCCAATCAATATTCTCACGACTAATGCTCCAATTTCCTCGACCGAACCCACAGAGGCTCAAGTAGTCCCTCCACAGGTCGCCACGCCGATGGATCTCCAATCCCTCGTACAACAAGCTATCAGCGAGCATATGAAGGCCTTGGACGACCGCAACGCTCAGATTCCAGGAGTCCCACAACCGATCGAGAAGGAAACAATCGACGGATACGAAGACTCACCTTTAGTAGAGGCGATCGCACCCGTCGAGATCCCCAAGAAGTTCCATGTCCCCAACATGCCCAACTACGATGGGACCGGGGACCCTGATGATCACATTTCCATCTATAAGCAAAAACTAATGACTATTTCTATTCCAAGAGGGAACCACGAGGCGGTCATGTGCAAAAGTTTTGGCATGACCCTCTGATGTGGCAAAAACCTACCCACAAGTGTATGAGGTCAGTTGTAGCTGTTCAAGTGTCGTTCCCACGAGGACAAAGTAGTACATTTTGTAACTAAACTTGTAAGCTAAGCCATAAGAAATATTTGTTTGATTAGACTAAGAAATACGTATTGCAAATATAAGTAAATTCAAAGGATGGAAATTATCTAGGATTAAGGATCCCCACAACAATGCCTTGGTAAACTATGTGTGTTATCTTAGAATAGCATGAACTCGTTTGACGGTAAGTTATCAAATACCTCTACTAACATCCTTTTAGACAATAGTAGATGTATCTAAACTCCAACTAACAATCGTTGTCACGCAAAGCTAATCAAATTTAGACCCCTTGAGCACTTAGAATCTAGGATAAAATCGGGTTAACATTCACTTTCGTGCTCCGCTAATTCCAGACTAACCTAGGGTTTCTATGATAACTTAGAATCCGCAAGAACAAACAAGTTTATTCAGGTGTAATTCTTAGTAATTCCAACAATAGTAATCTCCTTTCAGACTCATACCTTGTCTAATTCATTCATTAGGTTTCTCCTTTCAGACTCAACCTAATAGAATTCTAATTGATAATATACCAATAACAATATGAACCCTAGAATTGATTCAAATAAGAACTCATGCTACCAATTCAGACAAACACAATTTGCAAGTCTACCAATTCATTATTGGTATCACCCCAACCCTAGATAAAAGGGGTTTAGCCTAGCATGCTTGGAGAATCAATCAAAAATATTATATGAATCATAGAAATCATTCAAATAGATAAAAAGAAGAGAAGTACTTGTTTGAATCCAAGAACAATCTCCAATCTTCAACAATCATCAAGAAAACTCAACCAAAACACAACTAGGTTTTTTTTAGAGTGTCTACGTTCAGGGAAAATAGCACAGGAAATGCCTCATCAAAAATCTAAATGAAAGGGAGCTATAGGCGTTTCAGTTCTCAGAAAACCGTTACGGACCCTGACTTGGCCCAGAACTCGATCGAGTTCTGGGCCGAGTTTCCACCTGCCGTCGATGACACGGTCCACAACTCGGCCGAGTTGTGGACTGATAGGTGTCATTTCATACACCTTAACTAGAATTATTAGCATTCTTAGAGGAGTTTATAACTAGATTTAAGGTTAAGTCTGTAATCCAGAAGAGTGGAGAGAATTGAAGATATCCAGGGATTTACAGCTTATTTGGAGAAGATGAAGATGGATGAGGATTTGCTGGAGATTAATTGGAGAAGACTACCAACACTTGGTAGTAATGAAGAGCAGAAGAGAAAGGAGTGGGCGAATTAATACCGCCCCGTGCCAGATCCACCGCGACCCGACGGTGGGTCTCAGAGAAAGGTCACCGCCCCGCGGTGGGAGGTGGCGCCCCACAGCATCACGCGAGGCAAACCAAGCTTATATTAATACAAGCCCGCGTGGTGATTGCTGGAATTGGAAGGGAGTTAGGCCCACGTAAGAAGAAAGGCCCAAAGGAAGGCCTCGGTCCAATTGAATTGAAGGAAATAAACCGCGTGTGAAGTGGGAATTGAAGAAGCGGAAGATGAAATTGAGTGATGACGTCAGCCATGACGTCGGCGCAAGAGAGCTGCTTGGATTTGGGCCGCGCTGCATGCTGGAGATGGGCCGATTTGGATTTGCTGGAGTGGGCCGTGAAGTAGCTGCTCAAGCCGAGATGCGGGTTTAATTTCCCCCAAATTTCATTTTGCTTATTTTATTATTGTTTTATTATTATTCTACACAGTTTTAGAATTAGGTTAAAAACCCTTTAGTTAACCTAGTTGCAAAAAGCTATCATTCAGTTTTACAAGTTCGTTCTTCATTCTACCTCCAGGGTTTTCAACCCATGGAGAGCTAAACACCTTGTTCTACTAGACGATTGAAGTATTGCAATGGATTGGTTGTGAGAATATTTCCACCCATCGTATTTATTTTCCTTCTAAGCTTGCATCTTTGTTACTCTGTGTTTGATAACCAAAAACCCCCTTGTTACTTTGCATGCTTATAAACACTTAGAAAGATCACTTCCTCCCTGTGGATTCGACCCTTACTTGCCCAGACTACTTGTTTAGGTTTGTGTAGGATTAATTTTTTTAGGTGTCACGACAACGCCTATCAAATTAGCGCCGTTGCCGAGGAGGCAAGTTTTGATTTTCCGTGTGTTTGTTTGTGTGCGTGTTACCTTGGTGTGGACCTATCTTACGGTCCACACCCGTGCTACTGACTTTTGTTTTTCCTTTTTTTATTCTTGTTACAGATATGGATTTCTGGGGAGAGCCGCGATATGACCCATACTCCTAAGCATACACTCCAGGGTGGAGAGATCACCCCAATTTGAGTTATGGGTACCATCAATACCATCCCATATGGTTATGACCACCAGGAGTTCTACCCAGAGCCACAGTCATTCTATCAGCAGGGTGCTCCGCAACAGTACAATCCTGCCTATGAGCATAGCCCACCAGTATCCAATCCAAATCCCTCAACTAAAGAGATGCTCAGGACCTTGACTCAACACTTCGCCACTGGTGCTCAAACTAGGGAGTCAAGCATGAAGGATTTAGAAAGGCAGATGAGACAGTTGGCGGAGGCGATTACACGGATCGATGCAAGGATGTCGGGGAATCTACCATCTCAAACGGTAGTAACCCGACGGAAAACGTTAGTGCTGTAATCCTCCAGAGCGGAAAGCAACTGGTCGTTCCTCCTAGTGCTGAAGAGGAGGACGAATATGAGATGGAGAAAATCGCCGACCGCCCCGCATCACCTCTCACCGCGACCCGACGTGCAGTCCTAGTTATTTCACCGCCCCGCGGCGATACTGACCGCGACCCAGTGGTGAGCCTCAGTAATCCTCCCTCACAGCCACCGCCCCGCGGCGATGACCACCGCCCCGCGGTGGACGGAGTGCCTCCTAGTGAGATTTTGCCACGGCCCGCGGTTAGATCAGCGCAACCCGACGTCCAAACATCCTATTCTGCTGATGAGGTCTGCGTTGATACTGATGAGGAGTTAGGACTTCCAGATGATATTTTGGATCGCAAGGTGCTGACTGAGGAGGAGTATTTTTTGAGATTTGAGGAGGAGTGGAGCGACGATGAGGAGGAGTGCCGTGATTGCGAAATACTCCAGAGACAACCATTTCTCTCGAAAATGCTCCGGTAGTCCCCGACCCTCTGGAGGCTACCTATGATGAGTTTGTGTGTCTCAACTCCTCCCGCTCGTCGCGCTGTAACCCATCGCACCCTTCCTTGAGGCTTCCCGAGTTACTCAAAGGCTAAAGAACAACGAGAATATCTATGAGGCCTTCAGTGACTGCACAAAAACCGTTCCCTTGGTCACACTGGCAGACAGCACCCCTCGCTGCAAGGAAATGTTAAAGGTTCTAGGCATGATCAAGAAGAAACCGAAGGGGAAGCACAAGAAGGCGGCCTTGATTCAAGTGGTGAATTGTACATACTGGATACGGGACAAGATAGGCATGCAGGCCCTGAGATGTTGGGTAGGCCATTTCTGAAGATGGCCAGTGCGTTCATGGGTATGCACAACGTTCCACCCACAAAGAAGTGCAGAAGATTGGGGGTCACGCTCAATCGGGAGTATACAAGAGGCATCCCCCTGATCCAGGCCCCATGAGTTTAGTTGCTATGAGCAACCCAAGTTGAGGAGTTGGAGTAGTATGTCAAGCCATGACAATAACTAATGCGCTGTTCGGGAGGCAACCCGAGGTATGTTTACTTTCTTTGTTTTTCTTTCTTTATTTCTTGCATTAGTTTTGCTTGTTTTTGCTTGTTTTTGTTTTTGTTTTTTGTTTTCGACTAACCTGCAGGGAAGAGACCCATGCCTATTGAAGAAGGTGTTTCCACACCAATGTAAGTCTTCCTTCCTTGCACTAAGTCACCCCCCGAAAAAACCTTAAACGGGAGGCAAAAAAAAAAAAAGTTTTACCGAAGGCCAGCTGTCCAGAGTTTCCTATGGAGATGGTGCGCATCATGTTGTCAAGGAGGATACACTGCCCTACACTTGATTTGACAACAATGATGGCCCTATAGTCGACAGCTGGAGAGAAGGAACATCAGGGCCCAACCACGATGACATCTGGGCCCATTTTGAAGGCCATGCAACCCCGTTCCCTTACATTGCCACTTCTCACCACAGTGGTTCCCTTTGGTTGCATGGTAGGAGTTGATTTGGAGGACCCGCCCAACACCAGAGACATGAGCTTTATGGAGATTTACCGCCCGCAACATAGAAAGTGTCCAGCAGTTGCGCGTTTGTTTGTTGAGTTATTTTTTGCTTTTCCCTATGCTCTTATTCTTTTGTCTTTCATTACATTGAGGACAATGCAATGTTTAAGAATGAGGGAGGGTTTATACTTGCTATGTCACTGATGAGAAAAAAGAAATATAAAGGAAAAAGCCAAAAATTTGAAAAAAGGCATACATTTGAAAATCCTGGGATAGGTCGAAAACCCGAAAGGGCGGCCTAGGTAATAAGCAGGTGGCTTGGACCAACATTAGGCTGGGGTAATATGTGGTCAAGAGTGATGTGAGCTTATGTGAGTACATCTATCGAAAAATGAAATGAGTGGCTTGGTGAAAACCCAAAAGGGCGCCTTGGCAAAATGAGCGAAAAGAAGAAGAGTGATTTTAGGATTTCTTATTATTCTTGGTGAGGCATCATAAGAAGAGGAGATATAAGGGTTTCGGGTAGGTCACCCTGGAGAGATAAGAAGATAGATGGGAGGCTAGGATTAGTATTGTCACTCTATGGTGTTGTGTTGTATTGTGTTGTTGTGCTGTGCATATTATTTTGGTACTCTGGAGCTGATTGTTGAGTTGTTGTAGTTGCTGGTGTCATTTTTCCCTGTACTTCCTGAGACCTTGGTGTTTCATTGAGAGAGTAGGCTTATCTTTAGCTTACTCGGGACGAGTAAAGGTCTAAGCATGGGGGAATTTGATAGGTGTCATTTCATACACCTTAACTAGCAATTATTAGCATTACTTAGAGGAGTTTATGACTAGATTTAAGGTTAAGTCTGTAATCCAGAAGATGTGGAGAGAATTGAAGATATCTAGGGATTTACAGCTTATTTGGAGAAGATGAAGATGGATGAGGATCTGCTGGAGATTAATTGGAGAAGACTACCAACACTTGGTAGTAATGAAGAGCAGAAGAAGAAAACGGAGTGGGCGAATTAATACCGCCCCGCGCCAGAGCCACCGCGACCCGGCGGTGGGTCTCAGAGAAAGTCACCGCCCCGCAGCCATCACGCAAGGCAAACCAAGCTTAAATTAATACAAGCCCGCGTGGTGATTGCTGGAATTGGAAGGGAGTTAGGCCCACATAAAGAAGAAAGGCCCAAAAGGAAGGCCTCGGTCCAATTGAATTAAAGGAAAGAAACCGCGTGTTGAAGCGGGAATTGAAGAAGCGGAAGATGAAATGGAGTGATGACGTCAGCCATGACGTCGGTGCGAGAGAGCTGCTTGGATTTGGGCCGCACTGCATGCTGGAGGGGCCGATTTGGATTTGCTGGAGTGGGCCGTGAAGTAGCTGCTCAAGCCGAGATGCGGGTTTAATTCCCCAAATTTCGTTTGCTTATTTTTATTATTGTTTTATTATTTTTACATAGTTTTAGAATTAGGTTAAAAACCCTTTAGTTAACCTAGTTGCAAAAAAGCTATCATTCAGTTTTACAAGTTCGTTCTTCATTCTACCTCCAGGTTTTCAACCCATGGAGAGCTAAACACCTTTGTTCTACTAGACGATTGAAGCATTGCAATGGATTGGTTGTGAGAATATTCCCAGTCATCGTATTTATTTTCCTTCTAAAGCTTGCATCTTTGTTACTCTGTGTTTGATAACCAAAAACCCCTTGTTACTTTGCATGCTTATAAACACTTAGAAAGATCACTTCCTCCCTGTGGATTCGACCCGTACTTGCCCAGACTACTTGTTTAGGTTGTTAGGATTATTTTTTTAGGTGTCACGACAACGTCTATCAAATTGGCGCCGTTGCCGGGGAGGCAAGTTTTGATTTTTCCGTGTGTTTGTTTGTGTGCGTGTTACCTTGGTGTGGACCTATCTTATGGTCCACACCCGTGCTACTGACTTTTGTTTTACTTTTTTTATTCTTGTTACAGATATGGATTTCTGGGGAGAGCCGCGATATGACCCATACTCCTAAGCATACACTCCAGGTGGAGAGATCACCCCAATTTGAGTTATGGGTACCATCAATACCATCCATATGGTTATGACCACCAGGAGTTCTACCCAGAGCCACAGTCATTCTATCAGCAGGGTGCTCCGTAACAGTACAATCCTGCCTATGAGCATAGCCCACCAGTATCCAATCCAAATCCCTCAACTAAAGAGATGCTCAGGACCTTGACTCAACACTTCGCCACTGGTGCTCAAACTAGGGAGTCAAGCATGAAGGATTTAGAAAGGCAGATGAGACAGTTGGCGGAGGCGATTACACGGATCGATGCAAGGATGTCGGGGAATCTACCATCTCAAACGGTAGTAAACCCGACGGAAAACGTTAGTGCTGTAATCCTCCAGAGCGGAAAGCAACTGGTCGTTCCTCCTAGTGCTGAAGAGGAGGACGAATATGAGATGGAGAAAATCGCCGACCGCCCGCGTCACCTCTCACCGCGACCCGACGTGCAGCCCCAGTTATTTCACCGCCCCGCGGCGACACTGACGCGACCCCAGCGGTGCCTCAGTAATCCTCCCTCACAGCCACTGCCCCGCGGCGATGACCACCGCCCCGCGGCGATGACCACCGCCCCGCGGTGGACGGAGTGCCTCCTAGTGAGATTTCGCCGCGGCCCGCGGTGAGATCAGCGCAACCCGATGTCCAAACATCCTATTCTGCTGATGAGGTCTGCATTGATATTGATGAGGAGTTAGGACTTCCAGATGATATTTGGATCGCAAGGTGCTGACTGAGGAGGAGTATTTTTTGAGATTTGAGGAGGAGTGGAGCGACGATGAGGAGGAGTGCCGTGATTGCGAAAATACTCCAGAGACAACCATTTCTCTCGAAAATGCTCCGGTAGTCCCCGACCCTCTAGAGGCTACCTATGATGAGTTTGTGTGTCTCAACTCCTTCCCGCTCGTCGCGCTGCAACCCATCGCACCCTTCCTTGAGGCTTCCCGAGTTACTCAAAGGCTAAAGAACAACGAGAATATCTATGAGGCCTTCAGTGACTGCACAAAAATCGTTCCCTTGGTCACATTGGCAGACAACACCCCTCGCTGCAAGGAAATGTTAAAGGTTCTGGGCATGATCAAGAAGAAACCGAAGGGGAAGCACAAGAAGGCGGCCTTGATTCAAGTGGTGAATTGTTACATACTGGATACGGGACAAGATAGGCATGCAGGCCCTGAAATGTTGGGTAGGCCATTTCTGAAGATGGCCAGTGCGTTCATGGGTATGCACAACGTTCCACCCACAAAGAAGTGCAGAAGATTGGGGGTCACGCTCAATCGGGAGTATACAAAGAGGCATCCCCCTGATCCAGGCCCCATGAGTTTAGTTGCTATGAGCAACCCAAGTTGAGGAGTTGGAGTAGTATGTCAAGCCATGACAATAACTAAGGCGCTGTCCGGGAGGCAACCCGAGGTATGTTTTACTTTCTTTGTTTTTCTTTCTTTATTTCTTGCATTAGTTTTGCTTGTTTTTGCTATGTTTTCGTTCTTGTTTTTGTTTCCGACTAACCTGCAGGGAAGAGACCCATTCCTATTGAAGAAGGTGTTTCCACACCAATGTAAGTCTTCCTTCCTTGCACTAAGTCACCCCTCGAAAAAACCTTAAACGGGGGGCAAAAAAAAAAAAGGTTTTACCGAAGGCCAGCTGTCCAGAGTTCCCTATGGAGATGGTGCGCATCATGTTGTCAAGGAGGATACACTGCCCTACACTTGATTTGACAACAATGATGCCCTATAGTCGACAACTTGAGAGGAGGAACATCAGGGCCCAACCACGATGACATATGGGCCCATTTTTGAAGGCCATGCAACCCCGTTCCCTTACATTGCCACTTCTCACCATAGTGGTTCCTTTGGTTGCATGGTAGGAGTTGATTTGGAGGACCCGCCGAACACCAGAGACATAAGCTTTATGGAGATTTACCGCCCGCAACATAGATAGTGTCCAAGCAGCTTGGCGACGTTTGTGAGTTTTTTTTTTTTCTTCCTATTCTTATCTTTTGTCTTTCATTATATTGAGGACAATGCAATGTTTAAGAATGAGGGAGGGTTTTATACTTGCTACGTCGCTGATGAGAAAAATGAATATAAAGAGAAAAAGCCAAAAATTTGAAAAAAGGCATACATTTTAAAATCCTGGGATAGGTCGAAAACCCGAAAGGGCGGCCTAGGTAATAAGCAGGTGGATTGGACCAGCATTAGGCTGGGGTAATATGTGGTCAAGAGTGATGTGAGCTTATGTGAGTACATCTATCGAAAAATGAAATGAGTGGCTTGGTGAAAACCCAAAAGGGCGCCTTGGCAAAATGAGCGAAAAGAAGAAGAGTGATTTTAGGATTTCTTATTATTCTTGGCGAGGCATCATAAGAAGAGGAGATATAAGGAGGTTTGGGTAGGTCACCCTGGAGAGATAAGAAGATAGATGGGAGGCTAGGATTAGTATTGTCACTCTATGGTGTTGTGTTGTATTGTGTGTTGTGCTGTGCATATTATTTTGCTACTCTGGAGCTGATTGTTGAGTTATTGTAGTTGCTGGTGTCATTTTTCCTTGTACTTCCTGAGACCTTGGCGTTTCATTGAGAGAGTAGGCTTATCTTTAGCTTACTCGGGACGAGTAAAGGTCTAAGCATGGGGGAATTTGATAGGTGTCATTTCATACACCTTAACTAGCAATTATTAGCATTACTTAGAGGAGTTTATGACTAGATTTAAGGTTAAGTCTATAATCCAGAAGATGTGGAGAGAATTGAAGATATCCAGGGATTTACAGCTTATTTGGAGAAGATGAAGATGGATGAGGATCTGCTGGAGATTAATTGGAGAAGACTACCAACACTTGGTAGTAATGAAGAGCAGAAGAGAAAGGAGTGGGCGAATTAATACCGCCCCGCGCCAGAGCCACCGCGACCCGGCGGTGGGTCTCAGAGAAAGTCACCGCCCCGCGGCCATCACGCAAGGCAAACCAAGCTTAAATTAATACAAGCCCGCGTGGTGATTGCTGGAATTGGAAGGGAGTTAGGCCCACATAAAGAAGAAGGCCCAAAAGGAAGGCCTCGGTCCATTTGAATTAAAGGAAAGAAACCGCGTGTTGAAGCGGGAATTAAAGAAGCGGAAGATGAAATGGAGTGATGACGTCAGCCATGACGTCGGTGCGAGAGAGCTGCTTGGATTTGGGCCACGCTGCATGCTGGAGATGGGCCGATTTGGATTTGCTGGAGTGGGCCGTGAAGTAGCTGCTCAAGCCGAGATGCGGGTTTAATTTCCCCAAATTTCGTTTGCTTATTTTTATTATTATTATTTTACACAGTTTTAGAATTAGGTTAAAAACCCTTTAGTTAACCTAGTTGCAAAAAAGCTATCATTCAGTTTTACAAGTTCGTTCTTCATTCTACCTCCAGGGTTTTCAACCAATGGAGAGCTAAACCTTTGTTCTACTAGATGATTGAAGCATTACAATGGATTGGTTGTGAGATTTCTTTCCTTGTTCTATATCTTATAAAGTTGGTTTAATTCTCTTGAGCATATTGTCTATTGGTTTATGTTGATTCTTCTAGCGTAGCTAACTAGGTTTTTCGACATCTATCAATTGCTAGGATTGCATATAGGGGTTCTGAGTGCATATCTAGTAACATACACGTATGTTGCGTATAGGGGTTTCGAGCATGCAATCGTGAGTGAGAATCATTTGCATGTTAAGTAGTAAGGAAGCACCTTCTATTTGCATGTATCCTATATCCTTGTGTGCATTGCTATTGCTGTGTTAGTGGTAAAGTACATCGACAACTGTGAGAATCAGAGGTACTTTCCCATTGATGTAGTAATAAGTCTATCGACAACTGTGAGAATCGATAGTACTTAAGATCAGGGTGGGAACAACTATAAGATTGTGAAAAGAACTTGGAAAAATAGTTATTAGTGATCAACCTGTTTCCTTTGCAGTGTGGATATTTGTCTAGTGGAATATTTCCACCCATCGTATTTATTTTCCTTCTAAAGCTTGCATCTTTGTTACTCTGTATTTGATAACCAAAAACCCTTATTACTTTGCATGCTTATAAACACTTAGAAAGATCACTTCCTCCTGTGGATTCGACCCTTACTTGCCCAGACTACTTGTTTAGGTTTGTTAGGATTAATTTGTTTAGGTGTCACGACAACGCCTATCATGGACCGAGTTGTGATCTGTTTTCCTTCATCTTCACTAGCTCAACGAGTTCACTGACACGGTCCACAACTCGGCCGAGTTGTGGACCGAGTTGTGATCTGTTTTTCTTTATCTTCACTAGATCGACCGAGTTATCGTCTGTTTTCTCCTCGATTGATCTTCTAGTCAAGCCTTCTCCTTGTCACTTGTATTTCGACCTTGGCACCATCCTTCGAGCCATCCCCTCGAACATCTTCACATTATAGCTCGTAATCTTCAAAACCGCCTCCAAACGATCCTGAAATAAGAAAAACACAAGAGTAGATTCCGAACACTACGAATTCTACAAAAACCAAATAAAACTAAAATAAAAAGAAGCAAAACAAACCTATTTAGGAGAAATAAACATGATCTAAACTAGCCTAAATGCATGCTATCAAAATCCCCCAAGCTTGAACCTTGCTTGTCCCAAGCAAGTACATGAGTCCACAGAATATGCAACAGCTGTTCTATCCAAAAGACATGTGAACAATAACCATGAAAGGCCAAACAAATGACAAATTCCGTCCTAGAATGCTTCTCAATCAATGAAAAGAGTACAATTAGTTCCTCCACTCTAGACCTTACCAGAATCAAAAACAAGTCACTCACACTCACGTGTTCAGGCATGTGTTTCACTCAATATCAATCCTCACCTTTGAATGCTAACTACCATAAGCTTGCAACAATGTTCTTAATCTCCACCACTAAAGACCATGCACACAACAAAAATCATGAGGGCTTTTCCAAGGTTGTAATGGGGCCAAGGTATAACATAGGGCATATGAATATTTAGGCCATAAGGAGCTAAATCCGGGGAAGAGGATCTTACCAAGACAACACCAAGCGAAAATAACCTTTAATTGAATTTCAACCTTTAAACCCATACAACTTAACCCTTACATATGATATGGTCTCCTTCCT
Source organism: Rheum nobile (assembly GCA_027886185.1). Taxonomy (NCBI): domain Eukaryota; kingdom Viridiplantae; phylum Streptophyta; class Magnoliopsida; order Caryophyllales; family Polygonaceae; genus Rheum; species Rheum nobile. The sequence continues at coordinate 8,156 of WOAB01000682.1, read as the reverse complement.
TTTATTTAATTGATTCTTCTTCTTTGTTTCACTCTTTTGTGTTTTTTGTGTTTTTTTGTTTTTTTTTGGTTTTTTTTTTGGTTTTTTTTTTGAGAAGAAAAAGCCTAAGAAGAGACAAGGAAAGGAGACACATTACAAATTTATACACATTTCTAACCACCATATATGTAACCTCCCCCAAGCTTGGCTAAAATCCACTCTAGCAACAACAATTCAACTATCCTAATCCCCGGATGGGAAGGATGAACTTATAGGCTCGGTATGCTTTGTGGAGCTTCCAAAGAAAAGGCAATTAAGGCACAACGGGCGTCAAGCAAAGGATACACGCTTAGGGTGGCCAAGGATGAAAAGGGTTAATAAAAACAATGCCTCAATCCTATTAATGTCATGCGCATAAGTCATGAGCGTGGCCTCAAAGAAGATATTAATGCAAGTTCTAGAGTTAGCACACAAAGAGAGTTCACACACATGGAGAAAACGAGAGGAATTTTGCAAATGTAGTCCAAGAAAGGCCAACAAGCTCACCAGGACAATTTGTCTAGAGTGTCGGTTCTAACGTATCTTTGTCAAAGTCCACATGCTCAGGTCATTGTCATAGGTTTGATCAATCATATCACATCCACCATGTGGTTGAAATATTAACAACTAAAGCATATTAAGAGGATTCATGGTACATGTACTGTTATAAGACCCACAAAGGATCAAGCAGGGCAAATATGCAACTAACACAAAAGGGAAACTAAAAATAAATAAAATCAAATGCAACTAATCATGCAAACTACATGCAATGCAAAATGAAAATACTCCCTCCCCTAAGCTTAAAACCTACATTGCCTCCAATGTAGAGAGTAAAAGTTAAGGAAGAGAAAGTACTCACAATGAAACTACTCTTGTGGAGGTGGTGCTAGGGGGCTAGGGGGGTGTGGCGGCGCAGGAGGCCGGAAGAGGGCGAGGTTCAGCAATGGTGGTGGTGATGGGTGCTCGCCGGATGGGTGCAAGGTGGTTGCGGGCTGGCGGAGCAGCGGTCAGAGTTGATGGCTGCTGGAGGAGAGGAGATAAGGCGGTGAGAGAAGGGGGTAACGGGCAGCAGCGTGCGGAGGAGGAGCAGAAGCGGCGCGCAGCACAGTGACGGGAGAACAGTGGCAAGGCAGTGGAATGGAGGTGGGGAAAGGGCTGGGAAATAGGGTTCAGGAGAGGGAGAAAGAAAAGAAAGAAGGAAGGAAGGGAAAGAGGAACTCGGACCGAGTTCTGGCAATTTTGTTTTTTTTTTTTTTTGAAGGAAGCGGACAGATCGAAAATCCGTCCAGAACTCGGTCGAGTTCTGGGCCAAGTTTCTTTCTGTCGGGACAACTCGGTCGAAAACTCGACCGAGTTTCCCGAGTTTGCTGAAGCTTTCCTTCTTCTTCTTTTTTTCTTTTTTTTTTAGAAGAAGAAAACATACCTGATGGGTTGCCTCCCATCCATCGCTTGTTTAAGGTCTTAGCTTGACTTCCATACCTTCCTAGTGGCTCGGGTCAAGATAGAGAGAAGCAACCTTCTCAAATGGACCACCGACGATGTATTTCTTTAAGCATTGTCCATTCACCTTGAATTGTCCCGTCTCTTCGCTCCATATCTCAATTGCACCATGTGGGTACACCTTTCGCACTTGGAACGGACCACTCCATCTCGATCTTAGCTTGCCCGGAAAGAGTCTCAACCGAGAGTTGAATAGCAAGACAAGATCATCTTCATGAAACTCTCTAGGCACAATATTCTTGTCATGCCATCTCTTAGTTCTCTCCTTGTAGATCCGAGCATTCTCATAAGCATCCAACCTCAACTCCTCCAACTCTTGCAATTGCAACATCCTCTTCTCACCGGCTGCTTTCATGTCATAGTTGAAAAATTTAATCGCCCAATAAGCTTTATGCTCTAACTCGACAGGGAGATGACAAGACTTCCCATACACTAGCCCGAACGGTGTAGTGCCAATAGGAGTTTTGAATGCTGTCCTATAAGCCCAAAGAGCATCATCAAGCTTCATAGACCAATCCTTTCGGGATCGGGAAACCGTCTTCTCCAAGATACTCTTGATCTCCCGGTTTGAAACCTCAACTTGACCACTTGTTTGAGGGTGATATGGGGTGGCAATCTTGTGTGTTACCCCATACTTCTTCAGCATAGCCTCAAACTTCCTCTCAATGAAATGTGATCCTCCATCACTAATCACAACTCTTGGTGTCCCAAATCTTGGAAAAATCACTTTGTTGAAGAACTTAGACACCACCCTTGAGTCATTTGTTGGAGAGGCAATAGCTTCAACCCACTTAGACACATAATCAACCGCCATAAGGATGTACTTGTTAGAGTAGGACGGCGGAAAAAAGGTCCCATGAAATCAACTCCCCATACATCAAAAATCTCAACCTCTTGGATGTTATTAAGAGGCATCTCATTCCTCCTAAAAATGTTCCCCGTACGCTGACATGCATCATAAGAAGCAATGAAACGATGCACATCCTTAAACATAGAAGGCCAACAGAGAGCTGAATTCAAGATCTTGGTGGTTGTCTTTGAGGAACTAGCATGACCTCCACATGGTAGAGAATGACAATGAGAGATAACACTCTCTACCTCTTCCTCAGGGATACATCTTCTAATAACTCCATCAGCACACCTCTTGAAAAGCAATGGCTCATCCCAAAAATAATGTCGAACATCTGACATGAATTTCTTCTTCTATTGGAATGATAGCTTAGGAGGTCACTCATTGCAAACCAAGTAGTTGACAAAATCAGCAAACCATGGCATCCTCGAATTTGCAAGAGTCAAGACTTCATTAGCGACCCTGAAAAGATGGTCGTCAGGAAATGAATCATCAATAGGGGGTTCATCTTTAGTGCACTCCAACTGCTCTTGAGTCAACCTAGAAAGATGATCAGCAACCAAATTCCCTGTGCCCTTTTTGTCTCTAATCTCTAAGTCAAACTCTTGAAGAAGAAGAATCCAACGAATCAGTCTAGGCTTGGCCTCCTTCTTACTCAAGAGATACCTGATAGCAACATGATCAGTATAGACAATAACTTTGGCACCCACCAAATAGGACCTGAACTTCTCAAAAGTAAATACTATAGCAAGAAACTCTTTCTCAATGGTAGCATAATTCACTTGAGCTTCATCAAGAGTTCTACTAGCATAGTAGATAGCATGTAGCTTCTTGTCTTTCCTTTGGCCTAGAACAGCCCCTACAGCATAATCGCTGGCATCACCATAAGTTCAGAAGGAAGATCCCAATCAGGAGGTTGCATGATAGGAGATGAAATCAAAGCCTCCTTCAACATGTAAAAAGCATCCAGACATTCCTTTGAAAATTCAAAGGAAACATCCTTCAAGAGCAAGTTAGTAAGAGGTTTGGAGATTTTGGAGAAATCCTTAATGAACCTTCTATAGAACCTAGCATGTCCAAGAAAGCTTCTTATGCCCTTGACCGAAGTTGGAGGTGACATCTTCTCTATAATCTCATCTTGGCCTTGTCAACCTCAATTCCACGGTTAGAAACCAAGTGTCCAAACACAATTCCTTCACTTACCATGAAATGACATTTTTCCCAATTCAATACAAGGTTTACTTCCTCACACCGCTGCAAAACTCGAGACAAGTTAGACAAGCAAGCATCAAAAGAAGTACCATATACAGAGAAATCATCCATGAAAACCTCCATGATATCCTTAGTCAAGTCAGAAAATATAGCCATCATGCATCTTTGAAAGGTACCCGGTGCATTACATAAACCAAATGGCATTCTCCTATATGCAAATGTGCCATAGGGGCATGTGAAAGTGGTCTTCTCCTGGTCATCAGGATGAATATGGATTTGAAAGAATCCACTATAACCATCCAAATAACAAAAGTGTAATGCTTGGCTAACCTTTCTAGCATTTGATCAATGAAGGGAAGTGGAAAATGATCTTTTCTAGTGGCTTTGTTCAATTTCCTATAGTCAATGCACATCCTCCAACCTATGACTGTCCTAGTAGGAATCAATTCATTCTTTTCATTCTTCACCACAGTCATTCCCCTTTCTTAGGCACAACATGAACAGGACTAACCCATGCACTATCAGAAATAGGATAAATAATGCTTGCATCTAACAATTTCAGCACTTCTTTTTTCACTACTTCTTTCATGATAGGATTAAGTCTTCTTTGATGCTCAATGGAGGGTTTATGATCATCTTCCATTAAAATCCTATGCATGCACATTGAGGGACTAATTCCTTTTAAATCATCAATAGAATATCCAATGGCTTTTCTATGCAATCTAAGTTCATGCAACAATTTCTCAAGTTCACAATCACTTAAACTAGCATTCACAATCACCGGATAGGTTGAATTAGGTCCAAGGAACTCATACTCAAATTAGATGGAAGTGACTTCAACTCCACCTTTGGTGCCTCTTTAGTCTCCTCCTTAGGAATAAGGTCTTCTCTTGTAAGGGCCTCAACCATGGCTTTAGGCAACTCTTTAGTGGACTCCAAATCAAAGAGCACATCAGTAAATAGCTCTAGATTTTCAGCTTGAGTCACACTTTCCATCAAGCAAAACTCAAAGGATCCTTAGTAATAACAGCCATCAAGGATTCCTGAGTTGCATTATCAACTACATCTAACCTGGACACATCATCCTCAAAAGCGGGCTGTTTAATAGCTTTAGAAAAATTCAATTCAATTTTCTCATCCCCAATAGTAAAGGAAAGAACACCTGCTTTACATCAATAAGAGTACCGTGTAGAGCTAGAAAGGGTCTTCCCAATATAATTGGAATAGAAAATCAGCCTCAATATCTAGGACAATGAAATCAACAGGAATGTAGAACTTACCAATTAGGATGGGAATGTCCTCCAAAATACCTACCGGACGCGTTGTGGATCTATCAGCCATGAAGAGAGTCATCTTTACCGGTCTTGGCTCTCCCAAGTCAAGCTTCTTGCATATAGAGAGCGGAATAATACTCACACTAGCCCCTAAATCACACAAGGCGTGGTAGGTGCACTTCCCAATCACCATAAGAACACTGAAACTACCCGGATCTTCAATCTTAGGAGGCAATTATTTTGAATGAGAGCGCTGCACTCTTGGCTCAAAGAAACGGATTGGTACTCATCCAGCTTCCTCTTGTTGGAGAGGATCTCCTTCAAGAACTTCACATATGTTGGCATTTGCTTTAGAGCATCGGTGACGGGAATGTTGATATAGAGCTTTTTCAACACCTCCACAAATCTACCAAATTGTTGATCCAACTGAGCTTGAGCCCTCCTTTGTGGGAAAGGAAGAGGAGGCTTGAAAGGCGGGGGTGGCACATATTTGGGCACTTACTCTTGCTCCTTCTCTTGGATCACTACTTCTTCGGGCTCTTCAACAGCATTGCCCTTTTGCTTAAGATCCACAGCCTTAGGATCTTCAAGTTGTCTCCCACTTCTCAAGGACACAACATTGATTTGCCCTTTGGATTTGCCTCAGTTTGACCTGGAAGCTGACCTTGGGGTCTAGGATCATTCAAAGCATATTGAGCATACAAGCTATCATGATTCTTCAATATCTTGCGCATGGTCTGAATCTCTTTCATTATCATGTCAAGCTTGGAATCCTAGGACGGTTGGGCACGTTCTTGATTTTGAGGTGGAGGAGCTCTTTGTTGGAACCAGGAGGTTGTCTTTGAGCAGCTTAGTTGTTCCCATATGAGAAATTGGGATGATTCCTCCAACCGGGGTTATATGTGTTGGAATATGGATCATTTCTAGGACCCCGATTGAAGTTGTTCATGTAGTTGCCTCTTCTTGGGTGTCACCTTGAGCAGCAAAAAGTTGACATGATGAAATAGTATGGTTACCCTCTCCACAAAACTGACAAGCTACACCAGATGCAGCCTGAGTGGATGACCCTGCATCCTGCCTTGAGACTTATGAACCAAAAAATTCAGCCTCTTGATCTCTTATGACAAAGCATCCATTTGAGCTTGTAGGTGTGTTTCAGAATGTACCTCATACATCCCTGCCAGTTTCTTTTAAGTTGAGCGAGCATCACTGTAATAATGAGAGTGCTGAGCAGTGTTCTCAATCAAATCCAAGCTTCATTAACCCCCATTGCCATAAGTCTACCACCAGCTGAAGCATCAATAATTAGTCGAGTTGAACTATCAACAGCGTTGTAGAAGACATATAGCAAGGTCCATTTTCTCTTGCCGTGATTAGGGCACAACATCAATAACTCTTTAAATCTCTCCAACTTCATAAAGAGACTCGTCATCTTTCATTGAAAGAAAGAATTTGATTTCTCATCTCAGTTGTCTTCTTAGGTGGGAAGTACTTGTTGAGAAATGCCTTGGCTAACTCATCCCAAGTGGTAATAGAGCCTTGAGGTAAGGCCTTGGGTAGGATCGTGATTGTTAGATAAAAACTTAAGGAACTCAGAATATCAATTCTCAGTTCCTTTCACAGCGGAAATAAACAATCAAATAAATGACCAGTTCCTTATAGTGGAAACCTTTGATTGCCAACTAGCAATCCAGGATAAAAACCACTACCTTTCTTTCGAAAGGATTTCAAAGTCTACTTTTGATTTCTTATCTCTTTTGGTTACAGTATCCTAGGAACGAACACACAGTTCCTTTGCCTTACACACAGTTAGACAATCCTAGATAACTTAACACAATCAATAATCAATCCAAGAAACAGACTTTCGCACCTAGGAACTATCACTTACAGTCACAGGAACTTAGCACTCAGCTCTTCTTCCTTGACTGGTTCCTTGATCTCGGTTTGCTTTGATGATCTTGTTTGGAGGTTCACACTAGATATTTGCTAATGAGTGTGAGTCGTGTTTCAGTGCTTAAAGATACCCTTGGGTTAGTCTTCCTTTTATAGAGGATTCTTCGCAGCTCGATCCTCTCTGGGTTCCCACAGATTGAGCTTGCCCTAGGATGAGTGGTTCTCCTTGACCACGTTGTTCTTGGCATGTGCAAACAAACCTAGGCAGCTCAGAATCTCTCTTGGTTGGTCAACTACCTCAGACGAGCCTTGCTATGTCATTGTCCAAATACTTTCGTCCGAGGTTGAACAAGCTGGCCGCTTGGGAACTGTCTTCTGGATAGCGACGTCTCTATGTCCTGTCACTTTCACCTTCTCTGTCTGAGGTTGAGCGTTTCTGGGTATGTTGTTGTTTTGCTCTGGGTATTGGCAGTCTTTTGGAAGCTTCAGACAAGTCGATTTTAACACCTTTTGTCCGAGGTTGTGTGTCCCCAGATTTCTCGGTTTCTGGGCACACCTCGGTTCCTCTAGTTTCCTTCATCTGTCTTGTTCCTTGGTTCCCTTGTCCTGTTTGGCTTTCTTGCCTTCGGCATATTCCTGTGGTTCCTTAAAACACATCTTTGAGATAAAACATTAGTATCATATATTTGTCATCGTCAAAAGTAGAGAAACTGAGGAAAGGAACTCTCAGGGGAACCTAAGTTCCAGAGTTCCGTTTCCTAACAATTTCCCCCTTTTTGATGATGACAAATACAGGAACCTGGCAACATAATAGGACTTTGAATTTCATGAGACCAGTTGAGATTAAGGGAGTTACAAACATTACAAATTAATGTAGAACATTCAATGGTTGCAAAATTCCCTAAGCAAATGACACGAGTTTATTTCAAATTCCCCCTTAGAAGTAGAACTAGTTCAGGGTTTCTATTAGTTCAGTAGTCTCCAGAGTTCAAGGTTCCTATCCTTTTCTTCCCCCCTTTTGACATCATCAAAAAGATTAAGTACTAGTTAAGAGCAGGATGTCCAAGTGAATATACAATTCCATCAAACCCATAGCAGAAACATAATGGAAACTTTAAGGCAAAAAAGATTGATCATTGGAACGAAACCAAAGGTAATCATTAGATCTTAAACTGAACATTATTCAAAGACGGGTAAGACAACCACAAAACAACATAAACAACACCCAACAAGGACCAACAACAGGACAACAAACGACAAAGATAACAACAAAAGCAATCTTAGGAGGGACAACAAGTGGATAGATGAGGGGAGTAGGATCCTAAGGGAAACTACTAGCACGCTGTGGTGGTACAGCACTGGGAACCAGAACAAGCGTTCCTATGGCATAGTGTTAGGAAACGGAACTA